>JAODUO010000915.1:52500-90000 GCA_025642075.2 Ridgeia piscesae | reverse complement strand
GTGTCCATTCGGTCCAGTGGTGGCCTGATTGGGGATTACGATTAGCGGCAATGTCCCGTGTGCCGCGCCGACCTCGGCCACGCAGTAAGCCCCGGAGACATCCCGCGATCCCGCAGACAAACATCGTATAATGAGCAGCACACACGAAATACCCACTTCTGCCCGGACAGACTGGCTATTGTTGCGAGTTACGGGGGAGCTTCTCCGCCGTCTCAGAGGCGTGGGACTGTCGTCTTGCTGCAGGTGGAGAGCGACAGGCCTTTGACGGATTTGCCAGCGGGCTAGGCGCGTTAATTGTCACCCGAGGCCGGCTATCGTACCCCCAATGGGGTGTCACATTGTCGGCGGAATCCATTCGGGCGAAGAATCTGACAGCGGGTCTCAGTTCCAACGTGGTCGACGGTGTGGTCGTCTCGTAACGACTCGGTTTGGTTTCTGTGGCGATACCAGTTGGCAAACAGGAGGAAGTGTTTCGATTGAGACGGTTTCTTTGAGATGCGTCTTCCTCTGTCGACGTCATAGAAGACAAACGACACGTCGTCGTAAGTCCACTTTATTGTCTAACAACTGATTTAGCACAACGGACTGTTCTATGTGTAATTATAGCTGTCGAGTAATCATATATCATGTTCGCGCGTTTATGTCCTGATTGTGGTGTGCGGCCATCAAATAGCAGTCCATCGGCGATGTGTATAGTTCTGACCGCCGGATCTGTAATGGACACGCCGGCGGGTGACGTGTTATAGACTGACGTAGGTACGTTGCCCAGAGGAAGAAAATAGAGAGAGACCAGTTGTACAATGTAATTAATTGAAAGTTGCAAACCAGTCTATGTTTACAGATCACATAGTTTGTTGTCGTCCGTTTTCTCACAACACCTGTAGGTTTATGGCTTCCCTCAGTTCCCTGTACCTATTGGTACAATGGTATTGTTGGATGAACAATAGGCGGGAAGGGTATCACATGGATGTGAGAACTAAACATAACATGTTTGCGTATAATTATGTTTTGACTGAACAACAGAAAAGTCTGCAACTTTAATTTTAATGTTTTTATCACAACCGGGCTAAATACAATGTCTCCATTTTCCCATTGGGCAACAGACGGTTGGACAAGACGCCGTACCCTTGTAGGCAGAATAAACATCACGTTGCCATGGTCATGTCAGCTCTTTGAGCGTGTACGAGATTTCACATCCTTGGACAATCACGACTGTTGGTCAGCTGTAACAGGTTCTTGGTGCCGGGCACTTCTTTCTTTCTTTCCACCGAACGAACGCCAGCGCTGATCAAAGGGTCCTGGCAGTCGTATAATGGTCACGAAAGGCGTGACACGTTTGATTCTCCTTACACCTCCAGCGGTATGATGACTTAAGGTAACTGCCAGCGTTATGTAACGGTCCTCTTTGAAAGGCTCCACCCAGCTGTAGTTGCCCCTCGAAGGTGTGGTGGCTTTGAGTCGGTCGTCAACTTTCGGACGTATGCCCGCAAAACATACGCCTGTGTTGTCGGTCGTCCCTTGTAATCTGTTCGCCGCCAGCCGCAGGAGACGGCGGAGATCACAGAGGCTGATGGCGTCATCGGACCAGAACTGTTGTTGCCTAATGCGACGGAGCACGCACGATTCGTGCACCACATCCACGTTAAACTCTGATGTAGCAGTTCTTATATGGTCAAACTTAACTTAACCGTAAGCGTAACCCATTCTGCTGTCAACCCAACCGTTTGTTTGTACACGGAGGAGGGGTTGAGGGAAGACTCCCAGTGCTATTACAGACGCGCACAGACTCGTCTCAGCTTTGGCGTTGTAGTATAAATTCACGTGGTGACATTTCCATCTAGCCAGTCGATGTAATATTGCCAACGTAATAGTTTAAATGTGTGTGGAAGAAAAGGGTTATGCTACAAAGAATAAAGAACCAAACACTGGAACTGCCTTAACTGGAACAGGGCGCAACATCAGAACAGAGATGAAACCGTCACCGAAGTCTTAGAACAAGGAGTTGAAGGTGAAACCCGCAGAGAGAACACAGCACTCGTTGAAATCGCAGAGATTGGTCGGAAGAGCTCCCATCCAAAGTGACACTTGTCCTCGGCGCGCGTGGCGTAGTCACGAACATGGAAGTCGTCAGCGCGAATTAACGGTTTTTAATTGCGGACCGTTTTTTAATTGCGATGTCGTGGGTGTGTGACCACGCGGCTTCCGCCCGGTTAATTGAGTCGATTGTACGTGCGTCCTGGAGCGGGTCACAATGCAGGCCCAGGCCGTGCCATTGAGCGGATACTGCGGGCTCGGGTGCCGTCCGCCGACCGGGCACGCACAAAGGCCGGGCATTCATCCGCCGTCGAGCTATCTGCCCCATGGGCGCGATATGATATCGCGCGAATGATTTGACGCGGATCGCGTGAAATGAGGCTGCCGCTCAGCCGACCCTTCATCCGTGTTCGGGGCGGGGTCAGCCCGTCCGGTCCCCTCACTCAGTCGCTACCCGTCTCGTCTCTTCTCGCGCGGTAACCGAGAAGAACACGGCCACACATACGCGTGTTGGGTTTGCGTGTGTGTCCAGGTCGGAGTTTGCGTGCGCGCGGGCGTGTGTGTATGTGCGTGCGTGCGTGCGTGGGTGTGACGATTGTATACAAGTGTGATGACTGCGCAAACATGACCCGCTGACATTGTGTCACCTTCATTGTTTGCCCCGACTATATTTGTCGTCGTTCCGTCTTCTGGGACAAAACAAACATTGTAACATTATCGGTTGCGCAATAACCCGTCGGAATTCACGTCCTGGTAGCGTCAGGATAGAAGAAAACGCAACTATTTTTTTCTTTTTCGATTTTGTTGTAGTTACATGTTGTTAAGATTGGCATAATTGCTGACGATAGAATTGCGTTCACCAAACCTAGTGTCTATTTTTTTTATTTTCTACGTCGAAATGTAAACAAAATGTCCGGATAAAAATAATAAACTCAATTAGCAACAGATACAAGGTTGTTTAACCACCTAACTATTTGGTGTTCAGCCCGTGCGATGTTCCATTGTTCAAGCCGCTCAAGTCAGTCCGGAAGGCTGATAGTCGGCGAAGGCGAGGTTAATATAACACGTTGCACACAGTATTCAGGTACAGGTCCGTCCCGTGTATTGGACGTCGTCATAAAGAAAGTAGTACAGCGTACATACGGCGCCACACAGATAGAGTTTGTGTACGGAATGTGAAACATGGCGCAGACAGCGTCGGACGAGTGGAGCCTCCCAGAACGCCACGCGTCAAGACAGAACTGATGGACAACTGCTGATAACAAGACGTTTGTCACCGGCGAGATACGCGCGCGACCTGGACGAATCAAACAGATCACTCACAGTCCCTGCTGACGAAGAATGGGTTACGGTGGATTTTGTGCAGACTTATATCCAGGATTTTATCATGTTAAAAGACTAAACTGTGTGAGCTCGCTTACACTCAGACTAAACTGTGTGTGTCGCTTACACTCAGGACTAAACTGTATGTGTTCGCTTACACTCAAGACTAAACTGTGTGTGCTCGCTTACACTCAAGACTAAACTGTGTGTGCTCGCTTACACTCAAGACTAAACTGTGTGTGCTCGCTTACACTCAGGACTAAACTGTGTGTGCTCGCTTACACTCAAGACTAAACTGTGTGTGCTCGCTTACACTCAAGACTAAACTGTGTGTGCTCGCTTACACTCAAGACTAAACTGTGTGTGTTCGCTTACACTCAAGACTAAACTGTGTGTGTCGCTTACACTCAAGACTAAACTGTGTGTGCTCGCTTACACTCAAGGACTAAACTGTGTGTGTTCGCTTACACTCAAGACTAAACTGTGTGTGTTCGCTTACACTCAAGACTAAACTGTGTGTGCTCGCTTACACTCAAGACTAAACTGTGTGTGTTCGCTTACACTCAAGACTAAACTGTGTGTGCTCGCTTACACTCAAGACTAAACTGTGTGTGCTCGCTTACACTCAAGACTAAACTGTGTGTGCTCGCTTACACTCAAGACTAAACTGTGTGTGCTCGCTTACACTCAGGACTAAACTGTGTGTGCTCGCTTACACTCAGGACTAAACTGTGTGTGTCCTACATCAGACTAAACTGTGTTACACTCAAGACTAAACTGTGTGTGCTCGCTTACACTCAGGACTAAACTGTGTGTGTTCGCTTACACTCAGGACTAAACTGTATGTGTTCGCTTACACTCAGGACTAAACTGTGTGTGCTCGCTTACACTCAGGACTAAACTGTGTGTGCTCGCTTACACTCAAGACTAAACTGTGTGTGCTCGCTTACACTCAGGACTAAACTGTGTGTGTTCGCTTACACTCAGGACTAAACTGTGTGTGCTCGCTTACACTCAGGACTAAACTGTGTGTGCTCGCTTACACTCAGGACTAAACTGTGTGTGCTCGCTTACACTCAGGACTAAACTGTGTGTGCTCGCTTACACTCAAGACTAAACTGTATGTGCTCGCTTACACTCAGGACTAAACTGTGTGTGCTCGCTTACACTCAGGACTAAACTGTGTGTGCTCGCTTACACTCAAGACTAAACTGTGTGAGCTCGCTTACACTCAAGACTAAACTGTATGTGCTCGCTTACACTCAGGACTAAACCGTGTGTGCTCGCTTACACTCAGGACTAAACTGTGTGTGCTCGCTTACACTCAGGACTAAACTGTATGTGCTCGCTTACACTCAGGACTAAACTGTGTGAGCTCGCTTACACTCAAGACTAAACTGTATGTGCTCGCTTACACTCAGGACTAAACCGTGTGTGCTCGCTTACACTCAAGACTAAACTGTATGTGCTCGCTTACACTCAGGACTAAACTGTGTGTGCTCGCTTACACTCAGGACTAAACTGTGTGTGCTCGCTTACACTCAAGACTAAACTGTATGTGCTCGCTTACACTCAAGACTAAACTGTGTGTGCTCGCTTACACTCAAGACTAAACTGTGTGAGCTCGCTTACACTCAGGACTAAACTGTGTGTGCTCGCTTACACTCAGGACTAAACTGTGTGTGCTCGCTTACACTCAGGACTAAACTGTGTGTGCTCGCTTACACTCAAGACTAAACTGTATGTGCTCGCTTACACTCAAGACTAAACTGTATGTGCTCGCTTACACTCAGGACTAAACTGTGTGTGTTCGCTTACACTCAGGACTAAACTGTGTGTGCTCGCTTACACTCAGGACTAAACTGTGTGTGTTCGCTTACACTCAGGACTAAACTGTGTGTGCTCGCTTACACTCAGGACTAAACTGTGTGTGCTCGCTTACACTCAGGACTAAACTGTGTGTGCTCGCTTACACTCAGGACTAAACTGTGTGTGTTCGCTTACACTCAGGACTAAACTGTGTGTGCTCGCTTACACTCAGGACTAAACTGTGTGTGTTCGCTTACACTCAGGACTAAACCGTGTGTGCTCGCTTACACTCAGGACTAAACTGTGTGTGCTCGCTTACACTCAAGACTGAACTGTGTGTGCTCGCTTACACTCAGGACTAAACTGTATGTGCTCGCTTACACTCAGTGTGTGCTCGCTTACATTCAGGCCACGACTCTGCTCAGGGTGTTAGCAATTATACTTAAAACGCGACGTGTTTGAAGAGATGACAGCCAAATTATATCAACAAATTGAGGATCAGTAAACATATGCGTGCACCATGGTAGCCGATTTCACGGTGTACTTTTAAAATGTAAGATGATATAAAGGCAATCGCAACAATAACTTCAATGAGTTTTGAATTTATTTATTTATTTTAACGAGTAAGTTTCTGGAAGGTGTTGCTCCAGTTGCTCTAGCGGATAGTATGCAAACTGAAGCTTAATAGCGCGCGAAACAAAAAAGGAGCCAGACACGAGCATAGTTTTACTTATTCCTTCAGTCACGGCCAACCAGCCGTTATGGTGCGTCCGAAAGTTCGCATTCCAGCTGTGGACAATCATCGACGCTAATTGCAATTACTCGCCGTGGAATACATGCTCGCGGTATCGCTGGTCGTGTCGGTAGATGAATAGGCCACTTAGGTGGTGTTACTTGTCCGTGACATTAGTCGCTGGTGCGTTCACATCCGCCGTTCAGCCGTGACGCTGTGTATCTGTACTAGGTATTGTTGTGTTACTGTTGGCCGACAGACTCGAGTTTGTGTCTGGATATATTATTTTAATGGTTAATGTCATGCCTGTAATAGCATAGGAATATGCAGTCATTTTTGCGTGTGTGTGTGAGTGTGTGTGGTGTGTGTGTGTGTGTGTGTGTGTGTGTGTGTGTGTGCGTGCGTGCGTGCGTGCGTGCGTGCGTGCGTGCGTGCGTGCGTGCGTGCATCATCATCATCGTGATAGTTACCAAACGCTTTGATTGGCATTTATTTACTTGAACAACGCTGTAAACGGAATTATTATTATAAGCTCCAGCACCGTGCCACATATACACCTACGCTTCTAGAGGGGGCCATCTGCCTTATCTGTCGGCAAGAGAGGTGACTTTACTGATGTAAACCACATTCGATAGACGTGGAGGGTCGCCATATCCCACAGCGCTGGCGGGTGACACCCCAGGCGACGTCCTAACACGGCACTGTGACCAGCTGTGTCAATATTGGCGCGGTCCCGTGTGCACGTCGATGTCACTCGAGATTAGAACCAACGCTACTAATTGCTGCCGCCGAGTGCAAGTTCGTCGACGGGAGCCTCACGGCGCGAGAAGCGTGTCTAAGTCCGCCGCGTCGGAATACGCTTCGGCACTTCCGCATTGTCGTGCGCCGTGCGGCGAGTTTACAAAGCCAGTAATTAAGACGTGTCGTTAAACAGAACCCAGTGACTTGCATAACTCGCTGGCCACTTTGGTGTTCGTAATATTAAGTCTGTGTTATGCGATGATTGGGTTGACCGTTAGTTTTTTTTTATCGTAACGTTGCAGCATTCAAAGCGGTTTACGGGTCGCTGTGTGTAACTGTCGCGGTCGTGCATTGGTATCTGGCGAATGAACTGTGTTCTATGTACCAGGACGCATGCAGGTTTCTTCTTCGGATCTCTCGCGACTGATATTTAATGACTTTGCGTTCAGAACTCCGTATCTTATACATGGGCAACTTCGTGAATTACCGCCAGCTATGACATGATACGTATTGGCTGTTATGTCAGTCATGCAATTAGCTGACGTAGCCAGAACGCCGTATCCGGTCAATGTGGTCGCTTAAATGAGTCGTTGCTAGCTAAACCGAGATCAGAAACCCACTTCCCCGTAAACAGATGTGTTAGTCATGCGCGTGCACGTACGCAGCGCCAATCAATGCGCGCGGCGACGACAAAACCCGTCGGACGTATCGGATTCCCATCGCGTGGTTTTGAACGCCGAAGTTCGTTTCATACAACTGTCATGCAACAAACACCTTCCACGTCGACGGCCGTGACAGGTCGACGACGTGTCTCGCGCCTGCTTTGTCTACCTGCGAGCTGGTTGTCGGGCCGGGCAGGGGGCAACGGGGGGAGCTCGTCACGACGTCGGGGTCCCGTGGCGACATGGCGCCGCACGGCGGACGGCCCGGCCCGGCCACCGGAAGTCGCCTCTCACAGCTGCGCAGAGTGCGCACATGCAGTCATTTCTACGTCCGACAGAATCGGGGTGACGGGTTGATGGATTGGAGGGTGGGGGCGCTGGGTAAAAAAATAAACTACCGTGGAGTGAAAGTGAAGAATGCGAAAAAAAGAGGTCGCGGCATATTGCCAGCGTGATAGTCGACTGGCGGTCGTTTGTTGGATAACGGTCGGTGTTAAATTTGCTTTTTATGTCCTTTTGTCCGTGGGAACTGTTGCAGAAGATGCGGAGAACGTTCGGTCGACGTACGAGTTTTTTTGATAACAAAACGGCGTGTTAATATGCGCGCCGCATTTCCACACCGACGACGAGAGCGTAGTGTCCCGTGATGCCGACGTCGGCGTATGTCGGTCGAGTTTGATGTATCGGCTGTCTTCGTGTCGTTACTCCTCTGCTACGACAGGCGTGAAACAGTTCGCTACAAATTGTCGCCTGCACGAAGGCCACGCCCCAACAGGACACCGTCCGGCGCCTTCGACCGGGTGTCCAGTCCTAGTTCGTCGCCCTTTCCACTCTTTTGTCGTGTCGGTTTGTTGCATGTGGTCGGTGGGAGTTCTGCTTTGATGATTGCGGCAGTTAGGTGATTGTATTGGCCTGTGCTCAGGTTCTACGCATTGTAATTTGTTTCCTGTCAGAACGAACGAGAGTTGTGGTTGATTCATCCGTTTGTTAGACAGAATGTGTGTCCGCGGGTGAACGTCACGTCACGTCACGTCACGTCACGTCACGTCACGTCACGTCACGTCACGTCACGTCACGTCACGTCACGTCACGTCACGTCACGTCACGTCACGTCACCTATGTGCTTGTCTTAATGTCGTTGCTGTCACTGTCTCTTTAAACTCTTCCATTGTACGTAGGTATTTTCTATACTCGTCGCTTTATGCACAATGTGAGAAGGCGACAACAAATCTCCAGTCAGAACGATCTTGGGCTGAGTTCGCTGCCCAGTGGTCAGCCGTTGTCCTGATTCCAGGTCGTGTCCCTTTTAATGCAGTGTGTTGTTAATCACTTCTGTCCATGCGGATAACATGGCTAAACTATCCTTTTACCCTCACGTTTTCGCTCAAATTGCAAACACGAATTGTAACTAAAACTTAAAATAGAGTTCATTCATAATTGCAAACTCGGTATAATAGTCCAAAAGACTTCTGGGCCTCTTGGCCCATTTCATATACATATCGTGGTTTTATAATATCAGATATACCGTGATGTCAGTTCCTCGTATACTTACGCGCGTGTAGATGAATGAATTACTACGAATAGTTTGACCTGCATTGTGACAACATTGCAGCTACAGTGTACGAGATTAGTAAGTACTGATAATCGCAGACAGGCGAGACCATGCAAACCGTGACAATAGATTGCTATTTGCCGACTATTTTTTTTCGTTTACCTACTTTTGTCTGCTACGTCAAAACGAAAAAACAGCCGCAAAAAAATCAATATGCAGCGTTCTTTTTGCACGTTTGCAATGATGTTCTCGCGAAATGGCCACCTGCGCATTGACAGTGTCTTCCAGTAAACAATTGAGTCAGCTCGGTGTCTTTCATACAGTGGACGTCACCTGTAATTTCTTATATAACGACGTTCATTCAGGACTTCTCGCTAAGTATGACTTAGTAGTGACGTCAGCAGGTGTCCGGGACTGTCCAATTATCATCCTAAATTGTCTTGTTTTCCCGTAGACTATGCATGCGAGTCGAATGATGTATTCCAAATAACACACTATTTTTGTAATGTCCTGTGGTAATCTCTAGTCGCATTTGGTATATCAAATTGTACGTGACATTTGGCGTACGTACATTGTTCTTCTCGTACGCTTCAGGACAACTGACATATCACGTGACCCGCTGCTTAGCAAACACCCGTCGAGCGATGGCAAAATGGCTGCCGAACAGATAGATGCTTTTAATTGGATATTTTGTTTAAGTTCTTGTTTCAGAAGAGTCTTCATAATGGTAAAAACAAAAGAGAAAGTTGCGACAAAGACAAATGTATGATGTGCAGCAGCAACAGTAATTATACTTGTATTATAACCGTTGTCAAAGTTGTTTGCGAAGGCAAAACTTGACGGGCGTCGTGAACGCACGTAATTTTGATTGTGACCTAGGCCAACTGCGGCGTAGCCTAGTGGTTACAAATTGGTGTCTCCCGGCTGTTTACAACAAGCGTTGAACAAACTAAAATGGCTGCGCGAACACGTGCTTTTCGTCGTATATTTTGTTGACATGCTTGCGCCAGAGGATTATCTTCATGACAAAAACCGACGGGAAAGTTGCTAAAGCGTCAGACGTATGCAATAATGCTTGTTCTAATTAAATATGTGAGGTACATTACTATTGCTGCATACATTTCTCATAAAGAGTTTTTGCTAAACCACTGGTCACGTGATGGATAGGTCAACTTCATTTTTATGCCGCCAGAAACACGTCATGCTTTCGGCAAAAATCGGTGCCATTTCCGTTTCTTTCCTAATCGAAGCCTTCAAAGTACACTTTCATTGTCACACATATCTTTTATCAGCTTGTCCAAGCTTGTCTGTCTACTTCTGTAGACTGACAACCAATATTTGCAATATGTTCATTCAACGTGTAAGTGGTGCCTACTTTCTAGTTCCTACGTCGCTAAGTAAGCTTTGATTCGGTGACTGTTGTTGATCATTGTATGTATGTTGTGAATATTTCGTTAAAAAACCATTTCAAGAATGCATCGATCGCCTATAAAACAGCGGAATTTGCGTCGAAGCAGAACACGTAAAGAACCGCCACTGGTTCGTGTGTGTTGTGGTTGTTGATGGCATGCCACTTGGTTGCTTCGTTCGGTTCACTTCCCCCTACACGCGTCATTTCGTTGGCTTTTCGTGGAATTGCCACCTTTGAGTTGAACCCGTTTTTCGATGCAACGGCTTATGCAATGCAACGGCTCGTGGTCGCTGCATTCGCGTTGGAACCAGCGTGTGCGTGTCCGTGTGCCTGCGTGCGTGTGCGTGTGTGTGTGCGTGTGCGTGTGCGTGTGCGTGTGCGTGTGCGTGTCGTGCTGCTGCGTGCGTGCGTGCGTGCGTGCGTGCGTGCGTGCGTGCGTGCGTGCGTGCGTGCGTATGCTTCAGATGCACACAGCCCGCCGTGCGTCGCCCGCCGAGTGATCGAGTACGGAGTCATCCTTGCTGAATCTGTATAAGACGGTCGCGTCACGGGACTCTGCGTCTCTCGGTGTGATGCATTGTCAGCGGGCAAGCTCCAGGGTTGATGTGTTCTCTGTAGCAGGGACTACCCTGTAGGAAGCTCCTCGACAACTTCCCGAGGTCACCATCATAGCTTTTTGTGCCGCAGTAGCTTGAGAGAGCTACAGGCTCCTTGGGCGATTGTAGTAGGCTCCTGGGCCACTGTGTGAGAGGCTCCTTGGTCGCCGTGGAAAACTTGTTGGCCATTATGTAATAGGCGTCTAGGCCACTGTATTGCAGGTTCCTGGGCCACTATATCAGGCTCCTGTGCCACTGTAGTAAGCTCACGGGCCACTGTCTCAGGCTCAAGGGCCACCGTAGCAAAGCGCCTAGGCCACTATTGCACGGTCTTCGGTCGGATTCGTCTCCGCTCCCGTGATCGTGCCTCCAGATGCCCCGCGTGTCCGCGCCCGCTCTCGCCACCCGGTCATCGCATCGCGTATCGATTTACGGACGCCTCATTTATCGCCGCCTCGGCCCCGTCTTCGTGTTGCCGATTTGTCAGCGCCGCGGCAAATAATGAGTCGGTAATGATAAAAATGCGACGGGTGTATTTCTTCAGCTGTTCCGTCTATCCGGTCGGCGCTGCTCGGGCCCGGCGGTGACTGGCGTTGTGGGGCGGGACTGGGCGGGGTGCGAGGAGACTTGCCTTCGCCTCCCATAGCACGCGGTGCCGCCGACTTGGCGACTAGAGCGTCGGATTTCCAGACTAGAGAAGACGGGTTCGAATCGTGTGCTCTTGTGTCGTAGCTTGGGAAAATTCGTTCACTCTGTGTCGGTCCAGTTCATTCATCTGCACGATTGAATACCTGGTTATAGACAGTACAGGATATTTGCGCACGAATACGTTTGTGTGTGTGTGTTAATTGCAGCGTGGCTGAATGCTTCCCAGAGAAGTAAGATGGTGTCCCGTTGAACAAGGAGGGAGGGAGTAAAGTTGCGGTGCTTTGAGCAGTCATGAGAACTGCCATTTTTACTTTATAACACCAGACAGTGCATGGAAATGTAAACTACTGACTCGGGTTGATTAAATGAAATCGGACGTACATGTACACAATTGTCTGTGGGTTACTTATAGTTGAAGCCGAGAAGTCACTCTCTGTGGAGCGCAGACTGACGACTGGCGTTGTCCTGCCAGTTGTACCAAGCCCTAGAGTTAGAAGTATTAGTTAATGGTAATCTTGACCCTCTGACTTCTAACAGTCTCATCAGTTGTTATTACCCATCTTCTTCCGTCATACGCCAGTCTTGAAAGCAGACAGACGGGTTTGTGGCTAAGCCGCGGCTTCGGCGTGCACATGACACGCACGCTGGTAGACAGTGATGTGCCACCCCGGAGTCTGAGTCGGAGTTGTGAAAGCTTCGAGACCACGTCATCTCATCGCGCCCTAACTGTCGCAACAAAGCCAGCCGTGGGCGCCGCCCGATGAGCCAAGACGAGATGGGCTCTGTCGGTCGTGTCCAGCCGGGTGGATTGGTGTTGTCCACAGTCGACGGTGCCGGAGCAGTTCTCTCCGTCCGTCCGTCCGTCGACGCGTCTCGCTCGAGCGCGCGCGATATGTAAATGAGCCGCGCGGTCTCGCGCGCGCGCCCGGGCCGCCGCGGTGTGGGCCGCGCGCTCTGACAGCGCCGCCTGCCCGAGGCGTGGCGCACTGTTTGTAGTTGATTGCCTGCTGCGGCCGCGGCAGTGGCAGCAGTCGGCGGCCCAATCCGCCGCAGTTCATTCGTAACACCGCCACTGGATACGGCGGGTGTGCGTGCGCGTGTGTGCTGTGCTCCTATCGCTCTCGTCCTAGCGTTGTTGTCCCGCTCTCGGATTAGCTGCGACGACGGCGCCGCTACGACAGACGTAAGGTGAGTGTGTGTGTCGGCGATCGGTGCTTGCCGACCGCGCCGCGTTGCCCAACTCGACAACAGATAGCGTCGGTGGAGATGGACTGATATAGCCGGCTTGCGCGCGGCGGCAGCGGCCCCGTCTTCGTTGCTGCCGCGGCGGGCAGGCACGGAAGCGTGAAATTCCCGGCCGTACAAAGCGCGCGCGGGCACAGATGTTATCGCGAGGGCCACCGGGTCTCGCGCGGTGGCTCGAGTCACACGCGACGAGGGCGCGCTTCGCGAATACGGCGCCCGTAAACAGCGGCCGATACTGGCCGGCGTGTCGGGACATCGGCACGCCTGTGTACACGCAACACAGGATGTGTCGTGGGGCGCGCAGATCACGGGGATTCCGTGTCCGCGAGCGACTGCGCATTCTTTCGCCATATTTTAAAGACGTGTTGACGTCGCGCGAACTATAAATAGGGTGGTATTTTGTGATATTCAGCGCGGCCTATCGGATGCTGATAATGGCGTTTAGTTATGCGTGTTACTGTGTCGGGAATGTTTAATTGTCCATGTGTATGAACGGCCGAGTGTCGGAGGCTGTGCGTACAGGGTGGGGGATACGAAATAGGTGAATTACGAAGTTGGCAAGTGTTTCTAGAGTAGGCCCACGGGCACTCTGGCTAATCCACTCTGACAGGTCCGTGTAGAACCGTGCCGCACCGTGCCACGACGGCATTGTGAGGGCGTCAGTGCAGTGCTGTGGATTAAGACGATACACACTGGAACCGGCCAGTCGTGGTTTAATATGACAAACACGACGTCGCAGCTTTGTGGAGAAAATATATATATATATATATATATATATATATATATATATATCATATATATATATATACATATACATATACATGTTTGTTTATATAAATATTAACTACATCAAGTTATGTAAACTTTCAGTGTACCACAAACTTTCAGTGCATCAGCTCTTTAACATTTTGTTGCATGTACTCGAAGACGTTCGTGACATTTATCCGAGAGCTAATGTCCTCACGGAGCTAATAATTACACTAATTATACAACAGTGGCCTTTCGCAGGCCTTGTTTAATCGTCGATTCGTCTTGCCATGTCAATTCTGTAGCGTTCTCACGACTACAATGACTTTGTAATTCAGATTTTTCCTACTATCTATACAACTACAAAGGCCACGGCTCAACGTTATGTACAAACACGCGCGCGCGCACACGCACGCATACACGCGTGTGTGTGTGCGTGTGTATCGGAATTAATTGACTCCGTACGTTATATCCGTCGACTGATGTACAGCGCAATGTAAACGGATTCGGAAACACCGTACGTCCACGAGAATGTCCAGTACGTCCACGGGAATGTCCAGCCATGGTGATCTAATTATAAGTAGGCCTCGTTATAAGTAACTTACGTAGAGAGAATAAGCGATAGTTAACACGAATGGCTACATCTGTGTGTGAATCGCGTCTTGTTGCCGTCTGTCTATAGAGCGTTCACGAATTTAAATATAAATATGTTGAACAACAGGATTTGAAATTGAATTAAAACAAGGCCTTCGTGAAAACAAATTGAGCATAATATGATTTTGTTGTGACACGAATACTTGATCAGCCCGCAACGATTTTATGTTATCGACTCATACCCTCAGGCCATTCACTCCTGTTTCTGCCTTGTGGTTTCTTTGTATTGCTATTGGGCTGCGTTGCGCCACTGATCAAGACTGACTTCAGTAATTCCGTCAGCGGTAGTTGGAATTGTTTGCATGAAGAACTGTGAAGTTGAAGCCAGTTCGCATGCATGAAAATCTGATCGCCATAACTCGACGTAGTACCTGAGACAGACGATACTCTGTGAGTGTTGCTGAACATGTATTTATATTAGCCGTAGCCGGTGTGACACTGGAAGGCCAATATAAATACATGCTCAGCAACACTCACCGAGTATCGTCTGTGTCAGAGTCTTGGACATACACCTGTAGGATCTGTGAATTTGCAGCGGATAAAGACATGTGTATTTGAACACGTTTTGGAACAAACTTAAAGCAAAGATGATATAGCTGCCAAACAGTGTTGTCGTTCTGTGGAAGGAATTTTAATTTAACAAAATAATTGGAATTGAGGCAAAATGAATCGGAGGGTCAGTTTGATTTTTAAAGGAGTTGTAGTCGAAGAACAAAACCTCAAATGTTTGCCTTAAAACGTGCCTTTGCTCTTTCAAAACAAGGACAGAGATTACGTGGTGACAACTACACGTGTGTCTGTCTATATACGTAACAGACTGGTCCGCATATTAAATTGGTGGAATAAAATGTCGCATTTATGGTTAATCGACACGTCTCGATAGCCGGATAATAACCGTCGGTACGAAATTGCAGATCGCGTGAACAAAGGGCTTATGCGCTTACACACACGCCCATGACTAACGCGGCATTTCGCTCATATCAGACTAATTCCGTTTTGTGCGTTTTGCACCTGCCGGAGTGAACAAATTGCTCGCCGTCGTTGACGTCAGCTGCCGAAAGTGGAGCTTTCCGGTGCAGCGGAAAAGTAGGGCGCGTGGGAAACGATAACGAGGCTAACATACACAAAGAAGTACGTTTAGTTCGCACTATAAATAATATACACTTGACACGAGTTCCTGTTTAATAGTTAGATGTGATCGGAGATTGAGTAGATTTGATTATCCAGCAGAATGTTGTAACGCGGGGAAGGAAGATCGAGGGTCGATAGCGTAATTACCTATTTTGATTTTTCACATTCGCATGAATTGATCAAACCGATACATTACATATGAGATGGCAGTAAATGAAAGAGCTTAACTTCAATTATTTTTGTGGTTACCGTGACGTATTTGTTCCCGGTAACTGGTGGTTCCACTGTTCGCTGGCCGATTTTAGACGTTCAACTAATAAAAACATAGGTATATATATATATATAGTTTTATATCTATGTTCTTATATATATATATATATATATATATATATATAATATTATATAATATATATAGTTTTATAATATGTTTATATATATATATATATATATATATATATATATATATATATATATATATATACATACACACCTAATATTTATTACTATCACACACACACACACACACACGCACGCACGCACGCACGCACGCACGCACGCACACACACACACACACACACACACACACACACACCATTCTTACGGATAGCACATCGCATATGAAAGGTCGTGTGTACGTTCAGACTAGCCATTCCACTGGCTTAGTTGTGACGTGAACAAGCCAGTGCCACTGATCTTGTTACGGAGCGCGTGACAAGGCGGATATACTTTATAGGCTTAACACGATAGGACCCACTGTTGTAAAGGCACACATTTACAGCTGCGACATTGACGTGTTTTACAAGTCGTGTCAACGCGTCCATGGTATGCCACGCTACACAACGCGTCACGTAAACACGGCAGGAGCGATGACGTTGGGGGGTAGGGCTAAACAACGATGGTTATCGGGCCTGGGTGGCGCTGCTGTGAGTGAGCACACGCGCGTGTGGTTTCTGACAGGTTTACTATCAAGGTTAGTTTTATAAGAAATGTTATTTCAGTTGTCGTGTATAGAACTATTCGACGAAAGTACACTTGGTGTATCTAACCAGGGAAAAAAATCTAAATTTTGCACAATATTAGACATGTGTCAGCCTGTCCTTACATTATTGGGTGTCGAAATAAGGATAGTACATTTCATGACAAATAGGAATGTGTTCTGGCGTTTTGAGTCGCGTAGTGCCTATATATCGTAACAGAGTTGTAGCTAGGGACATTGGGCGGCTGTTAGTGAGGTCGTTAATGTGCGTGACGACTGCTAGATCGCACAAAACATATTGTATCTTTGTCGTCGGATAGTTCTCAAGTTTTTCTGTATAGGTGACGCCAGCAGGCGGTTTTTCTGTGCCGCCGTCTGTCGGTTGCGTTGACGAATGGTTGAACTTCCGGGCTGGCGGCGTGCGTTGACATGGCCGTAGCGACTGTTTAATCAACATCGGGTCCACAGGTCGCGTTATCTGTAGTTCGCTAACAATGGCGCTGCACGGACTGGTAGCGTGATAGCAGACGGCGCTCGCCTCGCCGTCAAAACATTCCGTTCACGCCCCGGTGGTCGTGCGGGCTGCGCGCACCTCGGCGTTATAATTCTCGCCTACGCGTCGTGCTGGTTTGCGGCACGATTTGAAATATTTAAATCCTTATTGCCGAATCAAATCCCATCGCGTGACAACCAACATCCGGTGCGGTGCATGCGCTGAAAAAATTGCACCAGCGCGAGTACGGTTGTAACGCAGTCAAACCTGTCTATAGCGGACACGCGTGACGTCACACTGCAGCGGCTTTGCGTGGCGGAGATGTTACCGTTATACACGCGTTTCGCGATAGTCGACGGTGCTCGCTTAAACTGCAGCGTACGGCGAATGTGCAGACAGGCTCCGCTTACATTCCGGTGTAGTTTTTTCTCGGAAATAGATACTCTCTCACAGCGAACACCGCACTGTGTAGGCGCTGTGAGTGGCGGGCGACCTTCTAATGAGCTCTTGGCAGAACTGGGTTGCTCCTGTCGACACGGCCTGAGGGTTGCTAGATCGATCTCCCGATGAACACGCGCTCCTGGCCCGGCGTAAATCGTCTCCATTTGCACCATCTGGTTGTCGGGACGTGGGCAGCGTGCTAGGAAAATACGATAATCGTTAACTGTGTCGCCGGGTGACCTAATTGTGTGTTTATATGTGAGCTGATGGGAGTATAGTGTAACGCAATTGAGCGGTTGTGCGGAGTCGTACTAAGGTAATAACCGGAACACGGTTAGCGTGAACTTGAACAATTGGTGACCACGTCAAGAGGACACCGTCGGCATGACACGACGGAACTGTTGAGGTCGGTACAACAGGACGGCGTTGGTGACGTAGGCACAAAAGACAAGGTTGCTGACACGAGTACAAGAAATAGCATTGACGACGCCGTTATAAGATTGCAATACTGATTACGTCAGTACAACAAAACGATGACGTCAGTTCAAAAGAACGCCATTGATGGCTCCGTTCCAGGATTACAACTTTGATGACGTCGGTACAAGAGAAATACATTGATGACGTAGACCTCTGTAATGGGGACAATACTGACGACTCCAGTATGACAACATTGATGACGTCGGTATCAGAGAACATCTTCTGACGTATAGAAAGGTAGCCGATAAGTTTCTTTTTTACATTCTGCCTTCTCTCGTGACTACGTTGTTCGTTCGTTCACCACAAGCGGAAAGAAAATAATTATCCATTGCAACTATGCGAAGTTGAAAGCCGATACTGGTACTGGTAGCGATACAAGCCAGTGTAGCGTGCCCGACGAATGAATAATCGAGTATTGTCGTAAGAATGTGACGACAGCCGTCGATATAATGCGGGGTGTGTTCAAATATAGGGGTGTGTTGTGGGGTGCGTTGTCAAACCCCGTGAATCGGTGCATGTGTGTGTGTAGCGTTCGTGTACTGGGTGAACCTACGCAAGTAGTTTGTGGTTTCGGACTCCACTAGGGGGTCATACGCACGGTTGCACCGACTTGACCATAACTGTTTGTCAAAAGAATGCGGGGCACGAAATATCTGTTCACCCGTTTTCATGACCGAACCACAGCACAGCGCGTTCTCGTCAGTTCCGTGGATGCCTGCCTGCCTATACAGGCAGGAACTCGGCGACTATCGCATGCCAGAAATGTGGTATTCGCGTGTTTCCGCTTTGACGGTGCCAAAGGGTACTGCCGGGTGGTCTTCCGGTTGCCGTCGATTGCTGATCGAACGATGTTTCCTTTTATATGGGAGACCCGTGGTTGGCGGCGTGGGCAGTGGCCAGGCTCGAACGAAGGTCTGTCTTTGTTTAAAGTAGGAAACAGTGTCAACAAAACGACGCCGATGTCGTGGTTTCTCCTGGAACCGTCGCCGCGTCAGTCCGCACCTGTGTCAACATAGGACGTCGCTGCTGGCGGTTTACGACATGATAAATGCCGTGGACACGAAGACAGCGCGGTGAAAAGCGTCATCAAAAAAAAGCACCGATCACATCACCTAGAAAGTGATTCACAATGTTTCCTTTGGCGATGACATTACGTGTTCCACTCTGGTTAGTTTTCCAAACTTTCTGATTAGTTTTTCTATCTTTTCCGAAGTCATGTACACGTCGTGCTATGTTTGACCCAGTCAACTCGTTCCCTAAGCGCGCACTCTCGCCCTCGCTTTGTTCCCGTACGGTGTCCGTGTTCATTGTGAAATACAACTGCTGTTTGCAGTTCATGAGTTGATAACGGAAGTAAGACATGTGTCCGTCTCTACGCTTGAAAACCTGAAACAATAATGATCACGCCGAGGGTCCCATTGCGTCACACAATCACTACTCTGGGATGCCCGCCGTCTCTCGCCATGTCGCCGTCTCTCGCCAGCTCGCCATTTGGCAGCAGATCCACTGTTCAAACAACACACGCAGCATTTCAACAGGTTTTTTTTAATACAAATATGCGTTGCTATTATGGTAGTGGAGCTAACTAACTTAGCGACGTGTCCCTGGCGTGTTTCGTCTGCAGTAGATAGCTGTCTTTATACGTCATGCTGTGTTTGAGGCGCGGATCATTTCGCGTGGCATTTCCCGAAAGCACGCATCTGATGTTATGGCGCAGTTTTTCCGCGACTAGTGATTGGGTGGTTGAAATTCAACTCATATATACTGTTTACGATAACAGTTGTATATTAATCCGCTAACTTCAACTCTCTCCGCTAACTTCTCCCCCCGCTAGTCGGTGAGCCCCCGTCTCTTCCTGTCGTCTTTCGCTTACTTTAAATTAATCTTGACGGTCATAATTATAATTATTATGTTCTGGTGACAGAAGGGGGCGCTATTCCTCGCAGCATTGTCTGACCAATCATCTTGCCGCGCAGCGTTTTGTACGGACGTTTTCTAATTCTGAAGAGTCGACCTACTGATCTTGATTATGGCGCTCGTCTCCAGCGCTCTCAACTACCAGTGTAGCGTTACTTCTGTCGAACATATTGAATACCCCGGCGTCGTGTACAGTGCGGACGATTCCGCTGATGCGTATTGTTTGTGCGTTTACGCAGAACACTATTATTCAGAAGTGATAAGCCGGCGCGATTGTGACAGCTTTTGACGGAAACACAGTCGCACAGTGAGATTCTGTTTGTCGTCCGCCACTACACTGCGCGCGTTGACACTGCACACGCGTGACAACACAACGGGCGCTAACGTGCACACGAGGTCAATGGCGATTTGCCCCACTCGACACGCTGTTTGTTGTGTGGTCACTTTGGGGCCAAATGTGGTCTGTGACGGAACTGATTAAGACAAACTCACTCGTGAAAACGGATGTTGATGCTTGATAATCAGAGTGAAAGATAATATTCCAGCTGATTTCTTTAGAGGATCGATAGAATGAGGTATATAGCAAGATGTAATCGTGAAGTGGAGATGGGCTGGTCGTTTGGCAGGGTTACCGAAGAACCATTCAGTAGAAGAACGGATCATTCATTATATGAAATGATTGGCAACTAACTATGAACAGGACTAGTGTCTCGATAAGACGGTGGAGCCACCATATACCGGGCTGGATCAGAGCAGTCGGATGTGTCAACACAGGGATGTGTACACTGCATTGCACTGCACTGCACTGCACTGCACTGCACTGCACTGCACTGCACTGCACTACACTGCACTGCACTGCACTGCACTGCACTGTACACCCGGAGTTGATGAACAGGGGGGTGTAGGTGAGCGTGTGTTGACGTCATCACGCCGTGCGGGGCCCTACGCTAGCGGACACGGGCGTGAGAACACGACAAGACGTCCCGTGTCGACGTCGTTGCCGTCGTGCGAAGACGGGGCGGAGTGCGCTCGGCGCGGCGTGAAAGAGGCGCTGTAGCGGCATCCGTCATGGGTCGTGCCGGCCGACACAGGCGGCGTGTAAGTCGATATCCCGGCGTTTTGATGGGTGGTGTCGCCAGAGCCGGCGGCGACGGCGGCGGCTGCTCGCGTCTCCGTCGAAGACAGGACTGACCCGGTTACCCGTTACGGCGATACGCCGATTGTCCGTATCCAGTAGCGCGCGAGGCAAACAAAAACACCGGCGTGACGTGACTGACGGGGAAACTTCACCCACTGCAGGTGTTATAATCTACGCGCTGGAACCAGACCCCGCGGTCGGTCTAAGTTGGTCGGTCGGTCGGCCTCTGGGCAAGTCCGCGCTTGTGTGTTTAGATCCAGGTGTGTTCACGGTAACGACGGAACGGCATCGTTGGGGGACGGTGAAGCCACGCCCGGCAGCAGACCTGTCCTTGTTGGTGTGCATTCTATTGGCACCGAACTGACCCAATGTAAACACGCAGGAGGTCGCCACTGTCGCGACGGCGAACAATCGAGCGGTAGCACATACAGTGTAATGTGTGATTGGGTCCAGAGCAGTCGAGATGGCGAGTTTTTATGCGCGCTGATGACGCTCGTAAACGGAGCCCGCTGACGCAGGCACCGCGCTCTGATTGCCCGAGTGGCGTCGGCGTCACGCGGCGTGCTGGCCGGCGACAAACGGCGCGATTGTGCGCGCGCTGCCATCGCCCGAGTCTCCGACGTTGTCGTCGCGTTCACTCATTCACTCGGCGCACCAATGCCGCGATTAGTCACGAGTCGTTTGGCGCTGTCAATGCGGCCGGCGTCGGCGGAGATGGCACTCTCGGCCCGGCGTCGGTACCCCGTCGCTGGCCCCGCGGAGCCCGAACCCCGCTGAGGTGTTGTCCGAGTTGTCAGCTCCCGTCACTCGGCCGCCGCTGTTGTTTAGTGCGGGTGTTTGAACGTCGGCCATCATCTTGTCTGTGCGTGCTCACTGGGGCGTGACGGGTCGTCGGGTTCGTTTCTAACATGTTCGTTTAGCCAGTGGTGCCGAAGTAAGGATCACAGTTGACGAACTGCAAGTTATCTTGCGAACGACTTATGCGATGTCGTCATGCATCGTTCGGTCGACGGAAATTTCCTTCGGGAAAACCACAATCCCTGCACTGTATTTCAGCGTGTATAGAAGTGAGCGATAATTCTCTGTTCGGGATTGTATTGTTTTCAAAACAAGTTTAGCAAACAGTGGATGTGTATGTATCTTAGTATATTAAGACACTGCCTATGACGGCAACATGTTAATAATTTATCGGCGCGAAACCTTTGTTTGGATCTTAACAGATGTTTAAGCAGGGCGAATGTAATCGTATACACTGCAATTATATAGACACTCTGCATACGTGTATGGTTCGCCACCTACAATTACGGCGGTGCGTCTGCAATGATAACGGTCAGTTTTCTGAGAAATTTTCGGACGCCCGCGCGGTTTCGTCAGCCTGTCGACGGAACAGTGGCGCCACCTGGCGGATGGACTGGTCGTAGCGCCGTTTTCGTAGCCGCTGTTTTCGGCGGTCCGATAACGAACTCGGGTGGGTGAGGGGGAGAAGGACGGCGCGCGCCCGAGTATGGGGAGTTGGGGTGGCATCTGATATGTCTCGCGCTTCGGGTGTCGTCGACTGCCTCGCGTCCGGCCAGCGAGCGAGGTGCGCCCGGCATGTTTATTTGCAATTAGCCCCGACAGTCGGCCGCCGATATTCGATCCGCGCACGTCCGCCTGTGTCAGCGCACGCTGCCTCGGTCGGGCTGCGCGCGCTCGAAGGCCAGGCCAACTACGCGAGTATTTCGCGTCGCCGCGTTCGCTTTGTTGCGGGCGGCGTGACGTCAGACCACTTCCGCAGTCCCTGACATTTGACCGTTAATAGTTTTGATCACAGCAAAACTCCCGTCAAACCACAAAACATTGATGTCCAACATCCCATCATATGTTGTGTGTTTTGTTGAATGTGTGTTCCCGTACAGTTTGTTTATGCTACACAAGACTGTTTTAATTTGATGGGTGTGTTCGCGAATGTGTTTGTATTATGAGACATCATGCCGCAATAGTAACGCAATTCACAAAATGTTGACTTACCCACACCAGCCAATTTAGCAATGCGGCAAATGTTTTCTGACTTTTCGCGTGCTTTCATCGATCCCTGGTAGAGATAGTTTACGGGCGATATTATGGTGCGTTGTCTAATAGAAGATGTGGCGAGTTGTCCTATCCGGCCGCGCGATGTACGGTCGAGTTGAACGTAACATCGCGTGCAGGTGAAGCTGCCAGTTGATTGATACGCTCCTGTGACAAGTGACAAGCGACTGCTATGCGAGACCAAGGGTGGGGTATGACGCGTTGACCGGACACAGTGCGAAATATACACGATGAATCGACGTCATTTATCACGCTGAAAGTCGCACCTAGTCCAGAGTTGCTGTCAAATAAAACGGGAAACATCCGTGAACGTCAGAATTATATAACTTAAGCATGATATGGTTTTGTTGCACTAAGACTTGGACAGGCGGGCTACTACATTTGTCCATAAATGCCGAAAATAACCGAATAGTCCGGTGATCCGTTCGAACTAATCTATAGATCCTAATATGACAGGCTTATCGGTACCAGATGGAAACAAAACAAGAAATGTAACGTAGACCCTTATGCAAAAAAATTCTGCGAATATGCTGTGTTACATAGTTTGTCATGGCCTTTCCTGGCGATGTGACGTTCGACATAAATCATTCTTCTCGAAAGTTGAGAATAAGTGTACGCAAGAAGTCATCACACGTGCATTAGGCTAACATCGGTGCCGTTTTCCATGCACGTAATAAAGCCTTTCAAATACACTTTCACAACAAATGTATTGCATTAACCACCATATCAAATCAAAGTATAAATATCTGTCGGAATAATAAGGGAATATATGCCTCGTTTTCATCACGAATGTCGAGCATATTAATGTAATTTTCTTCACGTCAAACGTCGCTGACCACCATCTTTTATTTTGATTTGCGCGAAATGTTCTGTTCCTACGTCAATGAAACGGCAGGTTTTTATATTTATGTGTTCAGTTTAATACCTTTCTCATTTATAATTATTTGTGTTGTGCTAGTTTAGGTTAGCAATATTTACGTTTTCGTATTAATCCATACGACCATTAACATTTTGGGCGCAGACAAAAAGGGTAAGAACACTTATGGAGTAAGGGTAAGAACTCGATGGAGTTATATAACTAAGTTTTCATTACAACACAATTTGGCGGTTAGTCTGTTAGAATATTAAGATTCGATAACAACCATATTGTTGTGTTTGACCTTTACTGAAACGCGTCGAAATAATTACGCTTCAAAGCTTCCTCTTGTTATTTCCACTGGCGAGTAACTGCCACCAAACACCGGGAAACGGCGTCACGTGGGATCTAATTATATGTACCATTTGGGTTAACAATGCCCGGTCGGTTTTATGGTGGGTTTTCTAATAACGCCCGGCCTGTCGTAATTTATCTCCTGCTGAGCCCCGAACCGAGCAATTAACGAGTGCGGGCCGCGCGCGCAGTGTACGTAGCCGAAGCCACGCCCACTGACCTAGTTCGCGCGCGAGCACAATTCCAGCTACACACGCCGGTCTTCAATCGGCGAGCGCTGCGCGCGTCCCGTCCGTCCGTCGGATTGTGTGTGCGTATGTGGACGTCTATAATACTATGGACCCATGTGGAATATATCGCAGTTTCAGGGCGCTGTTTACGTCGAAAGACAGCGCGGATTGAATGTGTGCAGCGATAGAGCGGCCGCATTTGTCGGCTCGCCCGTTATTGACTATGTGTGTGCGTGATTGATAGCGGGTGCATCTTTTTATTTCCATGTCGCCGACCACAACAGCCGTAGAAGCCGACGCGCCGAGGTCGTAGCCGCTGCTCGGCAGGAGAAACGAACGAGGCGGGCCCGGCCGCGACCGCGCGGAAGGATTAGCTGTGCCGCGGCCGCCGCTAGCACGGCCCGGCGTCCGGTCCCGAGGCCGAGTGACACTCGCCGCTGCACGTCGGCTGCATGGAAGGGTATGGGGCCACACTGCGGCCGCCGCCGTGCCGCCGCCGTGCCGCCCTTCCACGTCCTGCTTGTCGTCGCTGTCGTCTGCTGCATGGCGCCCGTAGCAGGTATGTGTAATTTTTTGTCTTGCTAAACGCAGAGAGGACATTTCTATAGGTCTGTCTATAAATATAAAGTCCGTAGTGTATTGTAGATTATGTGTGTGTTTGTGTGGTTACAGGTAGATCTATTGGGATTCTTATACTTGCAGAGTCATTATTATGGCTCAATCACAGTCGTAGTTCCGCCATTACCTTGTATTAGTGATCAGAAAGTGTGTTTCCTGGCACTAGAAATACAAATAAGCAATTGTGCCAACATCATTGTCGCCCGGTTCACGCTAGACTGGTGCAGTTCGAAGCTACAGTCAAACAGCAGACATTACCTGATTAAGTAATGTCGGGGGATGAACATTTAATGCACAGCTAAAACGAATGAATGGTACACAAATCCGCCGTAGACGTAGACGAGCCGTATCTAGGCCAGTCAGCTGGAACCATTGTCGAACCATTATCCATAGTGTTGCAGTCAGTTTAATACCATACGTGTATTTACGTGAAGATAATATGACACGTTATAGCAGTTGCCCAGGATAAATTTTCGTACGTTCACGTTGCGTGTCCAGTGTAAAACTTGATACCGTTGCAGTTATGTCAGATGTTTCTGTTATGTACCGTACGGTACAGTACGTTGACCGTGTGACGCACGTGCCCTCGAAATACGACGCAGCACGTACCAGCGAATCTCGCATTGTTGTTACGGCGAGAAGTATTGGCTGAAGGAGGCCGCTTGTACTTGCAATTAGTGTCTCACGACAAAGTGCTAACACCCGGTAGTGCGTACTACAATCGAGTATCCGAGCATACACGGGTATACACATTGCCTCGTACGGCATGTGCTTGGTTATATATATATATTTATCGTTGACAGCTTGACGCCTTGATAACAATTATAGTAGCAAATAGTAATCGACTGGATACATGTATACACTACATATACTATAGACTGGAGTAGAGACAATGTAAATAGATACACAGACAGATGGAACGAGAGACAGACACTCACACACAGACACTCATAAACGCGTGTGTACACTGTACGCTAACACACGTACAACAACCGTAATCGTTACACGTCCGCAACTGTGTAGTATTCAAAACAACAGTACAGAACATTATTAACGTTGCCTCTAAGTGTGTTTACTCAAGTGAACCGTGAATGTAAGTGTGCGGTCGAAGGGTAATAACAGTAGATGGGGTGAAATGTGGATCTGGGTTAAAAACGTGGACACATGTATACGTTGACCTGACTTATTTCTACGCATACCCGCGAAAAGACCCTCATCTGTGCAGTTCGCGGTCTAGTGTGTCGCCTGTTGTTACTCGCATGGTGCGTTTCCGTGTAGATGCCTACTATAGCTGCCTGCGAATTCACAAATAGGTGAACCGGTGTGTACGTGCATATTAGTTTTCGTCAGTTATTTCGCCAGTTGTGTCGCTTACACACACGCGCGCACGCACACACACGCAAGCGGCGTTAGTGCATGCTGCTCGTGCAGTCGACGAGACACGCAAAGAGTCTGTGCCGGACGGTGAGTTGAAGGAAGGCGTTCGGGGACTGGTGGGTGCCCGGCGGGTGTGTATCTGCTGTATCTGCCGTCGCCTGCCCATCCATGCCTACTCACTCGTTGGGGCCGTAACGTGCTGCGACACTTGCCTGTCGGGGTCGAACCGCTCGGCGTCCAGGCCGACGTGAGCCGGGCGACGGCCATCCACAGCACGGCCAACGGGGCGTTAACAACGTCCCGGAAGTCAAACCTCGTTAACACCGGCGCGCTTCCGAACTTCCGGTTCAGACGACTCATGCGGACCAAGGGTGAAGTTGTATTTTCGTTGCCGTTACGATGTCGTCAGGATCCGCCGTGATAGTGGGTCTCTGTGTGAATGTCGTGACGTCACGCATCGTAATCCAGTCTAACAACTGCGGTGTTATGGTGTAGTAAGACTACAGATCACGTGACAGGGCAATGTGGCATTATTCTCGGCCTGTTTACGCCGCGACGGTTGCACAGGAAGTTGTTTTTAGTTGGCCGCGCGGCGTCGAGTGACGCCGCCGGTTCAAATGACGGAACCTGAGCCGACTCAGCGCCCGGTTTTGTCCGTCGCTGTGCCGAGGCCAGTCGTTGTGCCGGGGCCGTGGCGACGCGGCTCGCGTGACTGCGGCCCCCGGTCACGACGCATGCCGTGCCACCACAATGGCGGTTCAGTCATTCTGTGGTTCAACCTCAAACAAATTGCAACAGTAAGTTTTTTATGTTCTATATGTTTGTTACCAGACAAAAAGTTACCAACATCCACTCTATATCGCAACCCTCCCCGTCACGCAGGCTAAAATCTGGGTCCACACATGTTTAAAATGTGACTTTCACCTTAATAATTGACGAAGTTAAAGTTCTCGTATATCGTTGGATAGATTAGTCCTTTACCGCGTGCAACACTTGTATGTCTGTGAAATCATAGCCTAAATAATCCTACATTTCACTTTGCCCAAAATAGCCCGCCAGCGCCTTTCGACCTCTCGTCATTATCGTCAAATATTATTTGGTCCCACCAAGTGGATTTGAGAGAACAACTTTTCTTGTACGGTGGTAGACATGCTGTGTTATCTGAAAACGCCGTCATAATTGCTACTGCAGTGTGTTTGAGGTTGGCCTTATTCCGAGCGTAGATCGACTGGCCTATGAGCTGGTTATCGATTTCAACGTCGGCAGGCGGGCGGAGACCGGAACGGTAAATACACATCACATCGCGCTGTGTCTCGGGGGAATGGACGGAGCGGCGGTGCGGACCGGTACAGCACGCCCTGCTGGTGCCCGCGCGCAACTTCCGGCGCGAAAGCGTCTGTGCAAAAAGCTCCTCCCGCCGGCGTGGAAGAAGCGCGTGAGTTCGCAACGCTTCCTGCCGCCAGGGGTGTTCCGGCCGGTTGTCGCGCCGTCCCGTGCCGACCAATGACGCAATTTCGTGCACGAAAGAACCGTCGAAAACACGCGACCGATTTGATTTCACGCGCGCCTGACGGACGAGGCTCTGCTTCGGTTCGACGCTATCTTAATTTTGAGAGCCGCCCACGAATTAGGGAAACCACATCTTAAATGGTTGGGTGGGTGCAGTGCGTGGTCTGAATGCTGCCGGAAACGGCTGACGCAAATCGGAGGGTGTGTGAGTGCCGGGGCGCGGTGTACGGCAACTGTCAGCCCGTGTCTCTTCGACGAACGGTCGACACTGTTGGTCGCTGGGCGCCGACAACCTGTAGTTTCAGCAGCAACAATGGTACACACACATTACGGTGTGTCAACACCTCGTCGCTGAACCCTCACCCTCGGCGCGACCCCAAACGTCGCACAATTGTCTCGTGTGTAGGGCACTCCGCTGTGCTGTGGGTTTTTGGGATTCATCCTCTAGTTCATGTCGTGGTTTATCCCATGGTCCATGTTATGGTTCAACTAATGGCTCGTTCTGCGTTTAGTTTCGTAGCTGTTGTGGTTCACAGTGTCGCGTTTCATCTGCGTTGGAACTCGTGGCCCACCACATAGTTCAGTTCTGTGATAGTGTGATGACGACATTCAAATTACGCGTCTTCAGCCAGGTTATCCTGGCGTTATGTTGTTGATTGTAGATGTTGTTAACTTCTCGAGAAAATTGAAACAAAATTACTGGGCTCGTTTATCTGTTGAGTGTTGTTACATAGCCACCAGTGACGACATGCCTGTGTTGTGATTCAACACACGTAAATCCCTGTGTACCCTATATGATATGTGCTGTGTAAAACAAAGATCAACAGAGTGATTCTGATGTGTTTCAGCGACGTCTGAGTGTCGGTCGACGGAGGCTTGTTGTGGCCGAGAGTTGCGCGGGTGCTGGACGCTGTACGGCCGCGCCAAGGACACGCTCGGCGTGCGCGACGAGTTCTCTGCGCCCGGCGCGTCGGCGCGTGCGCGTGCGCGCGCGCCGCCCGCCGAGGTGCGCGCGCGCTGCACGGCGATGCGCACGTTCTACCTGTGCATCGGCAACCAGAGCCGTCTGTGCCACGGCAACCTGAACTACCATTCGGCGCATCGTGGCATTGAGCGTCAGATGAAACGCTTCAACTGCAGCATGCGCGGTGAGCTCTTCCGGCCGGACGAGCACCGCAACCCGCCGCCGCTGCACGGTCGCGCGGACGTCTGCGCGTACCGGAAATCGTCG
Source organism: Ridgeia piscesae (assembly GCA_025642075.2). NCBI lineage: Eukaryota > Metazoa > Annelida > Polychaeta > Sabellida > Siboglinidae > Ridgeia > Ridgeia piscesae. The sequence continues at coordinate 61,027 of JAODUO010000915.1, read as the reverse complement.
GGCGGCGCGCATGCGCGCCACCGACTGTGTGCGTTGTTCGGAGACCCGCACCTTAGGACGTTTGGCGGTGACGTGGAGACGTGTAGCGCGCAGGGAGCGTGGCCGCTCATCGACAACAAACATTTGACTGTGCAGGTGACAAACGAACCCGTAGCAGGCAGCAAGGGCCGAGCGACGGCCATTACAAAGGTGAGTCTTACAGGGGCCAGTGGTCGGTTGTGTATGTATGTGTTGTAATACTGTCATGTGATCGTGGTGAAAGCCGTGGATACTGGCGAAAGTGACGTCGATTTGTTTTCGTATCTTTTCTGTTCCAATTAGTGTTCTCCAGCCCTCGCCCGGCCAGCGGTGTTGCATTGTGTAGTTCTTCTCCGTAACTCCTACTAAAATAATTATACGCTTTTTCTTCGGACAATGATATTCACAATCCTTCTCGACAAAACTACTACGAGCATATACAAGAAGCAAATACTCGGATATTATTATCTTAATCCCGAGTAGTTTTGTAGTCGTCGTCACATTTTTATAGTTCCAAATGCAGTTCCTGTCCGCGTGATCTCCAATACGGCAGAGATCGTTGACAATGTCACATTGTGTAAACAGTTTACCTACATTCGCTATAAGCTGATTAGATTACAGACCAGTAACATTGTATGCTGAGGCTTCGCCCAACCACGCGACGCTTTGGCTGCACAGTGGTGATGGTGATGGTGGTGATGGTGATGGTGATGGTGATGGTGATGGTGATGGTGGTGGTGGTCGGTGGTGGTGGCGGTGGTGGTGGTGGTGGTGGTGGTGGTGGCGGTGATGGTGACGGTGGTGGTGGTGGTGGTGGTGGTGGTGATGGTGGTGGCAGTGGTGGTTGATGGTGGGGGCAGTGGCGGTGGCGATGGCGATGGTGATGGTGATGTACATTGTAGGCACAGAACACCTTTCTTCGATGGTGCGTGGATAAGAACATTTGGTCCTTGCTAAGTGAAGGAATGTTCTTGTGCTGTTCGATATCCGGTCCGTAGCGCTACTACTCAAAGCTTTGTGTTTCACTCCCTGGCAGGCCTGTTCAATCAAACTCCATCCATCTGGACTTCCTTAGGAAGCACTGAACCACGTTGCAATTACGACGCGAAAGATATTCGTACACATAGGTTCACCAGTTTATAGCGCAGGTACTACTCATGCATACAACTGAGTGATCTATAGCACCGTGGGGTGAATGAACTTGTCCCAAGTGCACAGCCGACACTCACCGACCGAGAGTCGGATGCTGTAATCACTCGCTACACCACAGCGTCCCACGGGTCGCTGGGACGTCGGCCCAGACAACCGTGCGTGTGTCCGTAGCGTGCAAGAAGAGGTTTTCGACGGGATGACTTGAAAGCATTCGTTGAGAAGACGAGACGACCAGGGAATGTGTGTGTCGTGTGCGAGCCGACGTGTCGCCTGTCCCGTGGACGAACCGACCCCTTGTTGTGCGTCGGGAAGCACGCGCCTTTGTCCCGGTGAGGTCGGAGGCAGTTGCATCGACCGACGCTTTTGAGCGCTGTAGCAGCGGCCGCGCGTTCTCGGTCGGCGTAATGCATACTATTGTGGCCGCCGCGCAGCTATTCTCGCGTGCGCCCGCACGTACGGCGTGGCGCGGCGTGGCGCACGCACGCACACACGCGGTCTATTTACAGTGAGCGGCGGCACCGGGGCCAGGCGAATGACTGCCGGGTCAACGGATCGTCTAATTACCTCGAGGCTCTCTACCGACGCTCTCCGTAACTGGCACGCTCGCCGCCACTAATAGGGCGGGTTCGCCTCGCCTTGGCCCCCACCGCACCCCACATCGACGACCGGGCCGGAAAACCAAACCGAACGGAAAGGGTTACCGACCGGGCCGCTGCTGGGTTTAGTTCGACATCATCTACGGTTTGATGGATCCATACAATGAAGCGCAATTTAGAGCGGAGGAGGGGGAGAGGGGAAACAACGAGAACGGAGGGGAAGAGAAAAACCCGGGGGGAGAGAGAGGGTAGAGAGAGAGGGGGGTAGAGAGAGAGGGGGGTAGAGAGAGAGGGGGGAGAGAGGGGGGAGAGAGGGGGAGAGAGAGAGGGGGGAGAGAGAGAGGGGGGAGAGAGAGGGAGAGAGAGAGAGAGAGCGCGCAGAGAGACAGAGGGGACAGAGAGGGGGCGAAAGGGTTGACGGCGATCCGACAAAACGGCTGCTAATTAATACTAATTAGTAGGAGGGCAGGAATGTGGAATTATAGGCAGGACTTGCCGACGGAGGACCCCCCCACGGACACGTGCACGTCCCGCCTACAACTAATTACACTCGACTCCGACTGTACAATGGACACCTGTGAGGTGTAAAGTCAAAGACTCTGTCGTGGACTTCCGTTTCATTAACTGCAATCACTGTGATGTAGTAAGTACATCTGCACCCGTTGTTCAACAACCTAGGTCTGTGCAGCTGTTTTGTGGGGCACAATATTAGGGCCATGATTCCAGAACGCTAAATCGTCGATTTCTCACTTTCGATTGTCGATTGACGCTGAAATTATCCAATTTTGACTTGTGTGATTTTCGATTTTCGCTGTTACTTTCGAAATTAGATTTTCACATTTTTCAGTTACATTGTAAAGACTCTTGCGCCAGAAGTGACGCGTCGAAAGTCTTTGGTCGAAAATCGAGCGTTGTGAAATTATGGCCCTATATTAATATAGTGCCTTAGGTCCACTAATGCTGCATTCTCGTGTTTACCATGCATCGTGAATTCGATCGAAAGTGCAGAAGCAGGAATTCGATCGAAAGTGCAGAAGCAGCCGTTAGTAAATGTATGCAACCGGGTGACGCCGTCGTCGCCAGGTCGCATTCACGTTAACAACGAGCTCATTGGAACGCAACATGAGTCTGGGTCTGGCAATCGAACCCCGACGTTTCAGGATCGTTCGTGTCGACGCATAGTTGACGCGGGTGCATCGCTGACCCCCTTTCGCTGGCTGGCTGTCGGCCCGGCCTGCCCCCGCCCCGGCCCGGCTGCCGGCACCCAGTGAAGCGTGCAGCTCGGCCTCGCCCACCGACTGGCGTCGCATGTAACTCGACACAGCGCCGGAGAGCGGCGGCTCGGGTTAGCGGCCGTGTATCGGGCAGTGCCTAGCACGGGTGGCTGCCGATCGACACCGGAGCCGGCCGGCCTCGGCGGGCAGGCCTCGCGAGTGGCGGCGCCGCCCGTGCTGTGCTGTGCTGTTGCTGCCGTCGTGGATGAGGCGGCCTGGCCCCAAGGCCGCGTCGTCGTTCGCCACGGCCGTCGCTAGATGGTCACATCTCGTGACGTGGGACGCTGCTGGTTACGGCCAGGCTCAGTAACTTTGTCAACTGGCACTGACATCAGTGTCAGTAGTATTGTCAACTGACACCCACATCAGTGTCAATAGTATTGTCAACTGGCACCGACACCAGTGTCAGTAGTATTGTCAACTGGCACCGATATCAGTGTCAGTAGTATTGTCAACTGGCACCGATATCAGTGTCAGTAATATTGTCAACTGGCACCGATATCAGTGTCAGTAGCATTGTCAACTGGCACCGATATCAGTGTCAGTAATATTGTCAACTGGCACCGACACCAGTGTCAGTAGTATTGTCAACTGGCACCGATATCAGTGTCAGTAGTATTGTCAACTGGCACCGATATCAGTGTCAGTAGCATTGTCAACTGGCACCGATATCAGTGTCAGTAGTATTGTCAACTGGCACCGATATCAGTGTCAGTAGTATTGTCAACTGGCACCGATATCAGTGTCAGTAGCATTGTCAACTGGCACCGATATCAGTGTCAGTAGCATTGTCAACTGGCACCGATATCAGTGTCAGTAGTATTGTCAACTGGCACCGATATCAGTCTCGGTAGATTAGTTGTAGTCAACACAGTCAACACATGGAGTACGTGGAGTCAACACAGGAGTACGTGGAGTCAACACAGGAGTACGTGGAGTTAACACCGGAGTATGTGGAGTCAACACAGGAGTACGTGGAGTCAACACAGGAGTACGTGGAGTTAACACAGGAGTATGTGGAGTCAACACAGGAGTACGTGGAGTTAACACAGGAGTATGTGGAGTCAACACAGGAGTACGTGGAGTTAACACAGGAGTACGTGGAGTTAACACAGGAGTATGTGGAGTCAACACAGGAGTACGTGGAGTTAACACAGGAGTACGTGGAGTTAACACCGGAGTATGTGGAGTCAACACAGGAGTACGTGGAGTCAACACAGGAGTACGTGGAGTTAACACCGGAGTATGTGGAGTCAACACAGGAGTACGTGGAGTTAACACAGGAGTATGTGGAGTCAACACAGGAGTACGTGGAGTTAACACAGGAGTACGTGGAGTTAACACAGGAGTACGTGGAGTTAACACAGGAGTACGTGGAGTTAACACAGGAGTATGTGGAGTCAACACAGGAGTACGTGGAGTCAACACAGGAGTATGTGGAGTCAACACAGGAGTACGTGGAGTCAACACAGGAGTACGTGGAGTCAACACAGGAGTACGTGGAGTCAACACAGGAGTATGTGGAGTTAACACAGGAGTACGTGGAGTCAACACAGGAGTATGTGGAGTCAACACAGGAGTACGTGGAGTCAACACAGGAGTACGTGGAGTCAACACAGGAGTACGTGGAGTCAACACAGGAGTACGTGGAGTCAACACAGGAGTACGTGGAGTCAACACAGGAGTACGTGGAGTCAACACAGGAGTATGTGGAGTCAACACAGGAGTATGTGGAGTCAACACATGAGTATGTGGAGTTAACACAGGAGTATGTGGAGTTAACACAGGAGTATGTGGAGTTAACACAGGAGTATGTGGAGTCAACACAGGAGTACGTGGAGTTAACATAGGAGTATGTGGAGTCAACACAGGAGTACGTGGAGTCAACACAGGAGTACGTGGAGTTAACACAGGAGTACGTGGAGTCAACACAGGACTACGTGGAGTCAACACAGGACTACGTGGAGTCAACACAGGAGTACGTGGAGTCAACACAGGAGTATGTGGAGTTAACACAGGAGTACGTGGAGTCAACACAGGAGTATGTGGAGTCAACACAGGAGTATGTGGAGTCAACACATGAATATGTGGAGTCAACACAGGAGTATGTGGAGTTAACACAGGAGTACGTGGAGTCAACACAGGAGTATGTGGAGTCAACACAGGAGTATGTGGAGTCAACACATGAATATGTGGAGTTAACACAGGAGTATGTGGAGTTAACACAGGAGTATGTGGAGTCAACACAGGAGTATGTGGAGTCAACACAGGGATACGTGGAGTCAACACAGGTGTTCGTTCGCTGCCGTGCAAGAGGTTGACGGTGTGACTCCTGCGAGCCGCCAGACTGTGGCCGAGTGTGGGCATCTTCTTCCACGTAACCGTCGCCGTCTGTATCGGGTCTCAGCCACCAGGAAGACCACTGTAGAATCTGTGGTATAGACTATAGGGCCTCTACACTAACGTGGTTGGTTCGTCATAATCCGAAAAGCGCCTCGACCTAAACCCGACTACGACCCACTTGAAAGTGAAGTGTGTTTCATCTACACGAAGCGTAAGCTATTGAACCATCGACGTAACTATGTTGCGCCCTCTAAACAACGTGGGTAGCCAGGAAGTCAACAGTAATAATCACGTTCAGCAGCCGAGTTGGTTCTGGGAGTTGTGTTTCGTCGCCAACGTGTGTATTTCATCGGTCGCTGCTACCTCGCCCCACGCTTTTGCCTATGCCTCGGTAGTTTCTATGGGACACGAATCGTCACCATCATCACAATTACCAATCATCCATCACCATCTGTTGCGACCGGGTGGAAGCGGCAGTGGAACACGGCTGTAGGTGGCAGGCCGTAGTGGGTATTTGTGTACGCATTGATTACAGCGTGGCTGATTCTTTCCAAGAGAAACCGAGGTGTTCAATTGGACACATGCAAATCGCCTTGAGCAGTCCTGTGGATGCAAGGTCATTCACGCTACATTACTCCTGTTCACTCAGCTGTGCAAATGAGTACCTGGCGATAGACAGTGGTGGATGTTTGTGTACGAAACGTTTCCCCGCATTGATTGCACCGTGGTAGATAACACGAGATGGTGAAGGCTTGGAGATGGTTTGCCAGGAAGACAGTGTAAAGGGCTTTGAGCAGTCCATGGGAATGGCTAGGTACGGCGCGAAATAAAAACTAAAAAAAACCTTTACCACAATTGTTATCGTGTTATGTAGATCCGCTGAGAACCCGACTGGCTCAGTACCTTTCTTTGTGACAGGTTGACCGGGCTACGTCGGCCTTATTTCCCCACTGTACCCAAAAGCACTCATTTGACTGTGTTTAATGTGTTGGTGCCCTACGTCTTGCTGCACCAACACGATATCTTCCTCTGCTGTCAACTACTTGTGTCACATCTGTATCTCACTATTTCGTCTCAGTGCCGCATCTTATCGTTTTAATCTTTGCGTAAAAACCATTTAAACAATACTTACAATCATCGCCAAACCGTGGTGTTTACGTTGTTAAACCATCTGTGCTACTGGGAGCTATTGTCTAACTACGCCAAACCGCGTCACCGCGAAGACCCTGTGTTTTCTTTGAATGGTTTGTTTTTCTTGATTCTGTTTTACAATTGTCAAATCCCAGCTGGATATCGCGTCAACGACGCTGGGTGCTCCATGAACACTGGCATGGCCTAACAGTGCCTTGTTTACATTTTAGTTTAGGCTGTTTTATTCTGAAACGGTTGGTTGACCAACAAACCAGATAGCAACTTAACATGTAATTTGTTACATGTAGGCCCCAATGACTTTCTTAATGGTTAGTAGAACACACTTGTGGGCGGCCATAGCTTTATGTAGAGACCCGCCCACCCGTCATTTGGACGGGTAAAAACGAATATGGACGGGTAGTATAACTTTCTTCATGGTTAGTGGAACATACTTATAACAGTTTATATGTATAACTTTCTTCATGGTTAGTGGAACACACTTGTAACAGTTTATATGTATAACTTTCTTCATGGTTAGTGGAACACACTCGTGACAGTTTATTATGTATAACTTTCTCCGTGGTTAGGGGAACACACTCGTGACAGTTTATATGTATAACTTTCTTCATGGTTAGTGGAATACACTCGTGACAGTTTATATGTATAACTGTCTTCATGGTTAGTGGAACACACTTGTGGCGGATTATACGTGTAACTTTCTTCATGGTTAGTGGAATACACTCGTGGCAGTTTATATGTATAACTTTCTCCATGGTTAGTGGAACCCTTATTAACACGAATGCTTTGCGACTGGTTAGCTAATGTATCCAGGTGGTTATCACCACCGCCTCCATGTCGTGAATTATGGGCCGGAGAATTGGGTGATCAGCTGTTCACTGCGTCTATCCATTCAGCCCCTGTCGCCAGGCTCTTCCCCCCAACGCACGAATGAATTTGAAATTGAACGCCATCACCCGACACCTCCCCATGGTCACGTGACGCCACCCCGAGTGGCACTCCTCACCCTCTCCTCATCTGGTTCCGTTACCCGGGGGTTGTTATGTTTACGTAGCTGTTTCTCCCGTCCCGGGGAAGCGGGGATGCCGGTGATGGGCGAAGACGGGAGCGGAATGGGAAAAGTGTGGCATCGAGCCCCGCCGGCGCATTTTGCTGCGGTTTTGTACACGGTTTTTTCACAGTAAGGCGAACACTGCTCAAAGGCAGGAGTAGGGATTTCGGGGTCATGGTTACCGCTACGTTTGGCGCTCGCGCTGTTTTCGGGTTTTCGCAGCGGCACAATAGCGACAGCGCGAAGTTTCTTGAAATTGATGGCGATTGCCGCGTTTGTTACGTGTCTGGTGAATGTGATGGTGGTGAGAGAGGTGATCATTATGATGGTCGTGGAGGTGTTGCTGGTGGTGGTGGCGGTGTGGATGGTTGTGGTGGTGGTGGTGGTTGTCATGTGGTGGCGGTGTGGGTGGTGGTGGTGGTGGTGGTTGTCATGTGGTGGCGGTATGTGTGGTGGTGGTGGTGGTGGCGGCGGTGTGGGTGGTGGTGGTGGTGGTGGTGGTGGCGGCGTAGGTGGTGGTGGTGGTGGCGGCGGTGTGGGTGGTGGTGGTGGTGGTGGTGGTGGCGGCGTAGGTGGTGGTGGTGGTGGTTGTCATGTGGTGGTGGTGTAGGTGGTGGCGGTAAGATGAATGTGGTGATAATGCTGACTGCTGAGTGTCATGTTGGCGGCGGCGGTTGTGATGAAGGTAGACGGTCGACTTGACTGGTCAATAAACGAGACGACTGTATCAAGTATCAACAGTCAGCGCGAGCAAGCTTAACTTCTCCACGGGATGTGTTTGTTGTCGTATTTACCTGATTACACTGCCGATACATGTTCCCAACTAGTGGTGTCGTTGTGCCGTCACTGACCGCTGTCCGTGTTGCAGGTGACCGTAATGGTGAAGCAGCACGGCGAGTGTGCGTCCCCGGTGTTCGTCACATACCAGGCGGCGCTGGGCGAGT
>JAODUO010000915.1:32500-42500 GCA_025642075.2 Ridgeia piscesae | reverse complement strand
TGTATGTATGTATGTATTGTGTATGATCCACCCACTTTATAATATTATATATATATATATATATATATATATATATATATATATATATATAAGTGGTATATATACATGATATATATATATATATATAAATATATATATATATTATATATATATATATATATATTATATATATATATATATATATATATATATATATATGTATTTCGTGGTATTTTCTAGTTTCCACCTACACGAAAACGCCCCCGTGTGGCTGTGCTCTAGGTTGTAGTTTATCCGGCGCTACCATCGATTAACCAGACTCCGTGGTGTGGCGCCACTGTTTGCCGTTCATAACAGTACCTAGTGGCAAATGTCAAATGTCTTGTCTTTGTGGCGATGACGACTGGTTACGTTGACAGTGTTTCAAATTAAATTGATTGCGTATTAAGTCACCGAATAAAAGCAAATTTGCAAAACATTCAAATCACCACAATATGAACAAGTTAGAGCAAAACAATTGTTTACGGTATAATTACATTATTCAAAACAGCTATTATTATAGCATTATATGAACAGGACACACCACGAGAAAGAAGAGGTTACAACATCTACTAGTAACAATTGGACAGATTGAAGGGAACGCCAGCGAATACAGATAATTATTGATGATCTGGCAACATGGTACGAAATGAGCGCCGTAGATGTACTAGAACATCGAACGATCGTGCGGTTTGGAGGGCTATGAAACAACGGCTGAAACAGACGTGGTGTATCGGTAGAAGAAGATGACGAAGATAAGTTATGTTACCTGACGACATCAAACCACGCGGTCTTGCGTCTGCACCCAACCTCTTGGAAGTCCACCCGGTCGGTCTAGAAATCGGGCAGGAACGAAGCGAAACTAATCCGATGTTAACGTCGCTATATTATATGTTTACTGTCATTATTCGGTACTGGCTGCAATATGAGTTATGGCCTAGAAACTATTTCCGGAGAGGACTTTAGCCGTCGTCTGATCACAATCTGTCCGCAAGTGAAATATGGCCCAGCGAGGGATACGTTCTGTATTGCCACGTCACGCGTAACGCCGAATATTGCCGGTTCAAATGTTAATTGGCGACAGCGGGGCGGTGTTTACGGAGCTCAATCGTGTCTGGAGCGAGACCACATTTGCATTTTTCATACGCGACCATTATAACGTTTCCTAGTAATCTTGGCGAGCTCTGTTATCGACAATTTCACAGCATATTTACCCTCCATAGACACAAATTATGTGAAACATTCGTGAACTTCTAATATGGTCTATGGAAATTGCGAGTGATACACCGAATATTAATTGAGATGTCTTTGAAGCAGACACCCGTCTGGTGGGCAACAAACTCCAATGTGCTATGTATGACGCATATCGACAAGATTTCGGACCCATGCATTAGTTACTGTGTTATAAATATACAAATTCTGATACGTCACTCACTTTCCCCAAGGATTCTTGGAACTGTTTGCCACGCATAACTAGCCATGGTTGAGAGATTCTCTGTGCGGAAGTGAACTACCAATGAACACAGCAAATACCCACACAAATTTGAAGACGCACACACAGTTTTGGGGAATCCCAGTATAATTACCCGTTCACCGAATCGCGCAATCAGTTGAACGGTTTTGTGTATTCGAATATTTGCCTTAACATACCAAACGTTGCATGTAACACGAGCAGCGTATGGTGGAAATCATCAAAAATCATCACATGACCGGATGCCAACAGCACTCTTGTTAGGCGATTTCATTGTCTGTAAGTCCTACTGAACATATGCATTAAGGGCCGATGTGGCAATATTTTTCAGCAGCAGTATTTTCGCCACAGAGCACAGGAAACCAGTTTCGAATAACCGCCCCTTACTCGGCTGCGAAGCTTCGACGAGAGGACAATCTGGTGACGCATATGTAGTGTGGATTTTGGATTAACTCACATGTTTACGTATACAATAATAATTGATGTTTATATAGTATAGTTGCTTTTGTTAACGAAATTAAGCTGTCATATATATATATATATATATATATATATATATAAAATAAAAAGTAGAAAATGAAATGAAAAAATTACAACTAAAATGAAAATTTCTGCTTGTTTTACGTATGTATGAAATGTTTCAGTATAAGTTTAAGTTTTAGTAGTTTTCTATTAGAGTGTGCTCTGATAACATGTGTATCCTTTTATTTCAAATTAGGCCTGAGAACCAATCATCGCCCTCCCCTGTTCTGGGTAACGCCGCCCTGGCGGCCACAAATGCAGAGCATAATTTTCCCAGGACCTTTTGACAGGCGCATGAGTGCTGCCACTTCGTTTGGACAATCGAGGCTAAAGAAACCAAGGCCTATTAGGCCTAAGACAACATTTACGTTTTCTATTATACGTTTCCTTCATTTCCTGTCGAATTTACATAGATCTGTCACGGAAAATTTCACAGCATTTGTATCCTCCACTGGTAGATGTGTCGTGGAAAATTCGTGAAATTCTAATACTTCAGAATCCCACAAACCACGTTTAAACCTGACACCCCTTCATTCCTGCTAGAATCAGACAGTGACCTGTCGTTTTGACATTACCAATCTAAATGACACATGTATCACTGCGCAGATAAACACCGACTGCCATCTGTGGTAATTTGACAGCTCTGATGCCAAGCTGCAAAACACATCATTTCTACTCACTCCACACTACATATGTCCTCACAGAATTTCAGACAATGCTATTTATGTAGGGTACTCTTTGGTAATGGCGGACGAGCACCTTATTGTGGTCTTACGCCTTTACGTTTCAGAGGTTACATTTCAGAGCTCTCGTGTGTGACATAGACGGTGGCTCCACCCGACGGAGCATGGATAATGGAAGCTAACCGAGAACTACGCCATTTTGACAAATGTAATAATTACAGCACGCAAACAAGGAAGCAGGATGTCAGAAATACATTGTATTTAAAGATATTCTTTGCATTAACGGAACATTTTATTTCTGTCGTGGTGGTTCGATATTGTTACGTTAAATTCACCAGAATGTCTACCGCTAGATGGCAGCACAGTCGTAGTCGTAGTAGTAGTAGTAGTAGTAGTAGTAGTAGTAGTAGTAGTAGTAGTAGTGTGTAGTAGTAGTAGTAGTAGTAGAAGTTATTATTATTATTATTATTATTATTATTATTATTATTATTATTATTATTATTATTATTATTTTATTATATTATTATTATTATTATTATTATTATTATTATTATTATTATTATTATTATTAGAGTAGAGTGGTAGGTAAATATTATTTTTTATTTTTTGTTAGCGTAGGTAGTGTGGTAGTATCAGAGAGTACGCATGTGCAGTAGTAGTCAGTAGCTAAGTAGTAGTAGTAGTAGTAGTGTAGTAGTAGTAGTAGTAGAGTAGTAGAAGTGTAGTTAGTAGTAGTAGTAGTTAGTAGTAGTAGTAGTAGTAGTAGTAGTAGCAGATAGTGTAGCTAGTAGTGAGAAGTGTAGTAGTAGTAGAGTAGAGTAGAGTAGTAGTAGTAGAGAGTAGTAGTAGAGTAGAGTAGTAGTAGAGAGAGAGTGAGAGAGAGTAGAGAGAGAGCAGCGAGTAGCAGAGAGAGAGAGAGTAGTAGTAGTAGTAGTAGAATAGTAGTAGAGTAGCAGAGTGTAGTAGTGAGTAGAGAGTAGTAGAGTAGTTGTGTAGTAGTAGTAGTAGCAGAGCAGTAGTAGTAGTAGTAGTAGTAGTAGTAGTAGTAGTAGTAGTAGTAGTAGTAGTAGCAGTAGTAGTAGTAGTAGTAGTAGTAGTAGTAGTAGTAGTAGTAGTAGTAGTAGTAGTAGCCGTACGCAGACCCGTGGAGCATATCTTGGGAAATCGCAGCTAAATAAAGACCCTGTTACAAAAAACAAAATACAAATGTGATTATTCACATCATAGTATTTTAGACACATGAATGCGTGCGTGCGTGCGTGCGTGCGTGCGGGCGTGTTTGTGTATGTCCTTGCCATACAAGATCAATTAAAAACAATTATTAAGTTAAGGTTATTCTAGTTTAATATGCATTCCGAGCGATAGTCGAGCGTCAGTTAGTTAACTGTTAACATTTAAGTTATACCAAATTGTCATATACGAATACTTCGTTTTGTGTGTGTAAGTGGTCACGAAGGCAGCGCCATCTGTATTGACATTTGCTAGTGGATACTAATTAGACGACAAGGATGACGGGTAAACAGGACGCAACGGAGACAAAAACGATACTTCCTTGGCTCTGCCACAGAAGCCGTCAGCTACTGTGACATGTAATGACGCAATGACGGCGGACGTGACGTCGACGCCAAATACCATCAACGCACGAAGAAACCTGAGTCCTGCTTCTCCACGACGTTAGAAATAATGATGCGCCATTATGATTTGATTATGTCAGATACACTTTCCATACGATGACGACTAGATACATGAATGCTAGGCTAATAAGACGAAGGTTTGTCACTTAACACTAGCATCATTAGACACTGAACGCTAACGCCGTTAATTGGTTATTGGCCTTGGGGTCTGACACAGTATGGTGTAAGTCTGTGGCGTAAGCTGTTTGTTAGTTGCTACAGAGGCAGAACTTGGACGGTGTAGATCAAACTACGCAGCGCAATTGCGACGAGTGGGTTCGTATCTAGTAGTGACATCCTTCTTTTGGCTAGATACAAAGTGTTATTAAATGTTGGCGATGACGTGATAGCGAACGCAATGCAATCTCATTCGTTTGTTGCATATTCAATAGTACCCAAACTGTTGATCTGGTTAAAGAACATACGAGCCGCTTGCCACATTGGACGGCCCAAGAAGTTGCATAGCAACGTCGGATAACAGGACATACAGAAAACGGGGTAAGTTCTGAAACTGGCAACAAAACAGTGTATGTAATACAAAGGTTAGATGTTATGTCATGTGTTTATGAAGCATGCGTTCGAATACAGGGAAACTAACTTCCTCGCTGATCATTCATTGTTTCATTATTGTTTGTACTAATATTATTGTTTGTAATAACATGTTCATTTATCGCCTTCATTAAAAGGTGGGATAATGACAATGTTGATTTAAACGGGAACACATGTTTAAACACACACACGTACACACATACATACCCACACACACACACACGCACACACTCTCTCTCACACACACACGCGCACGCACGCACACACACACACACACACACACACTCACTCACTCACTCGCATAAAAGCACACATATACACATGCACACATGCACCCACACAGACATACATTCACGCGCGCGCACTCTCGCATGTACACACACACACACACTACTATAAAAACATTTTATTTTTAGTTGCTTGGGAGAGTACCTGACTGGTACCTCAGCGCTAATGTTACATCATTGCGAGTGTGTTAACTCTAACGTACTTCGCAACACACGGGGCATGGAAACTTCGCAACACACTTACAGAAGACTAGTGGACGGGATTTCACGAACATGGCCGCCAGAATTATTTCCGCCGGAAGTCTCCAGCGACACCCACAGTGCACTGCGTGTTACTACAAATACTGTCGAGAAGGCTTTCATGCAGACGAGGGATAACTTCAGGTAGTTATGACTTGTTTTGTTATATAATCCTGCTATATTTTTTTAAACAATAAATGCTATTGAAATACATAAGAAGAGGTACAGTGCGTAGTCTTGCGTTACTCAATATCTGCTGCTATATTTTATGCAAATTAAACGGTAGGAATAACAGCATTGTTCGAGTTGGTACATAAAACACATTTCGTAAAGTGCGGCTTTGCAGAACGATAGGAAGCGGAATTGTTTCGTTTATGTATTTTACCAAACCAAATATTTGACCATCAAACAAATAATTTAATGTTTTAGTATCTTTTAGTATTAATACTGAATTTAAATTATTAATATTATATATATATATATTTATATATTTATCAATATATATATATATATATATATATATATATATATATATATATATATATATATATATATATATATATATATATTATATATATTGCGCCGTAAAGAATTGTTCCTGTACACGTAAGTGCCGCACACAATATACGCAATATTTTATTAACACACGTGACACCAGCACATTATACCGAGTTTAGATCCATCTTTATAAATAGTAATGATAAACCAATGATGATGACGACTGAATCGACGACGGATGACAGATGTTGACAATTATGAATAAATAAATCGTCGATGATCTCCTTTTAGGAGAAGTCTGGAGTCTTTGGTATTGAAGCTGTCACCACCTAGAATGTCTGTCCGTCTCACTCGGACCTTGGCGATCGAGTTCGCCAACCATTGCTTAAGTGACGTCGAATACAACGACAACCAGGAACACAACTTCTCGCACAATCTCGTTCTGGGCACACTCAAAGATGGCTGCATAAGGTATCTTATTTATTTTTATTTGGGGGGGATGGTGTTGGAGGAAGTGGTGGTGGTAGTGGTGGTGATTGTAATGGTAGTTGTGGTGGTGTTTGCGGTAGTGTTGGTATGGTGATGTTGATATTGTTGTTGTCGACGTCGTTGTTAGCAGTGGTGATGGTGGTTGTGGTGGTGATGGCAACGATGATGGTTTGTGTGAGCGTGTGACTGTAGTTGAGTGCGTTCGTGCGTGTAAGCGTTTCTGCTTGCATGCGGACGTGCACGACGATGATGTTGCTGGTGGCAATCATAGTAGAAGTGATTGTGGCGACTAACAGTGGTGGTATATCTGAAAGTGTGTATGCGTGCGCGGGTGAAGCAAGAGTGAACTT
Source organism: Ridgeia piscesae (assembly GCA_025642075.2). NCBI lineage: Eukaryota > Metazoa > Annelida > Polychaeta > Sabellida > Siboglinidae > Ridgeia > Ridgeia piscesae. The sequence continues at coordinate 35,720 of JAODUO010000915.1, read as the reverse complement.
GAGTACGTGCGTATGTAGGTGTGCGTGTGTATGTGTGCGTGTGTTTATGGCCTAGTTGGTATACCAACAAATAAATATCTCATTCCTGTAAACACAGTCACTTGAAAGCAACATTCCTTTCCTACCTTATCCCTCACTCCAGATGTAATTACCACTTGTATTCTTTTCCCCCCAAGTACCATTCGACTTTGGAATTCCCTCCCTCAACATGTTGTAAATAAAAACAGCCTTGATTTCTTTAAGAGCGATATCCAGACTTTGCATTGTTCCACTTTTTAGAAATAACTAGTTCTTTTGCACGCATTATGTTTACATGCACTAATTATTGTTCTGATACATTGCATTGCACCCAAAAAAACACCAAGATATTTATGATTTTTCCTGTTCGCCCGCCTGTAACCCGGAAGAAGATGTTGCTACACAAAGTGTTTACGAAGCATTTTTCCGACATCCCGTACAGCCAGTCAGATTTAACCAAATACATTTCGCTCCCCGCAGCGCCAAGATCACCCTGAACAACTTGCCGCAAGGAAGCACGGTACTGCGCGTGCGCAGTGGGCACCTGGAGATCATCGTCTCGCGTGACGACGCCAGCGCCACCTGTGACCGACACCGGCCGGTGGCGACATCTCACGGCGTGATTGACCTGCCAGTCTACGTCAACGCGGCCAGTCTACGGTTCTTCGTCGACGAGACAACCAACCTCCTGTACATGGTGGGCGAGACAAAGGGTTCCACCACTCACCCAAGTGTCGACGGGTCCCACCAATGCACTGGCCGCCGGTCCACCTGGTCGGCGGAACGTCCGAAGGTGGCCGCTTATAAGGCAACGGTCAAATAGTCCATAAGCCGGCAGACAATGGTAGACAATCCTCAAAAAGGAGCTTGCCGTGAACTGATATGAATTAAACGCAACCAAAGAATTGATCGAGGCTACAAAAGCTTTCGAGTATTCACCGGTCATCGGTAATGATGTTTTCTACAGTGTGTGTATGTTTGTCACAAGGAGATTACAGTGTTTACAATGCTGATATGCCACTGCACTCAGAATGGTAAACATTATATTATATTCTATTATATTATATTATATTATATTATATTATATTATATTATATTATATTACATTACATTAAATTACATTACATTACATTACATTACATTACATTCATTACATTATATTATATTATATTATATTATATTATATTATATTATATTATATATGATGCACATAATTATATATATATATATATTATATATTAATTATTATATAGTATTTATCTTATTGTATACATATATCTTTTATGTCTTTTAAATTGTAATATGTTGTAAGCGCCACGAACGATTATGGATGTGGCGTATACTAAATAAATATATTATTATATATATAATATATATATATATATATATATATTTATAATATATTTATTAATATATTATTTTATATATATATATATATATATATATATATATATATATATATATATATATATATATTATAATATTATTGTGAACATCATAATCTCGTGGCCTTCACAACATATTACAATATATATATATATATATATATATATATATATATATATATATATATATATATACATTGATGGAAAATGTTTTGAAATCAATAAAGCACACTCTCTAAAAGATTACGTTGGGTGAGGAAACAACTGTGTTAACATTCAGAGAAATCCATAGAGAGGAACAGACGTCTCAATGCACCCAAAGTGTATCGCTTTGGGATACGTTTAAGAACTTGTCCATTTGACAGTCACACGTGTTCAATAGTGAACTTATAAATTTGTCCTAGACCAAATTCAGCTTGACTGCTCAAACAGCAACTGTGAATAACTCTGGTAATTTGCATAAACCCAAGATGACCACTGGTCAGATCTGAAAAAATACTTTAGAACCTCTTGCCTTAGAATTATGTAGAATCCATTTTGATGTTAGATTTTCAGTTCAAGGTCAAGATTAGATAGGTCATGGTCAAAGTTGACCTCTCGGTGGACAACAAATGGAAACATCTATCTTGAGCAGCGGGTCAAGAAGACCACACGAGTGGCCGAGTCACCGCATTCTCATACGATATACTCAACTCAAGTACAGATTCATGTTCAAAATACGGGTCAATTGTGTATGTTTTGTGTTGCGTCCAATTTTCGTCGCCTTGGTCTGCGTAAAAAACACTAACATGATCTGTACGTGCTCATACGCACGTACACGAAATGCCAGACAAACACAAACGTACGCACATTTCATAATACGTGTTGTAAAACATGCATACGCGCTCATGCGTGTGCGTAGGTGTGTATAAGGGGTCTGTATAAGGGGTCTGTATAAGGGGTGTGTATAAGGGGTCTATATAAGGGGTGTGTATAAGGAGTGTATGTAAGGAGTGTGTGTAAGGAGTGTGTGTAAGGAGTGTGTGTAAGGAGTGTGTGTAAGCATTCAATTAATACAACGTAATACATTAGTGTATGTTGCATTATTTGTTTATTTAGATGTTTCTTCAACGCATCGTTGTTTGGAAGGTGACCTACTTTTCACGAGTTTTTAAACTGACCAATAGTGTCAACCACCGGCCACACATCAGTGAAACAAAACACATGGACCTTATTCACAATCCTAAACGAAAGGTGTATATCGCCTCCACCGCAATCTAACAATGCCGCTATGCCTACGTCCCACGCCCCACACTGACACACTCTGTCGAGGCACGGAGCGAACAAGTGGTGTATCTAAGGCTGAGTATCGCATCACGTGTCACCCGCGTGAAGATGTATTATGTATGTTAGACGTCGATCGTTGCCAGCACGATGAAACCGTTCTGGAAGCGCGCTTGGGTATTACGCTGCCAAATAACAGATTTCGCAACGTCCAGGTAAGTGTTTTGTTCTCCTCAGTGAATTGAACGTTTGGCTTCGTGCGTATGGGGGGAGTTACTTTAGATGGAGCAGTTCTGAAACCGATGAAGTAATTTTAATCGGTTCGGATCGGTGTCAGACAAGAGCACTGAATGTGCTGTTTTATCAACGTAGGGCATAAAGATGTTTTTGATTTGTACCAATTATTGGCCAATTATTAGCGGTTGTTTAGAACCTTCATCATGTCACGTTTGCTACATGCATCACACTTTTTCATTTAACCATATTGCAAATTTTACATTGGTGATAATAATAATTGCATTTCCATCCTTAACAATATTCTTATCTGGAATGTA
>JAODUO010000915.1:0-30000 GCA_025642075.2 Ridgeia piscesae | reverse complement strand
CACACACACACACACACACACACACACACACACACACACACACACACACACACACACACACACACACATTCAATCACCGGAACAGCCTAGTCATACGCGCTGTGTTGACATTAGACATTACTGCTGTGTTGACATTAGACATTACTGCTGTGTTTTTCCTTGTAAATACACCGCTTACTCTGTTCTTAGCCATCGCACGCATTAGGACGAGTTCAACTATATTTTCTTTATTAACACCTCACCCACTATGCTAACGCGGCAACGGAAAATACGAAACATACACCTATGGTATTAGTTTAGGTAAAATCACAAATCCTTTTGCATCTGGTTCTTACAAGATTCGGTCACAAAATATTCATTTATTATTATTATTGTTTTTTTCTTATTGTTGCATAACATTTATAGTCATATTGTTTAATTTTAAAACGTTATCTCTGACTGAACTCACATTTCCATCACTAAGTCTTATTATTGTCTCTACTGTTTTTATTGTAGACTCTATAAGCACTACTGAACATAATGTCTGAATGCTAACTTCTACTAAATAAAGTATATTATTATTATTTAATATATATATATATATATATATATATATATATATATATATATATATATATATATATATATATATACAGTTAGCTCCTAATACATAATTATGTTCTGTTTATAGGCTTGACTGGTCGTGACAAATCGACTCCACAATGCTGCTTATCGTGAGTACTAATAGACATGTTACTAAAACGGTAGTGCTGACAATACAGACTACGCTGTAGCTTCAGCAGCCGACATCCATAATTTCTACGTGTCACAAGTCAAGCTCTCTAAGGTAAAGAGCTCTTAAGGAAAATCGTCTTTAAACAAAACATGCTGTTAAATTAAATGATTGTTTTCAAAAGGCAAACATTACCGAGGACACCATTTCCGTGACAATGTCCCTCTGGTGCTTCGTGGTGTTGGCAGTTTGCGGGTATTCATGATCACTGTTAAGGATCAAAATCGATCTTAAAGTGCAAAATCGGGTTCGCGTTTAAGTGTTTTAACAACATCAGTGAACTGGTTTCTACTTGCTGATACCGTTTATACGAGGCTGAAGTAACACAACTGAACGAATGTGTGCAGAGATTTCCCCATACAATCTGCAGAATATTTACAAACAGCGATGCCCCGACTCTTGATGTAAATTTGTAATGTTACTAAAACTACTACACATGAACAGGTTACATTATTGATTAATGAAGTGACCTGAATTGCGAGGTGACTGCATTAGCAGAACATGGTTTCCTATGTATGACTGTATTGGAAATAATTTGAGGACCTTCAGGAATTAACTTGCCGATATAACCATGACGATAGAGACGAGTTAACCATGACGCTAGAGATGAGATAACCATGACGCTAGAGACGAGATAACCATGATGCTAAACACGAGATAACCGTGAGTCTAGACACGAGGTAACCATGACGCTAGACAAGAGGTAACCATGACGCTAGACACGAGATAACCATGACGCTAGACACGAGGTAACCATGACGCTAGACACGAGATAACCATGACGCTAGACACGAGGTAACCATGACGCTAGACACGGGATAACCATGACGCTAGACACGAGATAACCATGACGCTAGACACGAGATAACCATGACGCTAGACACAAGATAACCGTGAGTCTAGACACGAGATAACCGTGACTCTAGATACGAGATAACCGTGACGCTAGACGTAAAAAAACAGCAATGTACAAAACGCAAAATTTTCAGGGGTGATTTATTTTCAGTTGATATTCCTCGTCGCGACTGTGAGCTCTTCCATGTCCTACCCCCTCCCGTACGACGACATGATGCGATGTCTAGAAATGTGCCAGGACGCCTACGAAACGTGTCGGCATGGCGAGAAGTCAGACACGAAGTGGGTCAAGAGTAAAATGTGCGTTTGGCTGAGAAGTTTGTGCAAAGACAAGTGTATTTACTAGTGAAAGATGCCGGCGTTGTTCGGTTCGGACCTAGAAAGTGGTCATCAAGATACGCTAATCAGACATTGACGCGTGTAAGACGTGTTGGCTTGTTATATCACACACGTTCGCAAGACAATGTGAATAGTACGTGAATAGTACGTGAATAGTACGTAAATAACGTAGTAGCTGACGTGTGACGTGGTACGTGTCTTCTCTCATGCCCACGGCAGCAGTCAAGTGAAGCACACGATTCAGCTGTGAACATCTTGTGATAAACTACCGTGTTTGTGCCATCCAATAACCGGAGTCACTATCTGAAGTTTAATTTAAGGAAACGCATTTCTGAAAACGCAACCATTTCAAGAAGGACACCATTTCTATCACACATCGTAAATGATGCCCATATGATGCATCGTTGTATTGATAGTTTTCTGTATGCAAGTTCAATGTTAAGGAGCGAAAGCAATTTAAACTTAAAGAGCAACGTCTGGTGTAAGAGCTCCTAAGAACGTTAATGAAGTGGTCCGGCGTGGTCATGAGGTATCACAATAACTAATCCGACTCTAGGGTCTTTGTGCCGTCTTTTACGTTTCCTTGACGTGTGTAAAATACGGAACGGTTTGCGGAAAGTTTTGCGGAACGCTTGTTTAAATCATCATACAATCAGCTGTTGAACTCGCATGAATCCGAAGCTTCGCACATAGCTAAATATAAATATAGTCTAACATGTCCGTCAATGTGAAGGCATAATTGGTACATTAATTAATGTACATTTACAGCCGATGGAACGTCGACTGGTGGCCCGACGACAGGTGTGCTGGCTCGATGCCGGAAGAGATGTTTAACATAATCTACAGCTCGCCGTATGCATCACACGAGACTGCTATTTCACACATAGTTAAATATTGATATATTACGACTTATAACATGTCCGTCAATATGAAAGCATAATGTCTAAATTAATGTACATTTACAGGCGATGGAACGTCATGGTACGTTCGATCGAATTCAGTGTCAGTGGCAAGATGGCGTTGTTTTGGCTGTTCTGTCTATTGAGCACACATACATCATGCCAACACATACAAACTATTGCTGGCTACGCGCCTGCACTGTCAATAGCGTACCCTTCATATATATGAAAAGGTATTTCACCATACAGGGAAAGGGTTACATAATTGTTTTGATCATGGTTTTTGTTGATAAAAGCTGTGCAACGACATCAACCTGGAAACCTGGTGCACACTGCACTGCCACAGCCACAGCCACAGCCACAGCCACAGCCACAGCCACAGCCACAGCCACAGCCACAGCCACAGCCACAGCCACAGCCACAGCCACAGCCACAGCCACAGCCACAGCCACAGCCACAGCACACACAGTGTCTTTTAACAATTAATTACATGCAGCCTAATCCATACTATAGTAACATTATGGCCTCACAATGACCTCACGCTGGTTTCACTGACACTATCAAATGTGTAGATGTAACCAAAATAAAATTCAAGAAAATTCAATTTTTTTTATATAAATAAACCCAAATCGAAATTCACCAAGTGACACCAATCTTATTTTCACGGCCGAATATGATACAATGCAACAGATTTTACCCGCCTAACATCGCGCACTGGTATTCATTGTGACATTGACATTGAGATTAGTGCAAAACAAATAAAAACGATTGTTTTGTTAGATCATGTGATCGGTTCGCGGCAAGAAAACGCTGGCCATTTCTACATAATCTCCGGTGGATACAGTGGATAAGGTTGTTATTGAGATAGAAGGTCAGTGAGTTGTTCAGTCGTAATAAATCCGGTATCATTATCTGCAAAAATGAAGGTTGACCGTGTAGCCGCGTAGCTTGTGTCCGAGCTGTGGATGTGTTCAAAGACCAAGAATATGCGATAAGTGGCAAAGTGCACGACACAATAACCGGGACCGTGCCATTCCTAATGTAAATGTGCATTAATGTAGACATTATGCTTTCACAATGACGGACATGTTATACGATATCAATATTTAACTATAATAATGTGAAGTAGCAGTCTCGTGTGAAGCATATGGCGAGCTGTAGATGATTTCAAACATCCGTTCCGGAATCGTTCTAGCACACATGTCGGGCCACCAGTCGTCGACGTTCCATCGGCTCATTCATCTATAAATGTACATATTATGCCTTCACATTGACGAACATTTTAGACTATATCCATATTTAGCTACGTGTGAGGTTTGGAGTCATGCGCGTTCAACAGCTAATTGAGAATGATTTAAACAAGCGTTCCGCAAAACACATAAACAAATCCACGTTAGTCGCTAGAGGCGCTGATACGCAACTAACCTGGATTTGTGGAACCCCATAGCTACGTGACAGTCGTTGAAACAATTCCTGAGTGCCCTACTTCAAAAATCAATTCTAGGAACTCGCGTTTAGCCTCGCGTGCATCCTTAACACAACCAAATGTGAGTGTCTACCGTTTGAATGTATTGTATATAACGTGGATGTTTTGCGTGGCCATCATGCATTTTGCGAATAATAATTTATTTATCAAGCGCAACTTGACGGGCGGGATATTTCAATGTAGTTATCCTAGTTATTTTAGAGCGTCAGTACGCGAGGAATAGCAAGAACGTTTTGAAATGATGCTTTCATGTGAACACAAGCGTAATGCTGTACAGTTGCCTTGTAACATGTTTTATGTATGCTAACATATCAATATTTTCCGGGTCACGCACTGAGTGATCCTTTTTAAACCACTGTCTAGCTCAATACACATAAAGTGTTTAGCTACATCTTCGAAAACACTACTATAATAACAACAACAACAACAACAACAACAACAACAACAACAACAACAACAACAACAACAACAACAACAACAACAACAACAACAACAACAACAACAACAACAACAACAACAACAACAACAACAACACAGCAACAACAACAGCAGCAACATCGACAACAACGACGTGTTTTCACGGAAGAATCAGTATACTTCAATATATTTAATAACTGTTTTTTTTTTACACATAATGCGTAATAATGCGTAAGCATGCGATGACGCCGTTGCATGTTGGTGATGATAAAGCTAAATTCGTGATATGTTTAACTCTTGTTTTAGCAGCCATATGTAGAATATGCTATATTAATAAAAAAAAAACATGTGCAAATAAAATATCATATAAAAATGTACAATTGAAATGTGAAATGTATAAATAAAAATTGCAATCTATCGCGAAAAACAATTTCGCATATGATGCCTCGTGTTAATAGTTTTTTTTTCAAGCTAATCAACGTAAACCATTCTAGATACACCATTTCAATTGAGAACCTTGGCAATTACATATCGCTAAATAACTCATATAACTTCTACTCAATAGGGTTCTGTAGCTATAACAGAAAGTGGTGCATCTAAATTAGGATGGGAGAAAACGAAAGAACAGGAATTAGGGATCCGGTTTATTTGTTGTTGATATCTTGCCAAAGAACTTGCGTTTTGTGAACTGAATATTTCAACAGCCTCACACGGTCTTACTCAACATACTAACGGTACGATTGCGTCACATGAGGAGGAAGGAGGAAACGAAAGGAGGCAACCACTGTTCACATTAGTACTAGGGTAGCCTTCACTGAACCTCTGCCTGTAGTTCCACACAGTCTTGCTCCAGCTCATGTCACATGACTTACGTCATGTGACACAACCATAACATCTACCAGCTGAAGAAGGCTATGTGAAGCTGTTTTGAAGGGTAAATATATACGATAAGAACGGCATTGCTTGAAGCACGGGAGAACAACACAAGACAAGGAAGCTTATATTGGTTTGATACAGGAATAGATTCTTTCATGCTTACATAGTCTGAGTCAAAATACGATATATATATATATATATATATATATATATATATATATATATATATATATATATAATATATATATATATATATATATATATATATATATATATATATATATTATATATATATATACATATATATATATATAATATATATATATACATATATATATATATATATATTATATATATATATATATATAACCTATCATTTCATCTACATCTACATCTACATCTACATCTACATCTACATCTACATCTACATCTACATCTACATCTACATCTACATCTACATCTACATATTCATATACATATACATAAATATGCATATACATATATACGTAGACACATACACATAACATACACATACACAAATACATACGCATACACACATATACGCAAACACATGCACATGCACGTGCACGCACACACACCACACACGCACACACGCGCACACGCACACACACACACACACACACACACACACACACACACACACACACACAACATACATTGTATCACTAGATAAAATTACAAGAACCCATGACATTTACAAATGTCAAATAGATAAAGCGATACATAAACGAAACATCTCGATAAGCATCATACCCGATAACACCGAACCCTTCCTTCTGAACTAATCACCTGGTACTTCTTACGCCGGCTGATGAACCACGATGTAAGTGAAATGGACGGGTGCTCGTATCAAGTGGTTCTTACGTTAGGCACTCTGAGCAAGTGGTCTGCACTTCCTCGTTTCCATAGTTTTTCCAGACAGTCGCCGCCAGGAGGATGTGTGGCGTGGAACTCTCTCAGGTGAGCACATGTTTGTTAGTTTCTTCATTTCTTAAAAACAAAGTAATGCATATCCACCATTGTGGTGCCGTTGAACAGTTCTTCAGCTGTGCTAGGTCCAGTGTGCCCACGTCTCCAGCCTTGTCGTTTTCCTTGCTCACAGAAGTTCTACACGTGAATTGTTTCAGGAACAACGCGATATGTGCATTGTGTTTGTTTTGCGAAAATTCCAACTTTGCATTTCCAGCTGAGAAGCCAATATAAACTTGTATGAGATGTTCTCAAACGTTATGAGTGCCGTTTTATTGGCAGAAGTTCTACACGTGAATTGTTTCAGGGACAACGCGATATGTGCACTGTGTTTGTTTTGCGAAAATCCCAACTTTGCATTTCAAGCTCAGAAGCCAATATAAACTTTTAAGAGATCTTCTCGAGTGTTATGAGTGCCGTTTTAGTGGCAGATTGTTGACAATGTGTGTTCAGAGTCAAGGGTAAAGCATTTGATGGCACAGTGTTCAATCACATGTCAAGACATGCGAGGTCGGGTCATATGTTCATACAAAAGAAAACAATCGAATATATATTTAGCAAAGTGTATATCAAACATTTCACTTCCGACAAAGCGACATGTGATATATGGACAACTAGTGCACGTGTATTACCGAAACACATATATTGCTATACTTATGCATGTATAAATGACATCAACATTTCATTCGTTTACGTGCGACAACGGTAGGCTGACATGTTTTGTGAAGACATCTTTTATTAAGCACATATATCTAGTTCTACTCTACTCACTACAACAATCACTTATGTAGGACAAGTAATTTAAACAGGTGGACATATAACACACAGTGTGTACATTGATGTTATAGTGTCACATCTTGCTTTAACAGGAGAGTTCCGGGAGCCTATATTTGGGTCCAAAGATGTCGCATGACGTGAGTACGCTGCCACTTTTCCATTGCCATATTTATCCCAATCCTGCCTGTCCTCATTACACAACTCTCTTATCTCACTTTTTAACTGCTCCCCTTCCATTAATCCTTCGTGTCCAACGCCCTGTGGTCGCGTATTCAAATTGCGCCATTCGTCGCCTGTTCCATTTCTGCCATTCCTTATTTGATCCAGTTTCTCCGTTCTTCGCATGTTCCAGGTTCGTCATTCTTTGCATTTGTTCCTGTTTCGTCATTCTTTGCATTTTTACCCATTTCGTCATTCTTTGCATTTGTTCCCATTTCGTCATTCTTTGCATTTGTTCCCATTTCGTCATTCTTTGCATTTGTTCCTATTTCGCCATTCTTTGCATTTGTTCCCATTTCGTCATTCTTTGCATTTGTTCCCATTTCGTCATTCTTTGCATTTGTTCCCATTTCGTCATTCTTTGCATTTGTTCCTATTTCACCATTCTTTGCATTTGTTCCCATTTCGTCATTCTTCGCGTGTTCCTATTTCGTCATCCTTTCTTTTTGCCATTTCGCATTCTTTGTCATTCTGTTTCCATTTCGTCATTCTTTGTCATTTGTTTTCCCTTTTTTCCATTTCGTCATTCTTTGCATTTGTTCCCCATTTCGTCATTCTTGCTGTTCCTATTTCGTCATTCTTTGCATTTGTTCCTATTTCCCTCATTTGTTCCATTTCGTCATTCTTTCTGTTCCTATTTCGTCATTCTTTGCATTTGTTCCTATTTCGTCATTCTTTGTATTTGTTCCTATTTCGTCATTCTTTGCATTTGTTCCCATTTCGTCATTCTTCGCGTGTTCCTATTTCGTCATTCTTTGCATTTGTTCCTATTTCGCCATTCTTTGCATTTGTTCCCATTTCGTCATTCTTTGCTGTTCCTATTTCGTCATTCTTTGCATTTGTTCCTATTTCGCCATTCTTTGCATTTGTTCCTATTTCGTCATTCTTCGCGTGTTCCTATTTCGTCATCCTTTGCATTTGTTCCTATTTCGCCATTCTTTGTATTTGTTCCTATTTCGTCATTCTTTATCTTTGTTCCTATTTCGTCATTCTTTGCATTTGTTCCCATTTCGTCATTCTTTGCATTTGTTCCTATTTCGCCATTCTTTGCATTTGTTCCTATTTCGTCATTCTTGTCGTTGTTCCTATTTCGTCATTCTTTGCATTTGTTCCTATTTCGTCATTCTTTGTATTTGTTCCTATTTCGTCATTCTTTGCATTTGTTCCTATTTCGTCATTCTTTGTATTTGTTCCTTATTTCGTCATTCTTTGTATTTGTTCCTATTTCGTCATTCTTTATCTTTGTTCCTATTTCGTCATTCTTTGCATTTGTTCCTATTTCGTCATTCTTTGCATTTGTTCCTATTTCGTCATTCTTTGCATTTGTTCCCATTTCGTCATTCTTCGCGTGTTCCTATTTCGTCATTCTTTGCATTTGTTCCTATTTCGTCATTCTTTGCATTTGTTCCTATTTCGTCATTCTTTGTATTTGTTCCTATTTCGTCATTCTTTGTATTTGTTCCTATTTCGTCGTTCTTTGTATTTGTTCCCATTTCGTCATTCTTTGTATTTGTTCCTATTTCGTCATTCTTTGTATTTGTTCCTATTTCGTCATTCTTTGTATTTGTTCCTATTTCGTCATTCTTTGTATTTGTTCCTATTTCGTCATTCTTTGTATTTGTTCCTATTTCGTCATTCTTCGCACTTGTTCCTTGTTCCTTCATTCTACGTCTGTTCTAGTTTCGTCATTCCATGCATGTTCCAGTTGCACCGTTCTTTATTTGATCCAGTTCCGTCATTCTTTGTCTGTTCTCGCAAATTTTACTGTTTTAAACAGATTATTTCAAACCAATAGACACACAGTTAAATTCAGACAACTGAAAATTTACCAACCACCTTAACACGCTCTCAGTTTATAGCCCCGATTTTACTTCCTATGGGACGTGGATCTGGTGGAAATACTACTGCTACTAATACATCTGTGTGGTTAAATGTACGTCTACTACTAATACATCTCTGTGGTTAAATGTATGTCTACTACTAATACATCTACTATAAATGTATGTGGTTAAATGTATGTCTACTACTAATACATTTATGTGGTTAAATGTATGTCTACTACTAATACATATGTGTGGTTAAATGTATGTCTACTATTAATACATATATGTGGTTAAATGTATGTCTACTACTAATACATATGTGTGGTTAAATGTATGTCTACTACTAATACATCTACTATAAATGTATGTGGTTAAATGTATGTCTACTACTAATACATTTATGTGGTTAAATGTATGTCTACTACTAATACATATGTGTGGTTAAATGTATGTGTACTACTAATACATATGTGTGGTTAAATGTATGTCTACTACTAATACATATGTGTGGTTAAATGTATGTCTACTACTAATACATCTATGTAGTTAAATGTATGTCTACTACTAATACATCTATGTGGTTAAATGTATGTCTACTACTAATACATCTATGTAGTTAAATGTATGTCTACTACTAATACATCTATGTAGTTAAATGTATGTCTACTACTAATACATATGTGTGGTTAAATGTATGTCTACTACTAATACATCTATATAGTTAAATGTATGTCTACTACTAATACATATATGTGGTTAAATGTATGTCTACTACTAATACATATGTGTGGTTAAATGTATGTCTACTACTAATACATATGTGTGGTTAAATGTATGTCTACTACTAATACATATATGTGGTTAAATGTATGTCTGCTACTAATATATCTATGCAGTTAAATGTATGTCTACTACTAATACATCTATGTAGTTAAATGTATGTCTACTACTAATACATCTATGTGGTTAAATGTATGTCTACTACTAATACATCTATGTGGTTAAATGTATGTCTACTACTAATACATCTGTGTAGTTAAATGTATGTCTACTACTAATACATCTATGTGGTTAAATGTATGTCTACTACCAATACATATATGTGGTTAAATGTATGTCTACTACTAATACATCTATGTGATTAAAACTAATACATCTATGTGGTTAAATGTATGTCTACTACTAATACATCTATGTGGTTAAATGTATGTCTACTACTAATACATATATGTGGTTAAATGTATGTCTACTACTAATACATCTGTGTGGTTAAATGTATGTGCTACTACTAATACATCTGTGTGGTTAAATGTATGTCTACTACTAATACATCTATGTGGTTAAATGTATGTCTACTACTAATACATCTATGTGATTAAATGTATGTGTACTACTAATACATCTATGTGGTTAAATGTATGTCTACTACTAATGCATCTATGTGATTAAATGTATGTGTACTACTAACACATCTGTATGGTTAAATGTATGTATGTCTACTACTAATACATCTGTGTGGTTACATGTATGTCTACTACTAATACATCTGTGTGGTTAAATGTATGTCAACTACTAATACATATATGTGACTAAATGTATGTCTACTATTAATACATCTGTGTGGTTAAATGTATGTCTACTACTAATACATCTATGTGGTTAAATGTATGTCTACTACTAATACATCTATGTGGTTAAATGTATGTCTACTACTAATACATCTATGGGGTTAAATGTATGTGTACTACATCAATGTAGTTAAATGTATGTCTATGTACCTAACACAAGCAGTACACAATTTTGAAACATCCTGAGAATTAAGACAACTGAGCGATGAAACAGCATCTGATCAACATCATTTAAAAATTAGGTTACAATAATTTATAATTAAGTTGACACCAACATAACTATTACAAAAGAAAGACAGCATGGACGCTACTTTAAAACAATAATAACACTACTATTTCTATTGTTTTGAAAATTAAGTTTTCCTGAATCGTTCGATAAGCCCAGTCGACCTATGGAACACATGCATACACCGACCATAGTATGTGGACACTTTGCAAGGCAACTTTGACACCAATTAATGGTACGCACTTTGGGGTAGGGTACTTGAAACATATGACCTTTTGCCCTTAGGTCTTAAGAACGTTTTGTTTTGCACTTCACCATTGTCGATGGGAACTACACGTCCGAAGAAGGCCGACCACTGCCTAACATACAAAATTAAGGAAGGATATACCTCCTAGTGTCAGCCACGTTCACCAATGTGGTGATGTTCTTTATCCGGATTCTTGCTGTTTCCACATCATGTAGTGTGAATAGGTAACTTGCTGTCTGACGTTTCTCCAGGATACATTGCCAGTGTCTAAGCCCATGTGCCTGCCCTTTGCTACTGCCTTGTCTACGCATCTCGTTGAAGCGTCAAGTGTTTTTTCGAAGGCATAACATTGATCCATGAGTGTTGATACAATTGAAATATGCTGTTGGTAATTTAAACGCAGTAAGTTCAAGTTGACGAGTACGTTGATGTTAACCATAATTTCGCAGAGTTATGTAGATGTAGAAATTGGGCAAAGCCAAAGGCGCCCATTTATAGAGTGCCCCTAGCATGGACAATGCACGCAATGGCCATATATAACGACCAGATACTTTCAAGAGAAATCGCGTTGAAAGAAAGTGTAATATCGTTTACGGACTAATGCCACATTTTAAAAGTAAACGTTGGCGAAATCTATAGAAACAATGGCTGAACTTAGGAAAACATTGTTTTGACTTAAAGAACACTTTACTATATCCCATTAGTCAATTAAATTATTCTGACTATTCACGTTAAGGTTTTTTCTTGTCATATGCATTTCAAAATTGAAACGAAGGTTATTCCAATTTGTTCCATTATCTGAACTGACACTTTGAAAAAGGTAGTATACACCAACATCTTTCGCTTTGTTTACAACAAAGTTGCTTCAATATATCACTTTCATGATAACATGACAATGACAATTGCTGCCATATTCGCACAATATGATTGCCATACACAAACAATTACAATGCTTTCGGTAGGGCTATTCAAAACAACATGTTTTACTGCACACCTTTTGGCGTTTTTACTGATGATTTTGCAAGATTTTACAATGATAATTATACGCTTTATCGTGGACGTGTATTATTTCAGCTGATTCTCGTCATCTTAGCGTCTGCTATTGCCCTCTCCCACGCTCCTGAGCCGCCGTCCATTGAAGAACTCTTCCGGTGTCTCCACAACTGCCAAGAATCGTTCGAAATGTGCCAAAAGTGCTTGTGGTGGAATAAGGAGAGCCGAGGGAAGATATGTCTCTATCTCAGGTCTCTCTGCAGGGACCGGTGCGAGCTTTCGTTCCAGTCGCCGCCTTGGCACACTAACGTCTCGTGAACTATCTCGCCGCTGGACATCCTCGCGACGTGACGGTTGACTACAGGAATACACAGTGGGCCAACCATACGATGAGCTTTCATGTTTTGACATCTTGGATTTCGTCCAGTCGTAATTGTATGGCTGACTTGTGGGGATTGCCGGCCGGAATTTGACTTTCTCTGTTTTATGTGGGTGGTGTCGGTACTGACATTGCGTTGAATATATTCAACAGGTAGAAAAGAAAGGTTGTTCTCATCCCTGGTTGAAATGCGGTCAGGGTGAGACGTCGGTTTTGTTTGATTTGACTTAAAACATTTTCGGCGATTACAAAAACATTATATATATATATATATATACTATATATATATATATATATATATATATATATATATAATATATATATATAATATATTATAATATATATAATATAATATAATATAATATAATATAATATAATATAATATAATATAATATAAATATAATATAATAAATATAATATAATATAATATAATATAATATAATATAATATAATATAATATAATATATTATATATATATATATATATCGCACAGTATATATTATATAATATATATATATATATATATATATATATATATAATATATATCATTATATATTTATGTTTTCCAGCATATGTAAATTTCGCTTACTTTATCTACCTAGAAACAATTGTGTGCCCCTCTCCCTACTTCATGGAGATTGGTCATTACTAAATAAAGTATCGTATCGTTTGGTTGTCATTGTCTAGAATTGTCACCATTATTATACGTTGATATTAAACCGCTCGTTTATAGTTGCGCTGTCAGGCCACTGATCACCGTAACACAATATCTCACAAAAAAGTAAATAACTTTAAATAAATATCGTTCTTAGCCATAGTTTTCTTTAATAAATCCATAACGTAGAGATCAGAGACCGATGGTCGACGGAAGCGACCAGACACAGGATGAGGCGAGTGCACATGCGCGGGAGGGCAGAGACACGTCCTTGCATGTACAGTACCCATTCCTTAGGACTGCTCAAAGCGCTTCACACATACCGCTCTGGCAGACCTTTTCACTCGAACGCCATCTCGACCTATCGGGGAAGCGTTCAGCCACGCTACAATGACTACACTGCTATCTGCTTGTAGCTACATAATCACGCATACACCAGAGTGAACTGGGGCAACGAAGAGTGAACGAACTTGTCCACTGTTCGACAGGGCAACATTGAATTCGAACACGGGTTCCCTAGACTGAGTCTAGTGCTTTATCACTGCGTTACCGCGCTCCGCAAAATGTGCTGTTATAAAGCATCCACGTTAGTATACTAATATATCTACGTATTTAGAATACTTGAGACGTGTCAAGTATGCTTGTTCACACACTAAGTAGGCTAAGCGGTCCAAGAGTAATATAAGACCCTACTTTGATGAGTTATACCTTTAATATATCTTTGTGACGTTACACGACATCGATACATTTAAAACAAGCATATCACGCGACGTAACTAGTTATGTTACCATTCATAACAACACCTTCGTTCGCTAGAAATGTTGTATCAACACATTTAAATACGAATGGGTGCTTAAGAAAAAGGACTCGACGTTATAACCAGTACAACGGGCCGGAGGTAGACCCGTGCTGTGTGCCATCGTGTATTGCGCATGCGCGCGCAAGCGCAGCTAACAACTTGACAAGCCATTTTGTCCTTTAGCCTCACTTGTTATTAAGTGTGACGTGTGCGTGCAAAAAAATTCTATTTCATATTTATAATGGTTTTGTTTATTTTCCTGCAAACACCTGCAAGAATTGTTACGTCTGTGTCTATATCATGTACTATGGCAAACACAACGGTCACATTTAAATGGTTGCTAGCAAACCCTATATTAGAGGCAACGTTCATTCCAGGCTGGATCCTAGGAGAGATACTGCTGACACGGGGCAACACTCAGCCCGCTACACCGTCTGTGTCCCGTGGTTGTGTCACGTTGGTATTAACGATACATTTGATATGCTAACATTACTCGAATAATTATTGCTATTGCACGTCCGTCCCTGATAACTATTATATAGCACACACACGCGTGAGCATATGCAGGGTGTACAAACAGATACATGTACAGTATACACACATACATCATAACTATAAAATACATATCCTTAACAGTCTTATGCAAATTTTCGTATGTACCGCTTTGACACAGTTTAGCTTCATGGTCAAATATCACAGTCTGTTTCAACCAGGCTTTGTTCAGTCTGTTGTGTGCGTTTACGGATGGTATTGTGACAAGGGATTGTGAGAAGGAATTATATAAATCAACGACTCTCTGTCGTTGTTTCCCGTGTATTCCGTAGTGTGAAATCCGTCGGAGAATGAAACTGCGTGACACCGGTGGAGACACTGTTTCGTATACCTGTGACGAATCATAAACGATTGACCACCTTCTACGCTGACCTCGCCACTACCCACCACCAACCCCTTGCCACTCTGCAGCCCAAAGAAACGGGCGGTAACAACATAAGGGGCCATCGCCACTGCCAACCTCTGCCAACCACGACGAAGAAGACAATACATGGGATACACGGACAATTACCTCGCAACTGCCCCGCCCCCTCACACTACGAAAAACATGTACAGTTACAACAAGTGAATCGTTTCCAGTGTTCACACCGTTCGACATCCTTCAGGTTTCGCATCAATGCAAAACGAGCCGCACCAGTGGCGCTCCTGGCGACCAACACAAGCATCAACGAACATTGCTTTCCCTCTAGACTCCATGACGTGGCCTTGTAGCCATGTCGAAATGTTTCAATCATACTACGTTGTCCATCGTGTCGAGCACATCGTTGTGACAGAGAACAGCGTTTGAACAGGTCTTTAACTTTGCGAAACTACGTTGACACACAAAATTTAAACTTAATTGCCAACGATAATGCTAAGGACACGGGTTGAAATATCGTAATAATAAACTAATTTCATTATAAACCTACCTTGTTTTTTTGCGTACGGTTTATTTACAACAAAACTTTATAAACGTATTTGCATTATCTAAAGAGGAGCAGAGTGAATCTTGTAATGGCCGTTTACTTTAAACACAGTGAATTTGTCGGATAAAACCGAAGTCTTAGCGAACTGAACCGAATATCCATGACCACGCCTTATACGGAGAGCAAAGGCGGAGACCAAACTAGAAAATTCGCGCACGCGGAGTTGTTTGTTTCGATATGTTGTCAGGGTTATAAGTGATTAATAAAATACATTTGTAATTAAATGAAGGCTTAAAATTACATGAAATAATTATGTTAAGATGATTAATAAAAACTGCGAACATCACAAAGAGCTAAACATAATCAAAAGATCCTTTTAACCATTACGTAGGATTACGTCATTGTGTAGAGTGAGAACAATACATTGCTACGTCACTGCTGCTGAGAGAGCGAAAGAAATGGCCGCCACATTGGGTCGTAAACAGGTATTGTTGGGTCAACTGGGGGTTGAACAAACACTAAATGCGAAACTACATTCGATTTTGCGAATTTCTGAGACTGTCCCATGTGAGACTGTCCTCGTGTGAGACTATCAACATTTCAGGGCTCATGACACAGTTAACTTTCCTTTGGCCACCATGTTAGCGTTTTGTAGGATTATAAGAAAACCAGACGCAGATAAATTCTAAAACTTATTGGCTGTTGGTACCATCATCTCGCGGACATGTTGGTCGAGTTTAGTCAAATTCCAATATTTCGTTCTCTCGTAAAGTGCCGCTATGTATGACACCCGTCACTATTTACACATGAATGCAGGCAGTAATACAACGGAGGTGTCAACAAGCCAGATCACTGCCAAGTACCCATCTGCTTAGTAAAAGCAGCTAAAATGCACTATTTCACTGTCAACAGCTTCCGCAATCACACCTAGATCTCTGACTGCTCAAATGCACTTATGTCACAGCAGGTGAAGGTTGAGAAAGAAAATCAAAATAAAAAATTATATGTGACTATGTTTCGTTTAACTGTGTCATGACCCTGTCAGGTTGTTCTGCCTCTACTTGTTCTCCTCGGCTGTACCCAGTCCCACCAGCCACCCAGTCGGTTTCCCTTTCTCCTGCGGTCAGAACAGTGCCAGCGTTAAGAGGTTAAGTCGTACAGTTACGCATACAACATATACACGCGCGTACGCACACGCGCGAACATTTACACGTATATATTAACGGACATGAGTATGGCGCATGGTTAGAGGAGAAATCGCACAGATGTAAATAGTCTTGGATGTACGTATGTACGTACGTATGTGCATATGTACGTATGTCCGTATGTGCGTAGTCGCGCATGTGCATACATATAAATATGTTTATGTACTTATGTGCGTATGTACGCATGCATGCGGGTGTACGGGTGGTGAATGTATGTGTATGTATACATGTATGTATGTATGTGTGTGTATGTATGTATGTATGTATGTATGTATGTATGTATGTATGTATGTATGTATGTATGTATGTATGTATATGTCATGCATGCATGCATGCATGAATGTGTGTGTATGTGTGTGTATATTTGTGTGTATATATGTATGCATGTATGTATGTATGTATGTATGTATGTATGTATGTATGTATGTATGTATGTATGTATGTATGTATGTATGTATGTATGTATGTATGTATGTATGTATGTATGTATGTATGTATGTATGTATGTATGTATGTATGTATGTATGTATGTATGTATGTATGTATGTATGTATGTATGTATGCATGTATGTATGTATTTATGTATGTATGTATATATGTATGTATGTATGTACGTATGTATGCATGTATGTATGTATGTATGTATGTATGTATGTATGTATGTATGTATGTATGTATGTATGTACGTATGTATGTATGTATGTATGTATGTGTATATGTACGTATGTTTACAGGTGATAAATGCAGAAGTAAACAGTCTTGGATGATACGTACGGTTATTTGTCCTCTCTCTCTGGTGACAAAGCCACCTCGCTTGGTCAGGATCTTATACGTAGACGCGCACAAGTGGATCTTGCCATCTAAAACACGACAGTGTACATTTCTCGGTGTCTGTAGATATTCACAGCACCTGTAAGGATTGTGCTACATGCATTTGCGTACGTACATACGTATGCACATATGTGCGTACGAATGTAAGTGTATGTATGTATGTATGTATGTATGTATGTATGTATGTATGTATGTACGTATGTATGTATGTATGTATGTATGTATGTATGTATGTATGTATGTATGTATGTATGTATGTATGTATGTATGTATGTATGTATGTATGTATGTATGTATGTATGTATGTATGTATGTATGTATGTATGTATGTATGTATGTATGTATGTATGTATGTATGTATGTATGTATGTACGACGAACGTATGTGCTTATATACGTGCGTGCGTATGTGCATAGTCGCGTATGTGCGTATGTACTCATGCATGCGGGTGGTGCATGTGTATGTATATATGTATGTATATGTGTATGTATGTGTGTATGTATGTGCGTATGTATGTGCGTATGTATGTATGTATGTATGTATGTATGTATGTATGTATGTATGTATGTATGTATGTATGTATGTATGTATGTATGTATGTATGTATGTATGTATGTATGTATGTATGTATGTATGTATGTATGTATGTATGTATGTATGTATGTATGTATGTATGTATGTATGTATGTATGTATGTATGTATGTATGTATGTATGTATGTATGTATGTATGTATGTATGTATGTATGTATGTATGTATGTACGATGTATGTGTGTATGTATGATAAAATATTTAACTAGAAAAACGACCGGAATTGCATTAGCCGTTAAATTGGGACATGTTACTCTACTGGTTTATTAACAAAATACAGATCCACTATGTTTTTATTATCAGTTAGGTGATAATGGTTGGTAATGATAGCCACATATTCTCTTTAAGTGTTTCGCATCTTATCAACCCAAAGATCTGGGTGAACTGTTCTATTGCCTCATACGTTTGTAGACCCAAGAACTGCTCCCTGATAGCAGTGATCCTTAAGTACAGATGCAAACCATAATATGTTTTATGTCTGACCTTGTCAAGTAAACATAAAAATGCCAGGCAATATTAACTTAGCCAATAGAAACCCCAACGAAACTATGTTTCTGAAACAAACCTCTACAGTGGTTGAGGTTCGGCAGAATATCACCAAAGCAGTGGTATTTAGGCACAGTCTTCTTTTCGATAAGTCCCAAAATTGCTGATCCTGGAGAGAAAAAAACGATTACATTTATTGGGCTCGGAAATGGTTTAGGCACTTACAAACATTTAGTTCGTATTTGTTTAGTTCCTTTAGCAATACTAAGCACACTATACGCGGTAACAAACTATTGGATTTGAAATCAAATCAGAAGGCACTTTTGAAATATCATCATTCCTCAATTTTTAGTAGTAGCGAATTTTGTAATCCATTGACATTGCCGTGAGCTACCTACACGCGCTCAATATAATTATACTTTACTTCCTACCGGTGTTAATTGCCATGCGCAAACTGATATTGCGGGTGGGGAACGTCTCAAGGGACAGGGACGTTACTTCGTGCTTGAGATCCAGGGCAAAGCGCGCCATCTTCAGTGCGTGGGCGTACTCATCCTCATCCTCGAGACCTGCACAAGACACCATTAGTGACGTCACGTGTTTGTGTGTGTGTGTGTGTGTGTGTGTGTGTGTGTGTGTGTGTGTGTGTGTGTGTGTGTGTGTGTTTGTGTGTGTGTGTGTGTGTTTGTGTGTGTGTGTGTGTGTGTGTGTGTGTGTGTGTGTGTGTGTGTGTGTGTGTGTGGTGTGTGTGTGTGTGTGTGTGTGTGTGTGTGTGTGTGTGTGTGTGTTGTGTGTGTGTGTGTGCGTGTGAGTATGAGTGATTTCCCCTGTCCTCACGTCCAACAGAATCGGTTGTCTGTGACATAAATGACGGTCTAATTAGGAGCAGATGAAGAGAAGACGTCTCTTTAAAGATACGACTTGTCGACCAGCTCCGACACCAGCTTCACCAGGACTTCACGGACAGGGGCACGGAAAAGGGCCACACTTGTAGACCTATATACACACAGGGGATGTGAGTAAGGAACCCACCGGCCAGGATGTAGATGTCGTGGCTTGTACTGTCCAATAAGGTCAAATCATGTATAGACACTTGGGTTTTGATGCGGCACCGCACCTCATTCAGAATATCGATGATCTGTTAAACACAATATATTATATTAAGGGCTTTCGTGAATACAAAAATCAATAACCCCAAAATATCATCGCTGGGTTGGTGTGTGAAGGGTCTATTTTGGGATAATATTTGTAATGTGTAATGTAATTCCACAGTGAACGAAAAAAGTGTACAATTACTGTTCTTTAGATATTTCTCATCTGTGTCTGTAAATGTGTCTTTAGTTAAACGTAAGTTCTTATATAGTCCAGTATCCAATCCTCAGGATTGCTCAAAGCGCTGTTACACTTTACTTCCCTGACAGACCTGTTCACTCAGACACCATCTCGGCTTCTCTGGGAAGCATCCAGCTATAATTAATGCGCGAAGGCTGTTCGTACACATATCCACCACTGTCTATAGCCAGATACTCATTTATACAGCTGGGTAAACTGGAGCAATGTAGAGTGAAAAACAGCTTGCCCAAGATTTTAACACCGCAGCACAGGATTCGAACCCGGGTTCTCGTAGTCGAGAGTCCGAAGCTCTACCCCTGAGCCAATGCGCTCTTTGACAATCAGTATACCCCTGTAATTATATATATATATATATATATATATATATATATATGCCAATGTATCACTGCAGTATGTCGGCCTTTCTAATTTTTGTTTTTGCATAAGGGGAGGTGGATGGCTTCGATCCTACACACTGTTTTTGTATTATTGCATTTTATATTTACAAAACCCGTTATCGTCATGGAATAACGATCATATTCGTGAACGCAATATAATATGTTTCCATTTAGTCGTTTTAGTAGAACAACCAAGAAGACATTTAACTTGTTAGACTTGTTTCTACAAAAAGATGCAGATTTTTACTCAGCAATAACTTCATTGTTTTACCTAAACTCGTTCTTCAGCGCATCTAATCGCTACTTTATCTATTACATCCGCAATACAAAGGTTTTTGCTGAACATATAAATGTAAGTGCAATATCCACAATTATATTACATGTTGAGCGTAAATGCGACTCGAGCGCGACCTAGTGGGGTCAACGCTAACTGTATAATCTACGCTTGTAGGGTCAAGGATTTGGCGGGGAGGTACCTCTCAATGTTTCAGCCGATGATAACCTCGTAAATACATAATATAACCCACTATTCGAGAATACATTACAGACTCACAGCGTTCAATATATTGGGGTGACTCTGACCGACTGCACTTCGCTTGAGGCTACCAGCTACCCAAAGCGATACCCGCTCAACGACTGTTACCTGTACACGGGCTTCCGTAGGCCGAAATCTGGCAATGAATATCGGTCTTGAGCAGTATGTCGATAGGGTTAGAGTTAGGTTAACTAAGAACGATTGCTAGGATCAATATATTTTTATTATTTTGCGAGATAATTATTATAAAATAACAACTATTGTATACGGACCGGTGATCCATTTACCTCGGCGTGAAAAAGGTAATAAATAGTTATTTGGTGAATGTCCTATAAGAGAAAACAAAACTATGCAAAACAGTTTTCTAAACCTTTGTGGTACAAAGCTACAACTGGCCATTTCAATGTTTATATTATGCTAATTAACAATTTTTATTTACCGTTTTGCCTTTCAATGTATTACATTTAAATATATAAATATTACTACAGAACGCCCATCATCGTCTGCTCACTTAAAACATTAACATTCACATTTTACCACGATATCCAAACGCACCCGCGGTCCATTTTACACGGGAATCATATTACAAGCTGACACTGGTGATTGGAGGCGACAGGGGCGCTATGTTACCTCGTCCGCCGTGTCGGGCGAGCTAGGGGGCAGTCCCGACACGCTCAGTGTCATCGCCGTCACGCGCCAGAATATCTGCGGCGCTACGTCCTTCTCCGTGGCGAGCGCGGTCTCGACCTTGGCCGGCAGATGGCACAGGCTCAGGTAGTTGACGAACTCTTTGAGCAGGGCGAGCGAAAAGAGCCTGGCGGACGTAACAACAAATGTATGATTTGTCGTGTGTTGATGTACCCGTTTCAATATCGACTCATCTCTCCCTGAGCGCGGCGCTGTTCTGCTTGTAGACTCACCTCTCCCTGAGCGCGGCGCTGTTCTGCTTGTAGACTCACCTCTCCCTGAGCGCGGCGCTGTTCTGCTTGTAGATTCACCTCTCCCTGAGCGCGGCGCTGTTCTGCTTGTAGACTCACCTCTCCCTGAGCGCGGTGTTGCTCTGCTTGTAAACTCACATCTCCCTGAGCGCGATGCCGCTCTGCTTGTAGACTCACCTCTCCCTGAGCGCGATGCCGCTCTGCTTGTAGACTCACCTCTCCCTGAGCGCGGTGTTGCTCTGCTTGTAGACTCACATCTCCCTGAGCGCGGTGTCGCGCTGCTTGTAAACTCACATCTCCCTGAGCGCGATGCCGCTCTGCTTGTAGACTCACCTCTCCCTGAGCGCGGTGTTGCTCTGCTTGTAGACTCACCTCTCCCTGAGCGCGGTGTTGCTCTGCTTGTAGACTCACCTCTCTCTGAGCGCGGTGTTGCTCTGCTTGTAGACTCACCTCTCCCTGAGCACGGTGCTGCTCTGCTTGTAGACTCACCTCTCCCTGAGCGCGGTGCTGCTCTGCTTGTAGACTCACATCTCCCTGAGCGCGGTGCTGCTCTGCTTGTAGAGTCACCTCTCCCTGAGCGCGGTGTTGCTCTGCTTGTAGACTCACCTCTCTCTGAGCGCGGTGTTGCTCTGCTTGTAGACTCACCTCTCCCTGAGCGCGGTGTTGCTCTGCTTGTAGACTCACCTCTCCCTGAGCACGGTGCTGCTCTGCTTGTAGACTCACCTCTCCCTGAGCGCGGTGCTGCTCTGCTTGTAGACTCGCCTCTCCCTGAGCGCGGTGTTGCTCTGCTTGTAAACCTCACCTCTCCCTGAGCGCGGTGTTGCTCTGTTTGTAGACTCACATCTCCCTGAGCGCGGTGCTGCTCTGCTTGTAGAGTCACCTCTCCCTGAGCGCGGTGTTGCTCTGCTTGTAGACTCACCTCTCTCTGAGCGCGGTGTTGCTCAGCTTGTAGACTCACCTCTCCCTGAGCGCGGTGCTGCTCTGCTTGTAGACTCACCTCTCCCTGAGCGCGGTGCTGCTCTGCTTGTAGACTCACCTCTCCCTGAGCGCGGTGTTGCTCTGCTTGTAGACTCACCTCTCTCTGAGCGCGGTGTTGCTCTGCTTGTAAGCTCACCTCTCCCTGAGCGCGGTGTTGCTCTGCTTGTAGACTCACCTCTCCCTGAGCGCGGTGCTGCTCTGCTTGTAGACTCACCTCTCCCTGAGCGCGGTGCTGCTCTGCTTGTAGACTCACCTCTCCCTGAGCGCGGTGTTGCTCTGCTTGTAGACTCACCTCTCTCTGAGCGCGGTGTTGCTCTGCTTGTAAGCTCACCTCTCCCTGAGCGCGGTGTTGCTCTGCTTGTAGACTCACCTCTCCCTGAGCGCGGTGCTGCTCTGCTTGTAGACTCACCTCTCCCTGAGCGCGGTGCTGCTCTGCTTGTAGACTCACCTCTCCCTGAGCGCGGTGCTGCTCTGCTTGTAGTCCTTCAGAAGGTGGATGGCCTCACGCCCCATGATGCCGCATACAAGCAGGAGGATGGCAAGGGTCGTGCCGAGTATGATGAGCCAGTTGACCTTGGAGACATAACCAGTCGTCTATTAATACATAGCCTTGTTTGATCTGAACTAGATTGATTTAGCCTGTTTTACCGATAATTGCTACTGTTCTGTATAACAAGAATTGTCATTAAGATAACTGGGCGGCGTCCACGAGAGCGGCTGTTTTGACATAGTGGAAGTGTCCCTCCCTGGCTCACTCGGGAAGGTTTTCTATATTAGATTGCGATTATACTGATGTTGCGCGCTCACTTGTTAAGCGGTGCATATGTGTATATAGGTCAGACAAAATGTACTCTTTGTGTGTGTTTGTGTGTTTGTGTGTTTGTGTGTTTGTGTGTTTGTGTGTTTGTGTGTCTGCCTGCCTGCCGCCCGCCGCCGCACGCCCGCCCGCCCGCCCCCCCGCCGCCCGCCCGCCCGCCCGCCCGCCCGCCCGTCCGTCCGTCCGTCCGTCCGTCCGTCCGTCCGTCCGTCCGTCCGTCCGTCCGTCCGTCCGTCCGTCCGTCCGTCCGTCCGTCCGTCCGTCCGTCCGTCCGTCCGTCCGTCCGTCCGTCCGTCCGTCCGTCCGTCCGTCTGTCCGTCTGTCTGTCTGTCTGTCTGCCTGACTAACCTCTTCCTGGTTCGTGTCCTTGATCTTCTCGACGATCGTGTTGCGTACGTTCACCGTCATCAGCTGCAGGTTGTCCGTGTACAGCGTCATGTTGTCGAACCACCAGAGGGCGCGCTCGAAGTCGGGCCGGAGGTCGGCGTCGTTCTCGACGACGTCACTGCGCGTGAGTTCGAGCCGCATGTCGGCGATCGTGTCGGCGAGCACCTTCTCGGTGGTGACGTACTTCCAGTGCATTTCGCGTAGCAGGTCCGAGTACTCGATGGCCGACTGCAGCATCGTGTCTGCGAGGGCCTGGTTGTTCGTGAATAGTACGTAGTCGTGGCGTGTCCTGGGGGCGGGGCGAAGGTATTTGTAAGGGAAACACGTCAGGGTCCCTGAGGAAAACACTTCAAACACATTGCAACGTTTTTATTTTGATGACTTTGTGTACGGCATTGAAGACATTATGACACAATAAACACACTATAAGGGAATTGTTTGACATTGAGCTTGAAATGTGTGTGCGAACGTTTAAGTCTTGACAACCTCCTACTCGCTAGATTACATGCCATATAAATAAACCATCAAATGCAACTGCATGAAAACTATTATTCGCAATTACGCAATGATTTGACACCAATTGAAAGGTAACAACGCACTTGGTCTTCAACTCAACATATTGCCCCGTTTGTCTATTTTTGTGTGCAACTCATTCACTGAACAGCAGGTAAGGATGTAGGGAAACTGCGACCGTTTACAATGTGACGTAACATTCACGAGACCGTAAAGGTCATGACACACTATCAGGTAATGTCGTACGACTGTGACCTATCGCGTGCGTTGCTATGCCAATATGCACATATTTACGTCACCACTACCGTCTGTTGTCTGATGGCGAGCCTACATGCGCTATTCTGATCCGACACGGGGTTCCGATAGTCAACGAAAACTGCGTATCGCATTGACACACCCCACCTCGTTTAACAAGATTTAACAAGGTTTAGCAAAGCTTAACAAGGTTTAACAAGGTTTAACAATGTTTAATAAAGTTTAACAAAGTTTAACAAAGTTTAACACAGTTTAACAAAGTTTAACAAAATTTAACAAAGTTTAACAAAGTTTAACAAAGTTTAACAAAGTTTAACAAAGTTTAATAAAGTTTAACAAAGTTTAACAAAGTTTAACAAAGTTTAACAAGGTTTAACAAAGTTTAACAAAGTTTAACAAGTTGCCGTCCAGAGCCAAGCTCCAGACGGCATGTGAACAAGGAAGCCTATGTCTTATCGAGTGTTCACTAAATTAATTAAATTACTTATAAAAGTGTACATAAATTAGTATTATACTTAAAATGTTAAATATACAAAATGATAAAATGTCACTAAAATGCTACTAATTAAAATACGTTGTCTCTAAAAATACGTAAGTGAAATAAAAAAAATTAGTTGTCTCTAAAAATACATAAGTAAAATAAAAAATTTAAGTTGTCCCTAAAAATAAATTAATAAAATAAACAATTATAAGTTGTCTCTAAACATACATAAGTAAAATAAAAAAATTAAGTTGTCCCTAAAAATAAATAAGTAAAATTAAAATTATAAGTTGTCTCTAAAAATACATAAGTATAAAATACGTAAAATGTCCTATAATAATTAAAAAAATAATAATAATAAATAAATTAAAATACATATATGAATAAATATTTTAATCAGTATTAAAATAATTTCTTAACATTCTAAATGTTCAACATAGGTAATTGTTAATTAATTTTGTTACCATATTTAAACTGCTGGCATTTCTTTTATCTAACCTACAGTATGACTTCACTAACGCTGCCTTATGCCCCCGTATCATACTATCTTCTTTTAGTTTGAAAAAAAAATGTTGCTATCAATATCTTTATATCCATTCAATATCTTAAAACTTCTATTAGGACTCCTCTTAATCTTCTAGTTTCTAATGTTGTTGACACAGTGAAAGAGATAATTCACTGTCAAACTTCCGCCCGACACTGTCCGAACGTGTGACAGTGCGAGGCAATCCGACCTAGCTAGTAAACATTATACATGCTGCATTATCGCACGACATTGCCTGATAGTGTATCGGAGCTTTACCACTTGCCTGAATCCACCCGTTGTGTAGCAAATGGCGCCGTACGCGCGCACGAGACCGAAGGCATTGTTCGCCTCGATCGCCTCCTGCATGGCCACGAGCTCCTGGTAGATGCGACTCGCCTCCGGCACATTGATCGACGTCACGAGCCAGTCCATCATGACGAGTATGAAGGCGGAGTAGTCGGTGAGCTCGCTACGCTGACTCCTGCCCTCCGTCTCGAGGGCGTAGCGATGCTCGTTGAGGGAGCGCATGAATGCCTCCTGCGAGAGGAATTGCTTCTCGACGACTGGCCACTCGTCCAGGTCGGCGATCGACAGGTCAGTCGCCCGGTACAGCTGCACCAGGTCGGCCTTCGTGCTGCGCTTGTGCGAGCTCAGGTAAAACGACGCCATGTTGCGCTCGCGCTGCATGTTGTAGACGACGTCGCTGATCTGAAGCAGGCGCACGGTCTTCTACAGGCAGGGTGGTGCAAGCAAGAAGTCGGCGAAAAGCATCCAAGAAAGTAGGTGGGTGCAACAATCCAAGCCCTTGTCAGAAACTGCCGGAAATGAAGAGAAAGAGAAAAGAGAGGGGAGAGGGGAGAGGGGAGAGGGGAGAGGGGAGGGGAGAGGGGAGAGGGAGGAGGGAGGGAGAGGGAGAGGGAGAGGGAGAGGGAGAGGGAGAGGGGAGAGGGAGAGGGGAGAGGGGAGAGGGAGAGGGAGAGGGGAGAGGGAGAGGGGAGAGGGGAGAGGGAGAGGGCAGAGGGGAGGGAGAGGGAGGGCAGAGGGCAGAGGCAGAGGGCAGAGGGCAGAGGGCAGAGGGGAGAGGGCAGAGGGCAGAGGGCAGAGGGGAGAGGGCAGAGGGGAGAGGGCAGAGGGCAGAGGGCAGAGGGGAGAGGGGAGAGGGGCAGAGGGCAGAGGGCAGAGGGCAGAGGGCAGAGGGCAGAGGGCAGAGGGCAGAGGGCAGAGGGCAGAGGGCAGAGGGCAGAGGGCAGAGGGCAGAGGGCAGAGGGCAGAGGGCAGAGGGCAGAGGGGGGCAGAGGGGAGAGGCAGAGGGCAGAGGGCAGAGGGGAGAGGGCAGAGGGCAGAGGGCAGAGGGCAGAGGGCAGAGGGCAGAGGGCAGAGGGCAGAGGGCAGAGGGCAGAGGGCAGAGGGCAGAGGGCAGAGGGCAGAGGGCAGAGGGCAGAGGGCAGAGGGCAGAGGGCAGAGGGCAGAGGGCAGAGGGCAGAGAGAAGAGAGAAGAGAGAAGAGAGGAGAGAGAGAAGAGAGGAGAGATACAAAGGAGAGCGGAGAAAGAGGTCGGGGTAGATATCAGAGAGAGGGAGTAGAGAGAGAGAGAGAGAGAGAGAGAGAGGGAGTGAGAGAGAGAGAGAGAGAGAGAGAGAGAGAGAGAGAGAGAGAGAGAGAGAGAGAGAGAGAGAGAGAGAGAGAGAGAGAGAAAAGAGAGAGAGAGAGAGAGAGAGAGAGAGAGAGAGAGAGAGAGAGAGAGAGAAAGAGAGAGAGAGAGAGAGAAGAGAGAGAGAGAGAGAGAGAGAGAGAGAGAAGAGAGAGAGAGAGAGAGAGAGAGAGAGAGAAGAGAGAGAGAGAGAGAAAGAGAGAGAGAGAGAGAGAGAGAAAGAGAGAGAGAAAGAGAAGAGAGAGAGAGAGAGAGAGAGAGAGAGAGAGAGAGAGAGAGAGAGAGAGAGAGTGAGAGAGAGAGAGAGAGAGAGAGTAGAGAAGAAAGGCGAGAGAGTAGTGGGGACAGTTTGCTCGGGGACAGACTACGCTATCTCCTGAATTGTCCAAAGAATGTTTGGATTAAACAAGTGCAATAATGCGTCAATTTAAACTGACGTAAGGCACTTTTAACGAACCGCTTGGATCTCCTTTTTACGACAGCTGAACTAGCAGTCGCCACCGTGACGTATACATTTCCAAAGTGCAGATAGATGCTGGGTTTTGATTGGTTGCACCAAACAAGATGGTACTGTTCGTGGTGTTGATGATTTTGCTAGATTGTTCCACTTTAAGACCACTTTCCGAGTAAACCACTCATGTGAAAAATGTAATTGTAGATGCAAATGGTTAGTTTGTGTAAACTCTTTTAGGTGCATAACACCAAACCGTTGACGTTTTTGCAATTTAATTAAAATAAATTATCACCAATACGTTTTTCTTCGGATTTTGAGAGCGCGACTTCAGGAGCGCGAACGTGCGCGGTTACCTGAGCCCCGAGCATGATGCGACTGCGGAGATGACGGCCCGAGCCGTGGGTGATGACGTTGGAGATGAGAGCGCCGATGGTGAGGCCGAGAAGCAGCAGCACTGGCAGCGTGGTGAGAGCGACAAATATCATCTTCTGACGTCGTCCCTCCTTCACAGTCACCCTTTTCACTGTCGGCAGAACAACGTGTGTTTGAATGTTAAGAAGACACACTATTGTGTCTTTCGTCCTAAAAATAGTAACTATGAAGTAAAAGTCAGTGTTAAAATAAACAATGAAGTTATTAATCAGATTGGCGAATATAACAAACTTGATGAACATGTAGGAATATATATATATATATATATATATATATATATATATATATATATATATATATATATATATATATATATATATATATATATATAGATAAACACTTAACATGGAAAGAAGACATTAATATAATCAGCTCGGAAATATTTCGAGCCATTTTAGCAATAAATAGAGTGAAACATATCTTACCACGTAAATCACTAAAATCATTATAGTATACTCAAATTCACAGTGATATAACATATGGTATACAAGCTTGGGGTAACGGAAACACAAAGAAACTAGACATTTTACAAAAACGTGCATTAAGAATAATTAATAAAAAAAAGGATATAGGAGTCATACGGACCCCTTATTTAAGTCTGCAAAAATACTGAAAATCGTAGATGTATTTAAACTGCAGGCTTCGTTATTTATGTATGATTTAGAACATGATTTATTACCTAAATCGTTCAGAAATGTTGTAATGAATAAAGTGTTGATACAGATAAAAGAATAACCAGACAATTCAAGCTTCTTGTTCAGGAGAAACCCAGAACTAACTTTTCTTTGAAGCTACCAAGACATAATTTTACAAGAATGTGGAACAAAATTGATAAACAAATAAGAAATGTTAATCACCCGTCGAAGTTTAAACAAATGTTACATGTTTTCTACTTAGACACTTACAAAAGTCTAGTAATATGTTTAAACCCAATATGTCAAGAATGCAATTAAGTTGCTACATACCATAGTGTTTTAGTTCATAGTTATAACATGCCCAAGTCATGCCAAATCTTGTTTGCATTCATCCATGCTTAACCATGCCTTTTACATAAAAAAACATACTTATACTAATTTATATTGTAATTGGTTCAAACACCTCAGACATCACCAGAAACAGTGCCAAACTGCACATTTTACATATTCATTTGATTAATACAGTCTTTCTCCTGTTGTATTGTGTTGTAATACTACAAATGTTTATTGTATATCTATAGTAATGATGGTTATTTTTCAATGATGATGGTGTCACTGGAAGACGGCTTTTAGCCAAGTGACAACCATGCAGTGCAACATGCTGACAATTTATTATTATGCTTATGTTTGTTCTTGTACATCTGCGTTGCGAATGTT
>JAODUO010000914.1:365000-369362 GCA_025642075.2 Ridgeia piscesae | reverse complement strand
ATTTATCCAAGACCACTAGCAAATAGCGTAGCTCCTCGCTAACGTAAAACACTTCCGACATTTGTAAACAACAGAAAAATAGTCCGGACTGACCTTCCTTTCGGTAGGCCCGCCCCTTGAAGCCTGTCAAAATCTGCTCTCGGGAAGTGTCACGTTTCGAATTTTTTCATTGGTTAAAAATCGTAATAATATAATTTCACCTTTTTATTACGAATGCAAATAAATATTATTTGTTGACACATAGGACCCCTTTCGTGTATAATAAGGTACCATATCTTTGTTTTTGCGCAGAAATGTCTAATAACGAAGAAAACCGAAAGAAACCAAAATTTTACATGGGCTAGATAGGAGGTAATCAAACCACTCGGCTTGGAATAAAGATGGCGTTACGCAGTGTTCTATGACGACGATTTAGGCACTGAAAATATTTTTTTCCCAGTTTGTCTGATAAGTGAATATGCTTCTGTCACCATTAATGTATACTTATATAGTATACATTTAGGTATATGGAATGTTACAGCTGTGTTTCAGTTCCCCTTTAAAGACAACGTTAGTTATTTTATTAAAAATATTATCGACACCAATCAGCATAGTGATCGTAATTTTGTTTTCCACATGCGTGTTGGCTTAAACAGGCAAACACATCGTTTATATGTTATATTATATCATATGATACATAAAACATCTGAACATGTGAACCTATAATTATTCATCCATGCAAAGTTATGGATAGGAATGTTTTACAACAGGCGACGTGAAACCAAGATGGCGCACACATCGTCGCCATTTTGTCCTTCATAAAATGTAACAAAGAATTACTTTAAATGTTGATACATAATTCGCATAATTCCATATAACTCAAATTGATAAACAAGAATACATAACAAAATAATAAACATATAACAGATGTAGACTAAGCCAGTTTATTTTATTTAAGATATTATCAACACCGATCAGCATAGTTTATCAAAATTTTTTTTTCCACATACGTGTTAGCTTAAACAGGCAAAAGCACTTGTCCCAACAATGGTATTGACTTTAGGGACAAAAACTAGAAATGATCAAAGCTAGGCAACCTTTCTCATCATAGTAAGCAATGAATTTAAAGATAATACGATATCGGACAGGAAGACAATGCAATGACTTTAGAAGCCGCATATAACGAATGAAACATGGAGACCTAGTCTCAATCCTTGCTAAGCAATTCTGAACACATTGTAATTTTGTGATGCTGTTAAAGGTAACATTATGGTAGAGGGGATTACAACAGAAACATGCATTGAATCACGAATATGATTATATAACAATAATGGAACGTACGAGCATTAGTTGTCTTTCCACCACAAACCATAAACGTTCATACCTTCGAGTAATTGCATCGTCCAATCTGTGCCCGTCCTCGTTATGTTTCGGCATCTGTTGATATCCTAGTGTCTGCTAACA
Organism: Ridgeia piscesae; assembly: GCA_025642075.2. Lineage (NCBI taxonomy): Eukaryota > Metazoa > Annelida > Polychaeta > Sabellida > Siboglinidae > Ridgeia > Ridgeia piscesae. The sequence continues at coordinate 367,919 of JAODUO010000914.1, read as the reverse complement.
TCTTAAACTGCACCTTGTGTGCAGCTTAGTTGAGACCAACTGTCACACTACATTGAGCGTCAAACGTGCATCGTCTGCTGCACTCGACCCCAATCGAACAAACCAAGAAACAGATGAAGTTGGCCTTGCACTGTTAACGGGGAGAACTACATTTTGACCCCAACGATTCCATGCTATTGGTCGTTGCACCCGTCAGTCATTTGTTAATAGAAATAACAGTCACGTGCAAGTCACCGATATGGCGAAGTTACATGTCAACCCCTGCATTCTGACGCAAGCTATGCGAAGAATGTCCAACACCAATTGACGGATTGCATTGTCTGTGTTAAACACAATGAAGCAAGGCAGGTATTACACAATTGCTTTGTATGGCATAAATAGCTTCGACGTTCGTGTAGGTATGTGCAAATAGCCATGACCGAATCCATGTGCACCTTAATGAGAATGAGGGAATGGGTACCAAAGAACCAGTGGCGGGCGAAGACGCGTGGAGGAAGAGGGATGTAGACAAGCAGAGAAGATTGGGAAAGAATAAGGAAAACGGGATAGATATAGTGTGACGCAGAGATAGATGAGGGAGGATCGGAGGAAGAGGGAGTGAGATGGAGAGATGGAGAGAGGGAAGGAGGGAGGGAGGGAGGGAGGGAGGAGGGAGGGAGGGAGGGAGGGAGGGAGGGAGGGAGGGAGGGAGGGAGGGAGGGAGGGAGGGAGGAATGAAGGAAGGAAGGAAGAAAGGGAGGTAGGAAGGGATGGAGATAGGAAGAGAGGTAGGGCTGAGGGAGAGAGGGAGGGAGTAATAATTTAATGTTCAAGTTTTACTTAGTTTATATCTTAATGGATGTAGCATTATTGGAAAAGCAAACTATATTTTGTTCCGTAACATGCAGCACTGACATAATTGTTTTGGCGTATCATGTTTATTGAAATATTACAGATATTGATAGTTGGGCGGTATTTTATCGAATCACAAATGTGGAATAACCCTAATACAAGTGAGTCTTTGGGCTAAGTCAATCGGTAGACTTAAGTACTGCCGTTACACACACGCACGCACGCACGCACGCACACACACAGACACACACACACACACACACACTCATACACACACACACGGTAGACCCAAGTACTGCACACACATGCACGCACGCACACACGCACGCACGCACGCCCGCCCGCCAGCCCGCACGCACGCACAGACCCAGACACACACACACACACACACACACACACACACACACACACACACACACACACACACACACACACACACACACACACACACACACACACACACACACACACACACACACACACACACACACACAACACACACACACACACACACACCACACACACACACACACACACACACACACACACACACACACACACACACACACACACACACACACACACACACACACACTGATATAGGCATTATAGAAATCTTACTATTATTATACAACCATTTTCTTTTACTTTCTAGCATAAGCTTGGTTAACAAATGCCATAACACTGCTTATTGTGTATATGTGTGTCTTTAAAACTTGTTCACACCCAAGTTTTCATTGCTGTAGTAAAACAGGGAAGACATGGATTGTTGCCTACTAGCCTTGTAGTCATGTCTGTTTTTGTCGTAGTGATATGTTTTTTGCAGTAGTTAGATTATATTATCATGTGGTCCTTAATCAGCCATTACATCAACAAGTTGCGTTATTTTCAATACACTGTTATGTTATATCTGGATTAGTATGGAAGTTGTTTCAGAAGTAATACGTTTGCTTTTTTAAAGAGGTGTACGTTTGATAAATGTGAAAAAAATTCTGTTCAAAGTTTAAAATACACATCTTTTGTCATTTATATTATTTCACTATTGCCAGTTTGCCTTGAAACAGGGGCATTTATCGATGGTTCCCCTCACCAGAGGCCATCCGCCTTATAGGCCTACGGTCACTTTGGGTTTGTTGAAGGGTTGGCCGTATAAGAAGTGGACTACTGTGTTTGTGTGTGTTGTGTTGTGTTGTGTTGTGTTGTGTGTGTGTGTTTGTGTTGTGTGTGTGTGTGTGTGTGTGTGTGTTGTGTGTGTGTGTGTGTGTGTGTGTGTGTGTGTGTGTATGCTTGTCTCTGTGTTTGCCTGCAACTATCTACAACAACTAACTACCAACTGGTCAGTTAATTCTGTGTGTGTGAACAATTGTTTTTGTCTGAAAAATGATAAATTACAAAACTAGTACAACTGTTTAGGTTTATTGTATAAATCGGTGTTTCTCCTATATAAGCGAGGTGGGCCACCTCGCTGTTTTTCTAAGCCACCTCACTCAAAATATGCCAGAATTGCCACCTAATAGCTATTTCTTGCTATAAACATGCTTACATGCTGCTATCTTGGAGTTATGCATTTCTTTCCTCTATGAATCCCAGGGAATACGTTAAAACGTCCTTCAGAATGCACCATTTTGGAGGTATTTTCAAAAGTAGTTCTGGGTGGCCATGGCCCCGGATATCTATGATCAAAGAAAACACTGTCTTTATGTATATATGGGTGTGTCTGTGGGTCTGTTTCAACACGGCTTTGGCTACCACACTTTTCAACCCATCAGCCCTGTGTTTTTCGTTGATGTTCATATCATCTCTGTTGCCGTGATCAAATCGTCAATGGGGGTAACCGTAAAATGTAACCCTTTCTTCAACAGACCGCGACTTCACCCATGTCTAACTGCCCACACAAAATATGAATATATGCAAATGACACATGGCACCGGGCACTTCGTCACATTGTTGTTTTTTACAGCCTCGCATCTGGCCAGTTGGATGTCCTGCTTTGAAGAATTTAAGTAACATTTAGAAACAAACACATCACTAAAACAAGGAATTCCTCTTCAAACTGCTCAAATACGATTCGTAGTTGTTTATTTTATA
>JAODUO010000914.1:352500-362500 GCA_025642075.2 Ridgeia piscesae | reverse complement strand
TGCATGCTAAAAATAAGACGTCTCGTCAGCACAATCAGCCAACCATCACTCCCGAAGCACTGTCAGTGCAGGTATATACCATGACAGATGTCACGCTAACCCAGGAATATGCCATGACAGATGTCACGCTAACCCAGGTATATGCTATGACAGATGTTATGCTAACTCAAGAATATGCCATGACAGAGGCCATGCTAACCCAGGTATATGCCATGACAGTTGTCACATTAACGCAAGAATATGCCATGACAGTTGTCACATTAACCCAAGAATATGCCATGACAGATGTCACACTACTCCAGGTATATGCCATGATAGATGTCAAGCTAATCCAGGAATATGCTATGACAGATGTCACACTAACCCAGGAATATGCCATGACAGATGTCACACTAACCAGGAATATGCCATGACAGATGTCATACTAACTCAGGAATATGCCATGACAGATGTCATGGCTAATCTAGGAATATACCCGACAGATGTCACACTAATCCAGGTATATACCATGACAGATGTCACACTAATCCAGGAATATGCCATGACAGATGTCACGCTAATCCAGGTATATGCAAAGACATGTCATGCTAACCCAGGAATATGCCATGACAGATGTCACACTAACCCAGGAATATGACAATGCAGATGTCATGCTAATTGAGTACAAACGGGAGATGTTACATTACCTTAAAAATATAGCTGAGGAATATGACAAGACAGATGTCACATTAACTCGGGAATAAGTCATTAAGATTCTTATAATATGTACTGTACATTAATATTACGAGCTACTCATATACACACTGATAGCCTCACCACATGACTGGCATACCATGTCATACACCGGCTTATTCCACAGTCTGCTCCTTTTGTGTGTGTGTGTGTGTGTGTGGTGTGTGTGTGTGTGTGTGTGGTGTGTGTGTGTGTGTGTGTGTGTGTGTGTGTGTGTGTGTGTGTGTGTGTGTGTGTGTGTGTGTGTGTGTGTGTGTGTGTGTGTGTGTGTGTGTGTGTGTGTGTGTGTGTGTGTGTGTGTGTGTGTGTGTGTGTGTGTGTCTGTGTGTGTGCCTGCGACTTTATCTACAACAACTAACTACCAACTGGTCAGTTAATTCTGCACATTCTCTTGACATGTGACGTCCATCTTGAGGGAAAGTCACATGACGAGGTTGACTTCTATAGATGCATCAGAGGCTAAACACTAGTGGTCAGTTGTGGTCAGCTGGGCTGTGAGGTCGCGGTGCTGTGTAGTGTCTGCTGGACAAGGTCACTCAGTGACTGTGCGAGGTTGACAACATCCGTCTTCTCCCCCAACGACTGGCCTGAGACAAATGTCATAGGTGTCATTTTGTGTCATACGTGTCATTTTGTGTCATACGTGTCATTTTGTGTCATACATGTCATTTTGTGTCATACATGTCATCACGTACTGTACTTGTCATGTTGCGTGACACGTGACATGTTAAGTCATCATGTGTCATACGTGTCATACATGTCATCATGCACCACACATGTCACCAAGTGTTACATGTATACACTTTACACAGATGTCATAACTCATAAAGTATCAGTGTTATAAACACACACACACACACTCACACACACACACACACACACACACACACACACACACACACACACACACACACACACACACACACACACACACACACACACACACACACACACACACACACACACACACACACACACACACACACACACACACACACAAACAAACACACACATAAAATATCAACAAACAAAGAGTATATTGTATTTCCCACATTTAATTTAAAATTAATGAGTACATTTTGAACATTCTTGTGCGGAATTCCATTACTTTAAAATAGGCACAACTTCCAATGTTGTTACGAAATGAAGCATAAAAACGTGGAATGCAAACACTGGATGGACCCATATCCTAGTGAATTTTATGTAGATTACAGAACTCAACATCCCAATTTCACAGACAATATTAGAGACTACACAGCTTACCATCTCGTTGTCACAAACACAGTATCAGAAACAACGCAACTCACCATCCAAATGTTACATTCACATTATGAGAAACTACTCATTGTCACAGTTTTAGTGACAATACATCTTACCATTTCAATATCGTACACTATTAGACCACACAAGTCCCCATTGTAATGCCCCAACTAATTAGAGAAAACACATTTCAACATTCCAATGACAGACAAAGTTTAGAGACTGATCAAAGATGGAGCATTAGAGACTTACACAACTGGAACCAATCGAATGACACAGAGAATTAGAGACAATAGAACTCACCATTCCAATGTCACACTGTACTAGATTACAGAACTCACCATTCTAATGCCAAACACATTACAGAAGTCACTGTTCCAATATCACGGAGACTTTAGAGACTATTAGAGACCACACGACTCACCATCCCAATGCCAGCGGTCCAGTATGTGAGTGAGCGAAGCGCAGTCAGTGTTATGGTCACATGCTCGGCGCAATAACCGGTTCAGCGTTTCTGTGTCATCAGTGGCGCCATCTGACGGGAGTAGGAGGTAGCATGCATGGCAAACGGCTCTATTTGTTTCGTAACATTTCCAATACTTTGCGTATACACACATCTGGCAATGCAAACATGACCAGGGGACCTTTCACTAAGTTAAAGTGCTCTTAAGGAAAGTTCATCCTTAAACGAAATGTAAATATCCACTGCTGTATTACTGAGGAGACTATTTCTATGACACACCAGTGACAATGTCTCGTTTGCGTTTCGTTTTGTTGACTGTTTTTGGGTAGTCAAGATTAAGAATAAAAACTGATTTTAAAGTGCAAAATCGGGTTTAAATTGTCCCCATGTCCTTGTAAAAGTGTCACCAATTTACTTCGTTGGAAGCCTAATTCTGGTTGTCAGTGCTCAAATCATGGGCAACTATTGTCTTGTCTTGTGGCAAAGACGTGTCATTTAGAAACAAACTTACATTGTGCTAATAATTACCGAGGACCCTGAGACTTGGAACTAGTTAGTGGTCTAACCCTATCAGAATGTGTCCAGGAGAAGTTGTTGTGGCTTCCAAAGAATTAACTTTAAGTAGGCAATGATGTTTACTATCCTGATGTTTAAAAAATGTTACAAAGTTATGATGTTTACTAACTTGATGTTTTGTTTACTAATCTGGGACTGGTTTCATAACATGGCGTAACTTTATGCGCTACTAAGTGGTATATTGGTCATAGCTGACAGTGACTAACTGATGAAGCTTACGGCCAATTTCATGAGACCAACTTAGCATTCATGTAACTAAATCAATGTAGAATTGACCTAATTAGGTCGCAGAGTGGAATCCCTGTATTTGATCTGTCTGTGGACAACCTTTTTCTCCATAAGCTGCCGTCTTTGCTGTTTGTGTACCAAATACCCAGCTACACTGAATGTAAAGGATATCCAGTGTAAACATTAATAAAAATTATTATGTTGAGACTGGGTATGTTGGGAGCATCAACGAACATGGGGAGCATCCCATAAATATCTCAACTAGTGTAGCTTGCACCTACTAATTTCATGGCGCAGCTAAGAGCAAGTAGGGAGAATACATTATGCTACGAGATGTTTACTAACCTGATGTTTTGAGAATACAATATGTTATGATTTTTAGTAAGTATTAATGTGATGTTTTGAGAATAGAGGGTGCGAGGATGTTTACTAACCTGATGTTTTGAGAATGCAGTGTGCTATGACATCACGCAGTGTTTTAATTGCCATGCTGTTCGAGGATTGCTTCGAGGGAGGTTCAATTTGTGGATTATCTTGTGAGTCACATCTAAAAAGTGGTAGTGTAGTAGTACGCACTCAGCTGAACACATAAGACAGTGTGTGTGTGTGTGTGTGTGTGTGTGTGTGTGTGTGTGTGTGTATAATGTGTGTGTGTGTGTGTATGTCGTGGTGCTGTGTCATGTGCATGTGTGTGCATGTGTTGTTGTGTGTGTGTGTGTGTGTGTGATGTGTGTGTGTGTGCATGTGTATGTGTGCATGTGTGATGGTGTCATGTTGTGTGTGCATGTGTGTGTGTGCATGTGCATGTGTGTGTGCATGTGTGCATGTGTTTCTGCGTTCATGTTGTGTGTGCATGTGTGTGTGTGTGTGTGTGCATGTGTTTCTGCATGTATGTGTGTGTGTGTATGTGTGTGTGTGTGTGTCATGTGTGCATGTGTTTCTGCGTTCATGTGTGTGTGCATGTGCGTGTGTGTGCATGTGTGTGCATGTGTGTGCATGTTTGCGTTCATGTGTGTGTGTGTGTGTGTGTGTGTGTGTGTGTGATGTGTGTGCATGTGTGCATGTGTGTCATGTGTGTGTGTGCATGTGTGTGTGTGTGCATGTGTGTGCATGTGCATGTGTTTGCATGTGTGTGTGCATGTGTGTGTGTGTGTGTGCATGTGTGTGCATGTGTTTGTGTGTTCATGTGTGCATGTGTGTGTGTGTGCATGTGTTTGCGTGTGCATGTGTGTGCATGCATGTGTATATGCATGTGTGTAGTATATATGTGCATAGCTGTGTGTGCATGTGCATGTGCATGAGTGCCTGCATGTTATTCCACGTCAACATGTTACGACTAAACATTACTTGACGTGAACAACATTCAGGCAAGGAAGCATCGAGGCACAACGTTACCACACTGTCTGCATCACAATGTTTACATTTGTAATTGTGTATTTTCATGACTATAATAATTACGTCAATAAAACAGTTTTGTGATATGAAAAAGATATGACCGTGCTTTAATTGGTCGGTCGGGGGGGGGGGGGGGTGGTTAAAATGCTACGCCACAGTAAACAAACAAAACACCCAAACAAAACACACAAACAAACCAAGACATGCAGCACACACCAACACAGACTTTCACACCTCACACAGCAACATAGGGCAGAAACATTGTGTTTGAAGCAAAGGTCAGAGTGCCCTAACCCGTGGACATCACCCATTAATCACCACCCCATGGATGTCACCCCACTGATCATCACCCACTTGGACATCACCCCATGGACATCACCCTGTTGATCATTGCCCCCTTGGACATCACCCCATGGACATCATCCAATTGATCTTCATCCCATGGACATCACCCCCATGGACATCAATCATAGATATCTTCTTTTTTATCATCATCCCATCACCCCATGGATGTCATCCCATGGACATCACCCCATGGACATCATCCCCAAATAAATCACCCCATGGCCACCCAATGAGGTAGGTGAGAGAGTTACCTGGACTGGAGTCGTTTGCGCATGATGGGGTTGTTGACCTGGGCAATGGGCTTCAGCGTGACGCGGTGGTCGGGCATCCTCATGCTGGTGAGAGTCTCGGAGTAGGCCTGTTGCACCTCAGCCAGACTCGCCTACACAGCCCCAGTGACAGGTGGACACAGATTATGTCGATTATAAAGTAAATACCGTGACAGATACGAAATAAACATCAACACTATGGACGGCAGCGGGCAAGTAGCCTAACACACGAAGGAAGAGTGCATCTGATTGGTGAGTGGCCAGGCATGCAAAGAGACAGCCAGTCTGATTGGGTCACGTGTTCGAGTTGTGGCATTGAGCGATCGTTTCCTTACTACCAGGTAGTTTACAAGCCATCTACTGAATCGTGTAACCATCATGTTGTTTTCGCCAAATATTATAATAATTCTGACTTCGCCATTTTGCCACTATTGTGCGTGGTGGTCATGACACTTTTGAAGAACATTCAGTGAAATGCAAGAACATTTCAGGGTGATTCGAACGAAAAATGTAAGAACATTCAATACTTTCGACAACCTGTGGCGCCACAGCCATCCCTGGTTACGGCCTACTGCATCCGCCGGCAACTTGCTGAAAGAGCTCCCAAATCAGTCTCATAGAGTATAATTACTCTATCCATGCCGATAAAATGACGTGGAAACTTCAAATAATTTGAATTATCTCGTTGAAGCAATGCGTAACTAAAACGGTCTTGAACCTGAGGCTTGATGGTGTTGGCGGGAAACCCGCGTCAACAAAGTGTTGTTTGCTAGATTTGGGTTGTTTGGCTGATCCTGACATAATGAATATTTGACACACCAATCATCATTAGGCTTTCTACTGGTACCATACTTACCCGATTCCAAGCGTAGGAATGGGAATGTAAATTTATGACGTAGAGCGTATTAAAATTAGCCTTATTTGGTCATCTACTATAGAGACATGCAGCTTTCTAATGGAAAGGAAAGTGTGTCACATATTTACATAATGTCTCAAGGGTTAACATGAGTAATATATTTCCATGAAGTCTAAAACGTTTACGTGTGTCATACATCTACATAATGTCTCAAGGGTTAATGTGAGTATTTTTCCATAAGGCCTAAAGGGATTACAGGTGTCATACATTTACGTATGGTCTAAAGGGTTAATACATTTGATAAAATGTAAAGGGTTAACGAGGCTGGTGACACATGTACCTTGTCCATCATGATGGCTGGAGAGAGCAGCTGAGTGTCCGGTGGGTCCAGCAGCCATGGATGGTCAAGGACTTGGCGGACGGTCAGTCTTGCTTCAGGGTCCACCAGCAAGAGTCTGCAGCCACAGTGGACAATCACTGACCAGCACAACAGTTGTAAAGTCAGGCCTTTATGCTCATACAAGTAGACACTGGATTAGCTTAACCTCAAATTAATTATTAATGAGTTATTACACTAATAATGTCTGACAATGAACTATTAAAATAAAACTTCCAGGAATGTGAGACCACCCACCTGGCAACAAGATCCTTGGCAGATTGAGATATGTGGGCCCAGTCCTCGTCAACAAACTCATAGTTTCCCGCAAGGATCTTCTTCTTCATACCTCGACTGATCACCTTGGTGGGTGTCTCCGAGTAGAAGGGGGGGTAGCCAGTCAACATGATGTACACCAGCACCCCCAGACTCCACATGTCACAGCTCTATGGGGTAGACACAGGTCAGAGTGTTGTGGGGGTTAAGTAACACAGGTCACAGCTGTGTGGTGTAGACACAGGTCAGAGTGTTGTGGGGGTTAAGTAACACAGGTCACAGCTCTGTGGTGTAGACACAGGTCAGAGTGTTGTGGGGGTTAAGTAACACAGGTCACAGCTCTGTGGTGTAGACACAGGTCAGAGTGTTGTGGGGGTTAACCGATTAGATCCTACAATGGCCGCGGACGGCCGCTCTGCCCAGTCCTACAACGGCCGCCACCGGCCGGACACAGGACCTTGTATTCAAAAAATACCTAGGGCCTAATGGGTTAAGTAACACAGGTCACAGCTCTGTGGTGTAGACACAGGTCAGAGTGTTGTGGGGGTTAAGTAACACAGGTCACAGCTCTATGAAGTAGACAGTAGACTGTGGGTTTGGCGCTATCATACATGTATTGATGTCCTTTAAGTACAATACCTTTCTGACACTGACAACTTACTTTGTCATATGTATATGGCTGTCCTTTGGGCAAGATGCAATATTTTTCTCTCGCTTGCCTCTGCTGTGCTTCAAGAACCTGCATAAACATTATTCTATTATTACACAATTGTGACATTACAGCAATGTTATACACTTTATGTAGAGTGTGACATCACAAATATTGTATACAGGTTATGTAGTGTGACTTTACAAAAATGTTATACATTTTATGTACATGTGACGTTACAACAATGTTATACACTTTGTGTACAGTGTGGCATCACAAAAATTGTATACACTTTGTGTAGTGTGACATTACTTTTTTATACATTTTATGTACATTGTGATATCAATGCAATGAAGTACTGCCACAAAGTTATTATTCTTCTTTTTATTAATTAACTACATACTTATATTCATTATAAGAGCTGTATGTACACATACTGGAGGTCGCTATTATACACATGACATTTGTATTGCATTTTTTAATCAAATTTTTAATATTTATTTTTACAACTTATTTAATTAATTTCCTGATATATTTATCCATAATTTGTTTAACTTTACACTTATATCTTTACGTCGATCACATCATTGCTTTGATTGTATTATATGTATTGTACTTTTCATATTTTTTTAATTGTATTTTATGTATATATATGGACGACGTCTTGCTGAAATAAAACTTGATTATTATTAAGTCACCATTTTAGTAGAAGACATTAATTAAGCACATTGTGTAAAACTTTTATTATACAGTCAAGTTGAGATAAACGTTAACTGTATAATGCCATGAACGACATATATGAATGATATGCAATAAAATAGGGGTGCCATTATTACCTGATGACCTCACAACGGGTAAATGAAATGGGGGTGCCATAATTACATGAAAGGACCTAAAATAGGGGGAGGGGTAAAACATGGGTGGCAACAGGGATCATCAATTGAGGGGTAGTATAGTATGAATGAAAAAGAAGCGTTATCTTTACCTGAGCGGGCCACACAACAAGGGGTGAAATGGGGGTGTTGCGACACTCTAAAATTAACACTTTTAATTAATTTAGGGCCGGCAAAAATATTTCTGGCTAAGGACCTGCCTCAATGTCTGAGAGGCCACATAGTAGGGGGTGAAATAGGAGTGCCGCATTACCTGAGGGGCGACGTAATATGGGGTGAAATGGGGAGTCATCAGTGTGCCATCGTCCACTTTGGCAAAACCAAAATCGGAGAGCTTCACCATGGCGTCCTGGAAACACAGGCAGCAGTTTCTGAGTTAACAAGATTTAACATGATTCAACGACAGACTGACAAGCACCAATAGCAATCTACTACACTGCCTATAGAGGCAGGCGTCTCAAACGTTTTCTCTCCATGTGCATCCCGAGGTCTGAGATGATCGTGTGTCTACCCGAATCTTTTTTTAATTTAACTAAAATGTACTGTGAATCTCAATTCTCAAAGTCAACTGTCGACAACACGGAAATGTCAAGGCCAACTGGGGAAATTTGTGGTCTTCAGCTGGGAGAATGCTGTGGCGGATTGATCTCCAGCCTGATGGTGAAGATGGGGCCCGGCAGATCACTAGAATACGACATGCTAAGTCACAGCAGCTACTTTTGCCATGCTACAGGAAGCAGCCTGGCTGGCTGGCTGGCTGGCTGGCTGGCTGCCTGCCTGTCTGCCTGTCTGACTGATTGACTGACTGACTATTGATTGTTTTATTTATTGACTGACAGATTTCGTTACCTCAGAATTGTCCTTGAGCAGTAAGTTCTCTGGTTTGATGTCACGATGGGCCACATTGAGGGAATGACATCTGTCTATGGCCAGTGCAATCTGAAACAACATTCAACTGTGTCAGTTGAGAGACAGACATGTGGCCACATTGAGTTACTAGTAATTTCAAGTGTCTCATTATTCAATAAGTCCACACATAAAAATCTGATGATTTTTGGGCTGGCTGTTGCTATATTACAATGTCATTGTCACCATCTTGTTGACTGCTGCAAAATCAAGGAACGTCAACACACAGCTGTGTGAGGAGTCAGGGGTGTAACAAATTTTGTTGAAGAATTGCGTCAAAAATACAAATTTCAGGCTTATGTTATGGAATGCAGAATACATGAAACGTTTGTAAAAGGTAGGCCAAGATGGCTATCTCGAAAATTAAACTTGTTACAAAGATGTAAGAAATCGGAACTTCGCCATCGGCCTTCACGACGATATGGCTTGAGCATTTAGCAAATTTTCCATGAAAGAAATGCGCAACATTGAACTGTGTTTTATATCAGTAGAAAGAACCATATATTTAAGTTTCATTTAAAAGTTATGTTGAAATATAATCAGTCACAACACCGTTTTGCAGATTTTTAAGGTTTATAATTATATATGTGCCCTGAAACAGCACCACTGAAGGTAGCATTTTTCACAACATAATATGGCACTTCCTATCGGAAGCAGGAAATAAAGTCAGGCAAAAATTACATTTATTTGTGGCGCCGGTTTTAAGAACAATTGAGAAAAAACAATGATGTTTAATGGCAATAGGATACAAGATAATGAACCACTTTCTAACTGTT
>JAODUO010000914.1:247500-350000 GCA_025642075.2 Ridgeia piscesae | reverse complement strand
ATAATGTCCCAACCATCCCAAGGTGACACCATCCCAAGGTGACACCATCTCAAGGTGACACCATCTCAAAATTACACCATCCCAAGGTGACACCATCCCAAGGTGACACCATCTCAAAATTACACCATCCCAAGGTGACACCATCCCAAGGTGACACCATCCCAAGGTGACACCATCCCAAGGTGACACCATCTCAAGGTGACACCATCTCAAAATTACACCATCCCAAGGTGACACCATCCCAAGGTGACACCATCTCAAAATTACACCATCCCAAGGTGACACCATCCCAAGGTGACACCATCCCAAGGTGACACCATCCCAAGGTGACACCATCCCAAGGTGACACCATCTCAAAATTACACCATCCCAAGGTGACAGAATTCCAAGTTGACACCATGATTTTCTCCCATCCACAGCGGGTTTTACCTGTCCAAATGACAGGTTGTCAGCTGTCTACAAACAGCTGAGTAGATAGTAGATACCACCATTGGTTTCCCCACAGACGGCCATTGTCATGTTTGTTTGATTTCCCGCTAGGTTTATGAAGTTATGGTATTAAAAATTTCAGATATTAATTAGCCTCCATTTACACACGTCATGTATAAAATTCGTGAAATTCTCATATCTCTTTCTCCTACAATCCAATCTCTAACAAGACAGCCCTTCATTTCTGCTCGAATCAGCCAGTGATTGCTCATGTTGACACCTCTAGGCCGAAGTAATAATAATAACTGTAAAACGTCTATAGCACTTATATCCTTAACAAGATCAAGCTCAGAAGCGCAACAATCAAAATCATTTGGCTAGTCATACACAGGGACAGGCAAAAGTCGTCATTGGAGCATGGAACCGCTAAAATTCTATGTTGGAAAAGCAATTTCAAACAAATACGTTTTCAATTTCTTACAAAAGATGTGAATAGTTTCAGATGATTTAATCACGATAGGGAGTTGATTCCAAATTGTTGGCACAGCCACAGAGAAAGCACGTTTGCCAATATTCAGCTTAGTTTTAGGAACATTGTTTGTAAACGGATGATCTAACGGTCCTAGAGATATCAGAGAAATGTAGCAGATTAACTAAGTATATCACTATTTTGCATCTCTGACATCAAGCTACACAGAAATATCATTTCTACTTAATCCGTCCTACATTCGGTGCTTCTAGAAATTTACACAAATGACACAATGCAGTTATTTTGAGCAGAACTACTAGGAGCAATGGCAGAGGCATCCGTTTTGTGGTCTATCCCCGGCTCTGACCACCACTGACCACCACTGACCACCACTGACCACCATTGACCACCACTGACCACCACTGACCTGGGTTCTGGCTCATTGGGGAACTGGACCTCATTGGCGTAGATGTCCATGATGGACACGATGTTGGGATGACCGCTGCATCGCACCTGTAGACGCAGCTCCTGGCGGGCACGGGGCCGGTCAAGTAGACATTTCAGGGCAAACCTCTCACCTGTCGTCTTCTTCTTGCACGGCCTATAAGGGGGCATCTCAAGACTCAGTATGACAGACACAGCATGTAGACATAGGTACATGTACACATAAAACAATAAATACAAAATACATACACAATGCACACACATAAAACAACAGGACATAACAGTGATGCACAATGCAATGACTTTTTTTCTAAATGTTTTTATTTTATTTATAGATGCTATTTATCCTGATTTGTTTTTATCATTTGTACAATTCTAATGGTAAACTTATAATATTTGTTCACTATATTTTAACTGCATTATGCAATTTATTAGGTAAACTATTCAATTGCTTAGTATATCTACATTGTGTTCTATGTACAGTTGCATAGCGGGTAAAAAAACTGAAGGAGCAAAAAAGGTCTTCCAAAACCATAGATATTGTTAGTTATGCCATGAAAGTGAGTGAAAATGGTGTCACATGTGTGTTTGTAGCCCATTTCAGGTCATAACAGTTGCGTTAACACTGATGAACATTGGGAAGATCAAATTTATATTTGTATAAGGTTATCGTGAATAATGTTTATTTTTATTAAAAACACAAACACATATGTACAAAACATGCATGTATGTGCACACACACCCACACACACACACACACACACACACCACACACACACACACACACACACACACACACACACACACACACACACACACACACACACACACACACACACACACACACACACACACACACACACACACACACACACACACACACACACACACACACACACACACACACACACACACACACACACACACACACACACACACACACACACACACACACACACACACACACACACACACACACACACACACACACACACACACACACACACACACACACACACACCACACACACACACACACACACACACACACACACACACACACACACACACACACACACACACACACACACACACACACACACACACACCCACACACACACACACACACACACACACACACACACACACACACACACACACACACACACACACACACACACACACACACACAAAAACACACAAAAAAACACACACACACACACACACACACACACCCCAAAACAACACCCCACAACAGAACACTGACAGGAGACAGAACACTACAGAACAACACCCTACGGGCGAACACACAGGCAACACACAGGCATTTACTACGACAAACCCTACAACAAACACGTACGACACCCTACAAAAAACCCTACAGGCCCCTACACCCCCTACAGAGCGACCCTACGGACAGCCCCCTACAGGCCCCCTACAACAAACACACACCTACAGGAACAGAACAACACACAGCTACAGGAGACAGAACACACACAAAAACACACCTACAGGAGACAGAACACACCGCTACAGGAGACAGAACACACACGAACACACTACAGGAGACAGAACACAGCACGGGCAGAACACACCTAAAACAAACACACCCACAGGAGACAGAACACAGCTACGACAACACCCTACAGGAGACAGAACACGCCGCTACAGGAGACAGAACACACCGCTACAGGAGACAGAACACGCCGCTACAGGAGACAGAACACGCCGCTACAGGAGACAGAACACGCTCGGAACAGAACACACTGCTACATGAGACAGAACACAGCTACGGCAAACTACAGGAGACAGAACACGCCGCTACAGGAGACAGAACACACGCTACAGGAGACAGAACACGCCGCTACAGGAGACCCCAGAAAAACCGCTACAGGAGACAGAACACACTGCTACAGGAGACAGAACACGCCGCTACAGGAGACAGAACACCCGCTACAGGAGACAGAACACGCTACAGGAGACAGAACACCGCTACAGGAGACAGAACACGCTACAGGAGACAGAACACACCGCTAAGGAGACAGAACACGCTACAGGAGACAGAACACCGCTACAGGAGACAGAACACACCGCTACAGGAGACAGAACACGCCGCTACAGGAGACAGAACACGCCGCTACAGGAGACAGAACACGCCGCTACAGGAGACAGAACACGCCGCTACAGGAGACAGAACACGCCGCTACAGGAGACAGAACACGCCGCTACAGGAGACAGAACACGCCGCTACAGGAGACAGAACACGCCGCTACAGGAGACAGAACACGCCGCTACAGGAGACAGAACACGCCGCTACAGGAGACAGAACACGCCGCTACAGGAGACAGAACACCCGCTACAGGAGACAGAACACACCGCTACAGGAGACAGAACACGCCGCTACAGGAGACAGAACACGCCGCTACAGGAGACAGAACACGCCGCTACAGGAGACAGAACACGCCGCTACAGGAGACAGAACACGCCGCTACAGGAGACAGAACACGCCGCTACAGGAGACAGAACACACCGCTACAGGAGACAGAACACACCGCTACAGGAGACAGAACACACCGCTACAGGAGACAGAACACACCGCTACAGGAGACAGAACACACTGCTACAGGAGACAGAACACACCGCTACAGGAGACAGAACACACCGCTACAGGAGACAGAACACGCCGCTACAGGAGACAGAACACCGCTACAGGAGACAGAACACACTGCTACAGGAGACAGAACACACTGCTACATGAGACAGAACACACACCGCTACAGGAGACAGAACACACTGCTACAGGAGACAGAACACACTGCTACAGGAGACAGAACACACTGCTACAGGAGACAGAACACACCGCTACAGGAGACAGAACACACCGCTACAGGAGACAGAACACACTGCTACAGGAGACAGAACACACTGCTACAGGAGACAGAACACGCCGCTACAGGAGACAGAACACACACCACTACAGGAGACAGAACACACTGCTACAGGAGACAGAACACACTGCTACAGGAGACAGAACACACTGCTACATGAGACAGAACACACCGCTAAAGGAGACAGAACACACTGCTACAGGAGACAGAACACACTGCTACAGGAGACAGAACACACTGCTACAGGAGACAGAACACGCCGCTACAGGAGACAGAACACGCCGCTACAGGAGACAGAACACGCCGCTACAGGAGACAGAACACGCCGCTACAGGAGACTGAACACGCCGCTACAGGAGACAGAACACGCCGCTACAGGAGACAGAACACGCCGCTACAGGAGACAGAACACGCCGCTACAGGAGACAGAACACGCCGCTACAGGAGACAGAACACGCCGCTACAGGAGACAGAACACGCCGCTACAGGAGACAGAACACCCCGCTACAGGAGACAGAACACACCGCTACAGGAGACAGAACACGCCGCTACAGGAGACAGAACACGCCGCTACAGGAGACAGAACACGCCGCTACAGGAGACAGAACACACCGCTACAGGAGACAGAACACACCGCTACAGGAGACAGAACACGCCGCTACAGGAGACAGAACACACCGCTACAGGAGACAGAACACACCGCTACAGGAGACAGAACACACCGCTACAGGAGACAGAACACACCGCTACAGGAGACAGAACACACGCTACAGGAGACAGAACACACTGCTACAGGAGACAGAACACACTGCTACAGGAGACAGGATTTTGCCGTATCTGGGTGCGGAAAAACTTGGTCAGAGACAACAGAGGAAGGGTTTACGTTCCAATGTTTAGGGTGTTGGAAAGTGGACTGTCTGACAGCAGAATTAGCTAGGCTAACGGATATTGTGAAGGGGATGGAGAGTGGAGGGAGGGTGATTGCAAGGACAACAAATGGAGAAAGAACAACAGGAAACATGACATGCAGGAAGGTGACAGGGGAGAAAGTGACAGTAGAGAAGGAGGGAGGGACAAGGGGACAGGATATGAGAGAAGTAGATATGACAGGAGGAAAGACGAATGGAAGAAAGGAAGTGAGAGTAGATGTGACCAAACGGAAGTCAATAACAAGGACGATAACAGGAAGAAAAGAGACAGGAAGGAAAGGAACAACAGAGAAAGCGGCAGGGGGGAAGTCAGCAACCAGGGAGACGCAAAACGGAGGAGCTGCTCTGAAGCAGTGATCGAGGGGGCTTTGAGAACAGAAAGGGTATTTATGGGAGACTCCATTTTGCGAAGACAGACAGGACATTAAGCAAAGGAGAAGACGTTGTTGTTTGTCTTCTGGGGGCTAGGATAGAGCATGTGACTGAACGGGTAGAGAACGTATTGGGGCATGGCCAAGGGAGGTCTATATTAGTACATGTAGGGACGAACAATGCAGACAGGGATGGAACAACCAGGATAGTAAAGAGATACAGAGAGTTGATAGACACACTGAAGAAGACAAGAGTTGAACAGATCATACTATCAGGAATCTTGCCAGTGATGAAGGGAAGGGGAGTAACATACAGAAACTGCAAGAGGATGGCAATTAACGCATTACTAGAACAGATGTGTGAAGAAGAAGGAGTTGGATTTGTAGATTTGTGAGGGATATTTTGTTGGGAAAGAAGACATGTATATGAGAGATGGCCTCCATCTAAGCGGAAAGGGCGCAGCAGTGTTCTCCAAGAACCTGCTTCGATTGATGGACAATGGAACAGGTTGCAACTTTTTAAACTAGTTTCGCAGGGGGGATACACAGAGAAGCCAAATAATAGAGGCATAGATAAAGATAGCAAAAAGAAATCAGCAAAGAACAGCCTGGAAAGCCCTACAGAATTTGGTTATAAATGTGTTTGTTTAAATGCAAGGAGCCTAGTAAACAAAAGAAATGAACTAAACATTATGGTAGAAGATATTGACCCTCACATAATAGGTATAACTGAATCTTGGGCCACCCCCGATATATCAGATGCCGAATTAGGAATGACAGGATATGTAATGTTTAGGAAAGATAGATTAGGAAGAAGGGGAGGCGGAGTTATTTTATATATTAAAGAATCCATCCAGGTTTATGAAATAAAATTAGAAAAAGAAGCAGAATGTGAAGAAGCTGTCTGGTGTAACATAGTTACAGGAAACTCAACATTAACTGTTGGGTTAGTGTATCGGAGTCCAAACATAAGCATGGAAGAGAATGAAAAAATACGTAACGCTATCAAAGAAGTGAGTAAACGGGACTGTATTATTATGGGGGATTTTAACCATGGGCATATACAGTGGACATCTCTACAGAGTACCGGGAGAGAGGATCAAGAGTTTTTAAATTTAGTTCAAGATAGTTTCCTTTCTCAACATGTGTTAGACGCAACCAGGGGCGAGAACGTGTTAGACATAGTATTGAACTCACAGAAGGAATTTGTTGATAATGTCAATATACGTGAGCCACTGGGGTGTAGTGATCACAACCAGATATATTTTATCATCAAAGTAAAGGGAGAACGGATTAGAAAAATAAGGTACATGAAATATTTTCACAAAGGAAGATATAAGGACATGAGGGAATATTTAGCAAAGATAGACTGGAATAACACACTGAAGAATAAGACAGCAACAGAATGCTGGAATATTTTAAAGAGTGAAATTGACTGTGTCGTCGACAAATTTTTCACCTTGAAAAAACAGGGGAAACGGTCAAAGAAGAAACACTTATCGAAGGAAGCCATTAGAAAAATCAAGTACAAGCAAATGATGTGGAAGAAATATAGACATACTGGAAGTGAAGAAGACTATAGCATTTATAAAGAAGCACTTAATCAAGCTACAGCTGAAATTAGAAATTCAAAGAGAAGCTACGAACAAAAATAGCTTTTAATATAAAACATGACAGCAAGAGTTTTTATGCGTATGTTCGAAGTAAACAGAAAGTTCAGGATAAGGCCAGTCCTCTAGAAGGTAGTGATGGAAACATAATAACAGAGGGATTCTTAATGGCAGAAAACCTAAATGAGTACTTTAGTTCGGTGTTTACCAGGGAAGATATTAGTATATTACCAGTACTTGAGACTAAGTTCGAAGGGAGAGAGTTTGACTATTTAGGACAACTAATTGTAACCCCAACAATGGTAGCTATGAAAATAAGAGATATGAAGGATAATAAATCACCTGGAGTGGATGGGATTCCTCCCAAATTACTATTGGAAATTGTAGAACAAATCAGCGTACCGCATGCAACAGTGTTCAATTTATCATTAGAGGAGGGAATAGTTCCGTTAGAATGGAAAGAAGCAAACATTTTACCATTATTTAAAAAAGGTTTGAGAAACAAGTCAGAGAATTATAGACCAGTGAGTTTAACATCGGTGATTTGCAAACTATTAGAAAGACTAATTAAAGATCACCTGGTTGATTTTCTTGTTAAAAATAAATTGATAAACCCATGTCAACATGGGTTTTAAAAGCGAGGTCATGCTTAACAAATATGTTATGTTTTTTGGAAGATGTCACAAAGTGGGTAGATGAGGGATCACCAGTAGATATAATCTATTTGGATTTAAAAAAAGCCTTTGACAAAGTGCCACACCAAAGACTACTACTTAAACTAAAGGCCCATGGCATAGGAAATGGTCTGATCAACTGGATAGAAAAATGGCTTATTGATAGAAGACAAAGAGTAGTAGTTGATGGGGCGATTTCAAACTGGAAATCGGTTTTGAGTGGAGTACCGCAGGGATCAGTACTAGGATATATTTTATTCTTAATATATATCAATCATTTGGATGATGACATAACAAGCAAGGTGTTGAAGTTTGCGGACGACACAAAAGTGTTTAGGAAAATTAAACGGGATGCAGATAGACTTTACAAGATGATCTTAAAAAGTTGATAGAATGGTCTAAGAAGTGGCAAATGCTGTTTAATTTTGGAAAGTGTAAGTGCCTCCACACAGGACATGGGAATGAAGATGCACAATATACAATGGGTGGTACTGTACTAAATACTACCTTAAAGGAAAAGGACTTAGGGTTAACTATTAGTGCTGACATGAAGGTATCAGAGCAGTGTGGAATTGCAGCAGTGAAGGGAATCCAAATTATTGGATTAATCAGGTGAAATATAGTGTACAAAGAAAAAGAACTAATAATACAGCTGTATAAAACAATAGTTAGGCCTCACTTTGAATATTGTATACAAGCATGGAGGCCATATCGCAAGAAGGATATTGATATGCTAGAAAGAGTACAAAGGAGAGCAACCAAAATGATACCAAAACTCAGGAATATTAGTTATGAAATGCGTCTAAAAGAATGTGGTTTAATAACACTAGAAACCAGAAGATTGAGAGGAGATCAGATTGAGGTGTTTAAAATATTGAATGGGTATGAAAATATTGACAGAAATATTTTTTTCACAGTCAAGGAAGAGAGAAGGACTAGAGGACATGGAATTACATTAGCAAAGAAGCATTGTAGACTGGATATTAGAAAATTTTCATTTTCACAAAGAACAGTAAACGAATGGAACAGATTATCAGCTGATTGTGTAAGTGCTAGTAGTGTTAATATATTTAAAAATAAAATCGACATATACCTAAGACGGGCGGGGTATACTTAGATAGATAGGTTGGACTCTCGATAAGCCAAAAGGCTTCCTAGTCCACCTGCCATCTAGAGTTGAATCTCTAGGTGGCAATCTTGTTAAATCTTGTTAAATGAGACAGAACACACTGCTACAGGGGACAGAACACACTGCAACAGCAAACAGAGCGCATTGCTACAGGAGACAGAACACACTCTACAGGGGACATAACCTATTATACAGCAGTAAGAACTAAGGTCTCCTTCTTGAAGTGTCAGCATGTTCTTGCTAGACAGCCAAGGACTGGATTTATCTTCTTAATTGACAGTGTCATCACTGTAGTAAGAGAACTTACGTTGCTAGCTAGTGGCTACCACAAAATATTTTCTGAGATTAGCGTGGGATTGTATCCGCTGTCATTAATTGTGCAGCATTTCAGGGGGTATTTCTTCTGCTGTGCCTTTTTATTGTTGTTTTCATCTTGTTGCTATTTTATCAGGGGTGAGGTTATACAGTCATCTTTTCTTCGTCTTTTCTTTTTTCTTCTCACTTTTCTCTTGCGTTCTCTAGCAACAATCTCCAACGTGGCAACGCCTTCTATCTTTTGCTGTTAATTGTTCTGCATTCTCCTCCCATTCTTTCCAGATCTCTCTTAATGCTGTCCTACTATCGCATTCTCGATCTTCCTCGAATCCCTTTTCTCTCCAGAGGCTCCAGTTTTTGGGCATCTGCTCTGCCAATTTTTCATCTCCCATTCTTTCCATATGTCAGGCCCATTTCAACCTACTCCTCACCAGTTTCTTCTTAAAACTTTCCTTCACTCCAACTCCACTCGTAGTTCGTCCATTCTTCTCTTATCTTGTTATGTAGCTGTGGGCTGTGAGTTTTATTTATAATGCCCGAGGCATAGCCCTAGCCTAGGACGAGGTGGAGAACATGATATTTATCTGGATGGCAGCCGCATTAAAATATTTATTATCGTAAAATTGTGCTTGCTAAAATGTATCTCATGTTAACTTTGAATTCACTAATATTTTTCACATCGTTGTATCGTCCAACACTTTACTTCTATTCTAGGAAATTCGCAATGCGGATACGTTACGTCGTTAGTGACATTAAAACAGTCGGCGAATATTTGGGGCCCCGAATATTTCACTCATGACAGGGACCTGTCAGAAGACAGCGGAAGTCAAACTTGACGATTGACGTTACGAAGTGTCACGTTACAATGAAATGCAAATAATCTGATATACTAGGTGTAACGTCTTGGGCTAAATAAACTGACCGATAAGCACTCAATTATGACTTATATGTTTAGTTACATTTACCTTCATCGGGATCCTCGTCTCCCCGTCCATGTTTGGCCAATCCCATTTCAACGAGGGGGTGTACGGTTGTTACTGTGACCTGCTGACAGTGTTTTTCATTAACAACGTTTTCAATGCATATCGATAGTAGAAAACAGATAATTTACAAGGCAACATCATTCCGGATGTTTACAATGGTATCTACTGAAAAGTGATTTTATTCCAATAAACAATGCGAATCATTAACGCAACATCCCTTGTTTAGTTAGATTCGTCAATTTTTCCCGTAATGCGTGTCGCGTATGTTGACCTCAAGTATCGTAATCGGCTTGTTCCGCAATAGTTTTACAGCGTACTAAACATGCTTACTATACATTCTATGTCGACGTTATCATTGAGTCGGAACGTTGTTTTGTTTGGTTCTGCTGCTGCTGCGTTTGTTGCTGGCGTCTATGTAATTTGGGGGCCAAATCAGAAGAAGCGCACAAAACAAAAAGGTACGACGCAGGATAGGGGTTCAGGGGTAATGCCAAATGGCAAACCTGTCACTGTCAGTCAGTGCCGACGTCTCCTGACCCACGTCACTATCAGCGTCCACGCACCTTAGATTTCGAATCTGATGCTCGGAATCATATTCACAGTCCGTCCATCTGTTGCACTGTTGACTACTGACATTTTTTCTTAAATGTCTCCAACATTCTGAACATTCACTTTACATTAAATTGTAGTTAATTCAGAGGGAATCAAGTAGTTTCCAGCATTCGGCAAGTTTCTGACTAATACTATCAACTATGATTAATACTAAACTAGTCAGTCAGGATGTCTCCACAACCTTCATCATGTCCCATCTAGCCTTCCACAGTTCCAGCGACCAACTTCGTTTTTTGTAGTTGACGAATATCTCCAGGCATGTCGTCTTGGAACACTTCATATAGCTGGACTATTCTTTCTGGTGTCAGATGCACCAGTTATTTTGGTGTGATGTACAGATCCACAAAGCGATCTTGAGCCACTATAGCTAACAGTCGTGTGTTCATTTCCTGCAGCAAGTGGTCCATGAATGGTAGGTACATCGCCCACTTCCAGTTCTGACAAGGGGTGTCAGCGGGAAAATTTTCGCAGTGGCTGTTTTCCAGCATTGCTCGGTTGAACTTCGAATTTTTTTAGTATTACACACCTCTGGATCTGCCTTCTCTTGTTGTCGCTGGGAGATGACAGTGACTGCTTCCTTTGCTGCCTCCATGAGGTCATGTGCATTGTTTGGCATGTAGAAATGTTGTTAGAGGAAGCAGACTTTGGAGTACATGCTCAATTGTTACCAATGTGATGATTCCAAACCTTTGGATTGACAACAAGTAGTTCCAGGCGTTGTCATCCCCATCAACTTGCAGATATTCAAGAGCAGACAGAGTACTAGACGTACGACTGTGAAGGCAGACTTGAATGTGTACAGTGTGCTGGCACAATTGGCCCATCTCGTGTCACAAAGCGACTGACGTTTGTCCTGTTGTTCATGCCACCTTTAGCTTCTGATCTTGTAATTTTGGCCCTTGGACGCTAAAACATTGATAAATTGTTTCTAGTGAATTAATATTTACCCAGCTGCTACATTGCCAGGATAGCCTACAAGCGGTGGCAGCTATTTTTTCAGTGCACATGCCTCTGGAAACTGAATACAATGTTGTCAAAATGTTGACAAACTGTTACAAGTGAATGATGATGTTTTCGTTGCCAAAGGCTATGAACATATCTGGGCATCATCTGGCCACCAGTTGAAGTGGGTATTTTGCAGCTAGCTTATTGATGTGGATTACAGGGCTTTATGCAGGACCAAATTATTGCCAGTCACACGTTTTGGTGGACACATGGATGTTAACTGCTAAGCCAGTTTACAAACTTTACAACGTGTCTGATGACCTGAAATGGACAGTAGAGACAATGTCCGTGTGCCTCGGTGATAGCGCTATATACACCTACCATTTCCCCTCTGTTTCATACACATGTCTAGGCATCTATGAAGGATGGAGTCATATCAGTTATGTGTTGCGATACTTTTGTGTAATATCTGACTACAGGCACAAGTTCCCTTTTGGCAACGTTATCTCACAAAATGTGTCAAGAGCCCAATGATAATTGCAATATTCTCACAGAAAATCCACAAAACTGTGCAAAAATAGTGTGCATATATATATATATATATATATATATATATATATATATATATATATTAAAGAAACCCCATTGCACAACATATTTGTGAACTTGCTGGTATGAATTTAGTTAATTTTGATGATGAATTTGGTGGAAACATTGGATGTAATAAGTATAATAAAAGTAATATTTACATGTAAATACGTAATATGAACAACAAAGAGCCTTTGGAATGTTTTTCCTTATATAATGTATACTGTGTCTGTCAGATTCAGTAATAACAGTTTATTATCATTGTTTGTCACTAACAGGTGTTTGCTGGTTTTTTCCAGGAACATGCCCTGGCCTGCTCAACCTGGGAAACACATGTTTCCTGAATGCGGTACTGCAGGGAATGGCTCCGTGCGCCTCAGTGGTTCACTGGCTCACAGAGTTTGTGGAGAAACGCACACATTCAGATTCATCGTGTTATCTGGCGTCAACCCTTCTCAAGGTGCTGAAAGGTATATTGGACACTGGCCTTGACATGTTGCGAATATTATGACGCACTTCAGAATCATCCGACTGCAGTGTCACTGCACCACTTGAAGATTGCCAAAATAACCCAACTTGGGACTTTAATTATTAGGGGGCTTAACCTATCTCAAGGCCCCCCAAACCTCCAACATCTGTAAATCGTTCGTAGTTCCGACGCCTATGTTGAACATAGCTGATTATGTAAAAATTACCTGAGTTGATTTAGCCATGGATTATGAATCAGTTCTATAGTTGGTGTTTAGATTTGTATTAATTTCACCCATGTAACCCTTGGTTCACAAAGCCCACCTTCTTGGTTCCCCAGTCAAATCTTGAATCTTACAGCCCATTCCAGGTCCCCTGCCCATCTTTAGTTCCCCTCGCCCCACTTGTTTTTTGTCAGTACACCCTTGGTTCCCCATTTTTCCCTTGTTTTTTTAGCCAAACCCACCCCTGGTCCCCAAAGACAACTCCTGGTTAACCCACCCATGGTTCCCCAAGCCCATCCTTGGAGCTTTAGCCCATCCTTGGATCATTTATGATTTAGCACACCCATCGTACCCCAGTCTATTCTTGATCCACTGATCACTTGGAAAACTATTGTTCAACAATTGTGTATATGTGTAATAATCATGACAACTTGTCATGTTTATTAGATGCATACAAAAGGACTGTTGTTGTTGTTGTCGTCATGTTTATTGAACGCAAAAAGAAATTGTGTTGTTGTCATGTTTCAATGTTGAACAATGGCATTATTAAAACATACACAAGTCAACACTTCTGTTCCATTACTGTCATGTTTCAGTGTTGAACAATGACAGTATTAAAACACACACAAGTCAACACTTCTGTTCTGTTACTGTCATGTTTCAGTGTTAAACAATGACAGTATTAAAACACACACAAGTCAACACTTCTGTTCTGTTACTGTCATGTTTCAGTGTTAAACAATGACAGTATTAAAACACACACAAGTCAACACTTCTGTTCTGTTACTGTCATGTTTCAGTGTTAAACAATGACAGTATTAAAACACACACAAGTCAACACTTCTGTTCTGTTACTGTCATGTTTCAGTGTTGAACAATGACAGTATTGAACACACTCAGGACTACTGTCCTGCCGATGTGATCGCCGCTCTACGGCTGCGGCGCTGGGTAATCTCCGAGGAAGAACAGGTGGGTGAGAGTCTGAGGCACTGAGTGAGAGGACTGTTTTGTAGGATTGAAGATCCTGCTGCTCTTGAGATGAGTTGGTTCTTGTAGTTTCCTTCTGCTATTGGGATGAATGTGTTGTAAAATTGAGATCTGCTGTTGTTGGGATGAGTCAGGTTTTATAGGATCCTGAGTCCTCAATCTGTTGAGGTGAATCTGTTTTTGTAGGATTGAGAAACTCATGCTATTGAGATGAGTCTATTGTTGTAGGATCATGGATCCTCCACATGTTGAGACGTGTGTGTTGTAGGATCAGTGATCCTTTTGTTATTGGGATGGGTATGTTGTTGTTGGATTGAGGATCCTCCTGCTGTTGAGATGAGTTGTTGTAGGATCAGTGATCCTCCACATGTTGAGATGTGTGTGTTGTAGGATCAGTGATCCTTTTGTTATTGGGATGGGTATGTTGTTGTTGGATTGAGGATCCTCCTGCTGTTGAGATGAGTTGTTGTAGGATCAGTGATCCTTTTGTTATTGGGATGGGTATGTTGTTGTTGGATTGAGGATCCTCCTGCTGTTGAGATGAGTTGTTGTAGGATCAGTGATCCTCCACATGTTGAGATGTGTGTTGTATGAGCAATGATCCTCCTGCTGTTGATACGAGTTGTTGTAGGATCAGTGATCCTCCACATGTTGAGATGTGTGTTGGATGAGCAATGATCCTCCTGCTGTTGATATGAGTTGTTGTAAGATCAGTGATCCTCCACATGTTGAGATGTGTGTTGGATGAGCAATGATTCTCCTGCTGTTGAGATGAGTGTGTTGTTGTAGGATGCCCACGAGATGTTCCACGTGTTGACAGAGACACTTGATGAGGAAGCGACTCGTTTCCCCCGTGTTCTGCCTCTCTTTGACCTTAGCGCACTGCAGGTGACCCTCTTGATTCAGTTTGTGCACTGCCCACACAGCCAAGGAGACTTGGGTCACACCCAATAGCACTGGCAGCCGACTACTTACATTAGACAGACAGCAAACTAGCACAAGGCAGTTGCACAACCACTAATCTATTTTCATGTACTTAATGAATATGTCTAACGACGCTCATATTTTGCCACATTTTAATTAGTGTTACCTCCATTTACCACACATTTGCCTGTACGTTATGCAGTGGTCATGGTTTTAGTAATTTAGTCACTACCATTTATTCAACTAGCTAGTTTTAGCATTAATGTATTATAGCTTTAGCATCTTTGTATACAATTTAATGTACTATTATTAACTTTGTAGTTATGGTCTCTGTACATACATTTACTCACCAGCCAGTATCTATGGTCCAGCCCTGAGGCTTATGTAGTAGTTGTAATGATGATGACTAAGATGTCAGTGTTTTCATAGGGTTGTTGGTAGTAGTTGTTGTAATGATGACTAAGATGTCAATGTGTTGTCATAAGATTGTCAGTAGTAGTTGTTGTAATGATGACTAAGATGTCAGTGTGTTGTCATAAGGTTGTCAGTAGTAGTTGTTGTAATGATGACTAAGATGTCAATGTGTTGTCATAAGGTTGTCAGTAGTAGTTGTTGTAATGATGACTAAGATGTCAATGTGTTGTCATAAGGTTGTCAGTAGTAGTTGTTGTAATGATGACTAAGATGTCAATATGTTGTCATAAGGTTGTCAGTAGTAGTTGTTGTAATGATGACTAATATGTCAATGTGTTGTCATAAGGTTGTCAGTAGTAGTTGTTGTAATGATGACTAAGATGTCAATGTGTTGTCATAAGGTTGTCAGTAGTAGTTGTTGTAATGATGACTAAGATGTCAATATGTTGTTATAAGGTTGTCAGTAGTAGTTGTTGTAATGATGACTAAGATGTCAGTGTGTTGTTATAAGGTTGTCAGTAGTAGTTGTTGTAATGATGACTAATATGTCAATGTGTTGTCATAAGGTTGTCAGTAGTAGTTGTTGTAATGATGACTAAGATGTCAATGTGTTGTCATAAGGTTGTCAGTAGTAGTTGTTGTAATGATGACTAAGATGTCAATGTGTTGTCATAAGGTTGTCAGTAGTAGTTGTTGTAATGATGACTAAGATGTCAATATGTTGTTATAAGGTTGTCAGTAGTAGTTGTTGTAATGATGACTAAGATGTCAATATGTTGTTATAAGGTTGTCAGTAGTAGTTGTTGTAATGATGACTAAGATGTCAGTGTGTTGTTATAGGGGTGTCGGTCAGCCCAGTGCCAGCCAGCAGCATCAGCACGCAGTAAGATAGAGGCAGACCTCCCTGTGCTGCCCCAGAGGGACTTCCGCCACCCCTTCCAGGGTCTCCTAGCCAGTCAGCTACAGTGCAAGAAGTGTGGACACAAGGTAATACCAGCTGCCGGTGTCATCTGTACACTCCCTACTCCCCCATCCCTCCCTGACCCTTGTTCTGCTCTCTCGCTCCCTTGCTCTCACTCTCACTAACTCTCTCACCCTCTGTCTCTCTTTCTCACTAACTTTCTCTGTAGCTGTCACATTCACTCATTCACTCTCACTCTCTCACTGCCCTCACACCAAACACTCTGCCACATGTACTTTGTATTTATATCTTATGTATATCTGTTCAATGTTTTTACATTTTATATTAAATAAATCCATCCATCCACCCCTCTCTCCTAAACCTCTTTCTCTAAGCTCTCTCTCAACCCTATTTATCTCACTCTTGACTCTGTCCTCCCTCTCTCTCTCTCCCTCTCTCCTATCTCTCCTCTGTCTCTGTCTCTCTCATCTCTCTCTCCTCTCTCTTCTCTCCTCTCCCCTCTCTCTCCCTCTTTCTCCTCTTTCTCCTCTCTCCTCTCCCTCTCTCTCTTTGTCTCTCTCTCCTCTCTCTCCTATCTCCCCTCTCCCTCTCTTCCCTCTCATCCTTCTCTCCCCTCTCTCTGTTTCTCCTCTCTCCTCTCCCTCTCTCTCTCTCTCTCTCTCTCTCTCTCTCTCTCTCTCTCTCTCACACTTCCTCACTCATCCCTCTTTCCCTTTTCCCTACACTCTGTCCCAGCATTCTTTCTCTTATTGATACTACATTTGCTGTAATTAACACAATTAAAGTGTGTCACATTTATAGAAGGATATTTCCTGGAATAGTCTGTCCCATGTTGACTGTCGTTTTGGAATTACTTGCCATGACAGAACGTCATCATATTTGCAGTGTCCGGTGAAGCATGACACCTTTGACAGCCTCTCGCTGAGTTTTCCACCTGCTGCAGGGGTAAGTAAAAACTTGATACCCTCAAACACCTAGAAAACCTCCAAACACCCGTTACTCACTCACTCATATCAACCTTAGTGGCTTCAGTCATCCCTCTCCAGATCCCTGTCTTCCACTGCCGTCTACACCCACATCTTCCTTTCAGCAGTTGTGTTGGTTGCCACAAGACGGCCTTATATGCCATTGCATCCTTATGTCTGTAGCAGTGTCAAGCAAATCTTAGTCATTGTCTTCATATTTGACTAGTGACTTTACTTACACATTTCGCTGTATTGTTCTGTGTCTGTCAAATGCAGTTGCCAGTAAATGTTAAATATGGATTGAAGTAGTCTTGTAAAACATCCCCAAATACGTGTGAACCCCATCAGACATCACCAAACACTCCTGAACATCACCACTCAACATCTCAATCATCCATGAACACCATCAAATGGCATCTCTAACACACCTGAACACCAATAAACATCATCCCTAACACACATGAACACCACCAAACATCAGCTCTAACATCCTCTAACAAACGATTTCACACCTGAACACATCCAAACTACAGAAACACCTACAACATCACCAAACACCTCAAGCATCCATGAACACCACCAAATGTCATCTAACACACCTGACCACCAAACGTCATCTCAAACATCCACTAACACACGGTTACACACCTGAACACCTCCAAACTTCAGAAATACCCACAAATGCCACACAGAACACCTCCAAATACCTGGTGTAAGCGACAGCCCTCAGAAATCTGGAATGTGTAGTGTTCAAACACGTCAGTATGTAAGTTGACGTGTCATTGTTGTGTCTTGTTGTCTAGGGCTCACTTACCCTAGACCGACTGCTGCGTCACTTTGTCATGTCCGAGACGGTTCAGAATGTTGAGTGTGAGGGCTGCGGCCGATTACAAGAGGTCGCAGAGGTCATGGGGGTCCACGGCTCCGGCTCCGGCGACGGCCACTCCAGGCAAACTGCGCCAAAGGCAATGTTTGTGAAGAAGCTCACAGTGGCGAAGGTTTGTGTGATGTTCTCTTTTCACTTATGTAGATATATATATATATATATATATATATATATATATATATACTGGGTAGAAACCAAATGAAGTTGTTTTAAGAGTTATTTAATGGTTTGCTAATTTTACCTGGTGGATAAAGTCGGAACCAGTAGATAACTTGAGTGGTGAATTAGTTGCAAGAAGGCACCACTGTGTTGACATTCACCCAAGTCGCATGTTGACATTCTCCCATGTCGTCTGTTGACATTCACCCATGTCGCATGTTGACATTCTCCTATATTGTATGTTGACATTCACCCATGTTGCACATTCACCCATGTTGTGCAATGACATTTGCCCATATGGTATGTTGACATTCACCCGTTTGGTGTGTTGACATTCACCCGTGCTACTTGTTGACACTCCAGTTGCCCCAGTGCCTCTGTCTTCACTTGCAACGCACTGTCTGGCTCAACAATGGCATGCCGATGAAGCGCTACGAACACGTCGCCTTCCCTGAGGTCCTAGACATCAGTCGCTATGTGTACCCAAAGACAGACCGAGTGAAGACCCTCCTCACCCCCGGTGTGGGTCTGTGTGACTCCAGACCCGCCAGCCGCAGACTTGTTGGTGGCAACCATTGCACAGCAGCAACACCAAGCAAAAGGTTGGTCAAGCGTGATGGACCCTGTTCCGGTCCGTCGATCACCGTTATGAGTATTTAAAATGCCGGTGTCCACTTAAGCATATCCTCAGGTGCTAACGACTAACGATGTCAGGTGAAGATGAATTAAAAAGATTTTTAATATAAAGTTGTGATATGTTTTAGAGATAAAGAAAATGTATTAATAAATTGTCAGATAGTCTACATGATTTATAATTGTGATGACACATGATGGTAGGCTATTAGCATGTGTCATATGTAGGTGACACGTAGTGGCAGATTGTTGTCATGCTTTTTCTGTAGCTGCACCTAATGTTTGCAAGATGCTGCTATCTAATGCTAGATTAGCTAAAAATATTGCTAAATTCTACCATCGTTTAAGAACATACCTTAAATGATTACCTTTACAACCTTGCCTATCCACCGTAGCTCCCTGGCATATCAACCAGTCAGTTGACAACTGGAATTGTTTACTGAGTTTGAGATCAATTAACCGTGTTGTATTAATGCACCTCTGAGCTTGGTTTCAAAGGAGTTAGGTGCAGTAGAAGTTAATTTGTTATTAAAATGTTGATGTCACAAGATGACACATCGCCAGCATCACTCATAATCTTGATGTCACGTGCTGACACGTTACATGTGTGTTGCAGTGACAGACGACACAAGACAGTCTCCATGCCCTACTCTGGTCCTATCAGTCTACTCAAGGCACTCAACTATCACACGCGCCTGTCTATGAACGGGTTCTTTGTACAGCCACGCCAACACAGCATCCAAGACGACCCAGGCAGCCCAAGTGTGGCACTCCTGGCCCAGGCCTACAGGTCAGAGGTCGCGCAGTCTGTGTCTGAGCGTAACACCTACAAGCTTGTGGGCGTTCTTGTACACCTCGGTGACGTATTCTCTGGACACTTTGTCACCTACCGACGGGCGCCGTCGACAAATGGCCAGCGCTTCCCGACGCGATGGCTGTACACATCCGACACAGCGGTCAAACGCGTCGCTTTTAGTGATGTACTGCAGTGCGACGCGTATATGCTGTTTTATGAGAAAATCTGATGGTGCCAATTGCCTATATGTATGCTTGTTTGTTGCAGGTGTGTGAGTGCTTGTGTGTTTGTGTGAATGTGTGTGTGTGTGGCTTGAGTGGCTGTATGTGTGTCCGTGGGCATGCATGCGTGTGGATAATTTGGAAATTGTGTGACTTATAAAATTTCGCTTTATGAATTTACAGTATGGCGAGATGAACGGTTTTATTACGGTGTATTTTCACCTGGCATTGTTTTAAAGAATTGTGTATGTTTTGTATGTTAAGAAGTAGAAAGACAAGTATAAGGGTGACTGCCAAGTGGTAAGTGACGCACCCTGACCATTACCATGTGTCAGCAACAGTCAGCAACTGACTTCAAGGTTCATTCATAGAATTTACTATTTCCTATTTTACGATTGTAAACAAAACACATGTAATGAACATGTCTGTCTGTGTACACATGAACACGGCTGTCTGTGTACACAAGTGAACACGGATGTGAACATGGCTATCTGTGCACACAAGTGAACACGGCTGTCTGTGTACACAAGTGAACAAGGATGTCTGTGTACAAGTGAACATGGCTATCTGTGTACACAAGTGAACACGGCTGTCTGTGTATACAAGTGAACATGGTTGTCTGTGTAAACAAGTGAACACGGCTGTCTGTGTATACAAGTGAACACGGTTGTCTGTGTAAACAAGTGAACACGGCTGTCTGTGTATACAAATGAACACGGCTGTCTGTTTGCACAAATGAACACGGCTGCCTGTGTACACAAGTGAATACGGCTGCTTGTGTACACAAGTGAAATGGCTGTCTGTGTACAGAAGTGAACACGGCTGTCTGTGCACACAAGTGAACACGGCTGTCTGTGTACACAAGTGAACACGGCTGTCTGTGTACACAAGTGAACACGGCTGTCTCTGTACACAAGTGAACACGGCTGCCTGTGTACACAAGTGAACACGGCTGCCTGTGTACACAAGTGAACACGGCTGTCTGTGTACACAAGTGAACACGGCTGTCTCTGTACACAAGTGAAGACGGCTGCCTGTGTACACAAGTGAACATGGCTGTCTGTGTACACAAGTGAACACGGCTGTCTGTGTACACAAGTGAACACGGCTGTCTCTGTACACAAGTGAACACGGCTGTCTCTGTACACAAGTGAAGACGGCTGCCTGTGTACACAAGTGAACATGGCTGCCTGTGTACACAAGTGAACACGGATGTCTGTGTATACAAGTGAACATTGTTGTCTGTGTAAACAAGTGAACACGGCTGTCTGTGTATACAAATGAACACAGCTGTCTGTTTGCACAAATGAACACGGCTGCCTGTGTACACAAGTGAATACGGCTGCTTGTGTACACAAGTGAAATGGCTGTCTGTGTACACAAGTGAACACGGCTGTCTGTGTACACAAGTGAACACGGCTGTCTCTGTACACAAGTGAAGACGGCTGCCTGTGTACACAAGTGAACATGGCTGCCTGTGTACACAAGTGAACACGGCTGTCTGTGTACACAAGTGAACACGGCTGTCTGTGTACACAAGTGAACACGGCTGTCTCTGTACACAAGTGAAGACGGCTGCCTGTGTACACAAGTGAACACGGCTGCCTGTGTACACAAGTGAACATGGCTGTCTGTGTACACAAGTGAACCCGGCTGTCTGTGTACACAAGTGAACACGGCTGTCTCTGTACACAAGTGAAGACGGCTGCCTGTGTACACAAGTGAACACGGCTGCCTGTGTACACAAGTGAACACGGCTGTCTGTGTACACAAGTGAACACGGCTGTCTGTGTACACAAGTGAACACGGCTGTCTGT
This sequence comes from Ridgeia piscesae, assembly GCA_025642075.2. Lineage (NCBI taxonomy): Eukaryota > Metazoa > Annelida > Polychaeta > Sabellida > Siboglinidae > Ridgeia > Ridgeia piscesae. The sequence continues at coordinate 328,199 of JAODUO010000914.1, read as the reverse complement.
GTACACAAGTGAACACGGCTGTCTGTGTACACAGGCTATCTGTTTGCACAAATGAATATGGCTGCCTGTGTATACAAGTGAACACAGCTGACTGTTGACACAAATGAACACGGCTGCCTGTGTACTCAAGTGAACACGGTTGTCTGTGTACACAAGTGAACACAGCTGCCTGTGTACTTAAGTGAACATGGCTGCCTGTGTACACAAATGAACACAGATGCCTGTGTACACAAGTGAATACTGCTGCCTGTGTACACAAATGAACACAGCTGTCTGTGTAAACAAATGAACACGGATGCATGTGTACACAAGTGAACACCGTTGTCTATGTACCCAAGTGAACACGGTTACCTGTGTACTCAAGTGAACACCGCTGTCTGTGTACACAAGTGAACATGGCTGCCTGTGTACACAAATGAACACAGCTGCCTGTGTGCTTGGCTCATCAGCTAATAAGCATTCTCTACATTTGTTTCTCCAGCTAGCAGATAGGCTGCTCACTTAGTTCACCAGCATAGAGGCATGCATTTGGATGTTTGCTACATGCTCTAAGATGTTTTGTATACAAGTAACTATAAGTATTTTCCACAGAGTTTTACCTTGGCTTCAAATTACAAAGTATTACTAGTAATGCAATTAGTATGCATTTTATCATTGACCGTCTTTTTTTAAATATCATCATAGCATTTGCAATGTATTTAATACCACCAAAATACTTGAATAAATGTATCTATCATCAGATATTTGTTTGTTAATAGTATGGTTACTAACATGGATTTGATTTAGGTTTCATTGACAGTTTAAAGTAATTTGGTGTTTGATAGTTGTCCCACATGGTGGCAGCACTTGATTTCTCATCCTGACTAGATTCAGATTTGTCTGGCTAGTTATCCCTCCATTTAGTAGTGTGAAGTGTTTTGTCTAACATTTCAAGCTACCTAGTAGCCGTCAAATGCCAACTTTGGATAAATCATAAAAAGCTGGTGTTCTGTAATAATAAATAACTACTACTTAATACGTTATGTTATATACAATGCACTCATTCTCCCTTGTATTAACTATGGCTTTTATGGATCTTCAAGTTACAGAAAAAAGTAATACAAACTAATAATTATTGCATAGGTGCATGTTATTGTATGTTAGCCTTTGTTGTTGGAAGCAACATTTTGAATAATTTAATTGATAGCGGGCATTATTTATTTATAATTCATTCGTTTTCAAATACAAGGAACAAGTGTTTAATCCAGCATGAATTAAATACATTTTACTCACTGCATTAAACACAGACATTGGCCAGACACATCTGACAGTGTGCAAGCACTCGCATGTTAGACCAAATATCAGCATCCAACATATATCACTTTCAAGTATAACTTACATAAAGGTAAGTTCTTATATAGCGCAATATCCAATCATCAAGATTGCTCAAAGCACTTTACACTGTACTGAGTGTACTCCCCGACAGACCTGTTCAATCAAACACCATCTGTGTTTATCTGGGAAGCATCTAATCATGCCGCAATTGATGCGTGAAGGCTATACATATACAAATATCCACCACTATCTATAACCAGTAGGGTGAAAAACTCCCAAGGTTTTAAACGGCCGCACAGGATTCAAACCCAGCTTCTCATAGTTGAGAGTCCAAAGTTCTACCCCTGAGCCACTGCGCTACTATTATGTTAATCAAACAATAACTTTTACATGTAAGTCAATGGTTTTGTCCTGTCATTTGGAGCAGATGTAAAAAAGCTGGTACATTACATTTTTACATAATGTATACAGGAATTACATAGTATGATTTACAATAACGGATTTCTATATAACGATCATAATAGTATGAATGGAATACCTAAACAGATACTATCTCCAATGATACTTCTGTTCTCAAAATAGTTCCTTCAGAAACTGTTGTTTGATCTTTTCTATTATGGATTGCACGTCAGTTTTGCATAACAAAATCACTACGATCTATATATCACTATTTGTGAAGTTGTATATGACCTATTATGGTTCACACCACCTTGCAACTTCACACATACAGCAATAACTACAACCTAAAATACTGTTACAGAAGGATTCGCATTCACTTCTCAGATCGTTTGTATATTAAACTGGGGATTTAAACAATGAACAAAATCATATTAATTATTTACATGAAGAAAACAGTGGTTCCAATATCACATGTTAATGAACTGTTTAGAACTATGACATTTTCTATGAACCAGACAGGTAAGTACAGATCTTGATCCCAATTTCAACATTTTCTAAGTACAGATCTTGATCCCAATTTCAGTTATTTGTGAATGTACATATTATTAGTCATAGAAGAACAATGTTACACATTTCTCAAAATATATAATGAGATGTTATGAAAATATATATACTTAAATAATGTAATTACTATTTTTAGCCACATAAGTATATAATTATTCCCAACATAAATGCACTGTATCTATACTCACATGCATGTGGCTAGGATACATTAATGCCATTACATAAATACACGTACACATGCACACATATAAACCTCAAAACAAAGTATGACATATTTTGTGTAAACCTGATAATTAATTACTAGCACCAAATCAGTCGTACACCTATAAAATGCAAACTAATACCAATAGCCGTCATGGTTATAATATTACATTTGCTAAAAGCTGGCGATTTCAATTAATAACAAAGTCACATAGCATATGAAGGTGAAGTACCCAGCAAAATGTTACCATGGTGAAAAGGTCACTCTAATGTACCAGTTCTTAAGCTGCATCCAATCACATTGTGTATATATTGTGAATATAAGTTCATGACCCCTACCTGACACAGTTGCATAAATTTACAAGCGGTACACTCTGGATGGTCTTGAACTTTCAAGTTCACCAACTTGTGTATACGATACACATGAAGTGATTGATGTTAACTGTTTGAAAACATGGCACAACAATGAATTCTTGTGATTGGAATTCGAATGACAGCCCAAAAAGGTTAAGAACCTACCAGGCACTAAGGAAAGTGTGCGAAATCATTTTAGAAAATATGCTCAGTGTGGTTGATTACCGACCTGCCAATTGACTTCTGGAAGGAATTCACAACATTAAGTAGACAACACAAAGTGTCATTCACAACTGTGAACATTTACCTATTCATAGAGAGTTAACTACCGGGGTAGTTCCCTAACCATCATGCTCCATCAAAGTAGTACTTCAAAATCTCAATAATTGTCCATACTGAAAGTCTTAAAATGTACCTGGGGTAAGGTAAATTCTTATATAGTGCAGTATCCAATCCGCAGGATTGCTCAAAGCGCTTTACACTTTACTTCCCTGGCAGACCTGTTCAAGCAGACACCATCTCAACAACTCTGGCAAGCATTCAGTCATATGCTACAATTAATGCGCGAAGGATGCATGTACACTTGTCCACCACTGTCTATAGCCAGGTACTCATTTATACAGTTGACTGAACTGGAGCAATGAAGAGTGAAAAACTTGCCCAAGGTCTTAACACCGCAGCACAGGGTTCGAACCCGAGTCCTCTTAGTTGAGAGTCCGAAGTTCTACCCCTGAGCCAAAGCGCTCTTATGTTGGCATAAAACATTCATTGTAATGACACGCTTTATACAAAGAACATTGTAATCATTGTAGCCATCATTAAAACATTCACAAGCATCTATTTACAACCATTACGCTGTAGTGTGTCAAAATCAAGTTCTTGCATGAAAGTATGTTTTGGTTCTGTTTTGCAAATTGCACATGCCCACATAAATGTAGTACACAAAACGCAACCCATGGTGAGATACATAACATAACTGGTCAGTTTTTATGTCACACCAGAAGAATATTTCCTGTAGCGACCGGTGTCTCACTGACTCACCTGCCATCTATGGAGCTAATAATTATTACAATAGTACATATCATTAAAACAAACCATATTTTAGAATATAGACGGGTCGCGCATACTTTTGACACACGCCGTATTTAGTCTATTTACACGGGATGAAACCAGCTGTTTACCTTTTGCATGGCATGCGCAGTAGACACACTTAAACTAACTTTCAGGGTGGAATATACTTTTGACCAATGCACAAGTGGGCCAAAAGTAAGCCCTAACCTTAGACACATACACGTGCATCATATCGTGTATGCATGTACATAAAACAGAACTGGACCATACTTTCAGACAGGACCTAACTTCTGGCACACTACACCAATTCGCATTCCTTTAACATTGTTTTCATTCTTTCAGGGCCCCTAACCCATCTCCATCCACACACTGTATATATATATATATATATATATATATATATATATATATATATATATATATAAAATATATATATATAAAATATATATATATATAATATATATATAATTATATATATATATATATATATATATATATATATATATATATAGGTACATGTTAACAACTGATAATGATGACTAAGGAAGCATCTTTTTAGAAATATATAATACCAGTGAGTCACTGACTGAACACATAGAACGCCTGTACATATTTTATATTACATGGCAACCAAAGGGGTGGTCGTATAAGGTCTACCCAAGCCGTAGTAATTTGATCACTCATTCACTCCCTCCACATATGGTGCTCTGCAGTTCAGATAATATGCTACTACCACCCTGGTAATTATAATTGACGTAACATACATTTGTGTGCAGGGATATATTTACCTATATCCCAAAGATGATTTGCACCACAAAAGTTTCCATGGCTAGTCAATGCCCAACCTGAAGGAGTGTTCTGTTTCTTCCCTAGTGTTCGTAGGATTCAGACTGTATGTTACGCGTTAATGTTACGCATAATTTCTGCGTATATTCCAAAATAGAGGACTGCAGCTAAGATGGGGACATTTCAAGTTATTGTTCTGCCAGTATTAGTGAAATTTTGGCACATGTAATTTTTTATTAATACAGTGTACTTTCTTTATTTACTCAAACCACTCTAGAGTGTTTACCTAAATCACTTACATTACATTTAAACTATCTCACAATTAACGTCACCAAATAATTTCCATAACAGCAAAGTATAGGAAAATAGTCTTGCTAATGTGGTCACCTTGCTATTCAGGTTACTTTTATCTAGTCCTGAGGGTGACCTTAATAATGAGGTCCTGTCCATTAGGGACAATATATACATGACTTTTTATCGCTTATACGACCACCCCTAGAAATATTTCATAGCAGAATTACACTCAGGAGGAGGGACGTCTGTTTGACGCCTCTTGATTTTCATCGTTACATGTGGTTGGGGATAGTGGCACCAGAGGGAGCACCTTGCGTAGTCTCTCCGCATGAGCTGACTTCTTGAGGACATTCTCTACGTGGTGGATGAGTCGATGGGGCTTGATGTCTACTGCCTGCACCTGTACAACAAACACAGAAATCACAATTTATTTTAATTTAGCATGCATTAAAGGGATACTCCAAACAGTGAGATATTCACAGCAGTTACGTGCACCTATATAATATATTGGTTGTGCATAGTAATTGTGCACAAAGATCGTTAATAAATAATTAATTATAGTATAATTGCATCAGAAACACTCCATGTTGCATTCAGGGCGCTGCCATTTTGAGACTTATGCGCCAGGGACGTAAACGGCTTACGTCACTGGTGCATGCACATTCGAACATCCTATGTCTGTCCTATGGTATTTGATGTATATATCCAGTATGTCGCGGGTTGCTTAAGTCACAATCACAATTATTAATGAAGATTGCACCAATCCTTGGCTTTTTCAACAATGCGCCAGTGACGTAAACGATTTGGCTTACGTCACTGGCGCATAAGTCTCAAGATGGCAGTGCCCTGGATCTAAGATAGCATGTTTTTGATACCATTAAACTACAACTAATTGTTTATTAACGATCTTTGTGCACAGTTACTAGGCACAACCAATATAGTATACATATGTAAGTTAATATTGTGAACCTCTCACTGACTGGAGTATCCCTTTAAGTTACACATCCCACAGAGAAGTAGAAGTATAACTTCTTTTGGAAGTGACACTAAAACCCATTACTGAGACGCATTAAGCTGGGAGTTAATTCTTTACTCATATTAGACTAATGTCAAAAAATGGGCCAAGTGGCTTTGAAGTCCTTCGGACTGTATAGTGAGTTTACTCTATAATTGTCCAGAATAGAAATGTTCTGTTTGTCACTTACACATATGACAATATATCTTTAACCAGTAGACACCACAGTCACACCATTTTAAAGATAATTAAACAAACATCAAAATAAATACAACTTGCATTTAAAAAAATCAGTAGTTTTAAAAATATAGCTTAAACAATGCATGCAGGGTATTGTCCACTTTAACAGGGATCTACTGTGTAATTACCGGTAGTAATAATAACAATAATTTGTATTTGTAAAGCGCCGTATATCCAGAAAAATTTCCGCTCAGAGGCACATAAAAATTTAAAATATTCATAATCAGTTTAAACTTACACGTAAAGACGAAATGTTAAATGATAATACATATATAATTAAATAAAGCTTCTAAAAATCCTAGTTCATATCTAAGTATATAAGCAATAAATATATAAAATAAAATTATAAATACAATTATAATAAAATACAGTGTATACACATACGTTAATAATAAAGTAAGTAAAAAAAATTGTAAAACTACAATTACAGTTAAAATTTATTCATTATAAAATACCCTACAACTAGTTTACAAATGCGGCTTAAAATGATGTATTTTTAATTTGGACTTATAAATTTCAAGTGATTCTATTAGGCGCAGACTGTCCGGTAGATTGTTCCACATGGCTTATTGATACATCCCCTATCTCTGTTGCAACTGTAATCAGATAATGTACCCATTAACACTAGAAGACTGATGACGACACCCTCAGATAGATCTATGCAAAACTACAGAGGAAAAGCTTCAGAACAATCTTTGAAAAAAACAAAAACTGAAAATGTACCAGTTTTTAGCCCCTAGAGTACCCTAGGAGGCATAAAAATGAGTCAATCAAATACAAATTTCTTCTGCATAGTGATAGTACCATACAAAACATCTGTGCAAAATATGAACAATAGACCTTCAATGGTTTCTAAGATCTGATAGCTAACTGCGCATAGCTCATGGCGTACACACCGTGATGTCATAAGTCCATTCGACCTCTAGCCCAAAGGACTAAAAACGGACCTATCAGAACATATGACAGCAATTTTCTGAGACGATCCCTTAGGAAGACATCTTACATGGCCAGGACATTTCACTGCGAACTTGAGACGTTCCATTAGAAAGCTGCTTACCTGGTCCGACCATGGGACTACATACCTGATGTGAACATGTACAAAACTGTCTTACCTGGCCAGAGCGATTGACAACAATGATGCCTTGAGAGAGGGAGCTGAGTGCACAGGTGAAGACAATGGCTGTTGATATGCGAATACAGCAGAGACAAGTGGCAGTCTCCAAGTCACTCAGGTAGAGGGAGCCATACTTGGTGATGACATACAGTACCCCATAGGCCGAGCTTGCCTGCAACAGAGCACAGAGGCTCAGGGGTAGAGCTTCAGATTTTTGACTAAGAGGACGCAGGTTTGAATCTTGTGCTGCTGTGTTAAAACCTTGGGCAAGTTTTTTCACTCTGCATTGCTCCAGTTCACCACTCAGCTGTATAAATGAGTACCTGGCTATAGACAGTGGTGGATATGTGTACGAGCAGCCTCTGTGCGTTAATTATAGCATATGGCTGGATGCTTCCCAGAGAAGTTGATAAAATCCATTTGGAGGCACTGTGAGTACATGAATATGTACACATGTGTAATTATGTATATGCAAAATATTAATAAGTTACATAAGATTAATAATATTAAATTTGTGAAAGTAAATGAGACACTTAAAATATGTATAACAAATAAGTAATAAATGATAAATATGTAAGTTAGCTAAGGATGATTATTAAAATAAAGGGTATACTGATAATAAATGAATGAATAATTTTTTTATTTTATGTAAAAAACATGCACAAAAAAACATAGATATACTAGTGAAATATATAAAAATTATTGATTTAAAAAAAATATCATTATAAATATAATAACACAAATTATTTAAGTTGAAAAATGTATTATATGTATAATAAATATATAAATAGGTTAAATAAAATATCGATAAAAGTACACAAACATTAAACTAAGCCACAAGAACAGTCAGAAAGAAATGTGTCTTTAGGCATGCCTTGAATAAACTGACAGGTATCTACACTCCACACAGAGCCCAGAATAGGTGACTTTGTAAGTCTTTTAAAAGTGATGAGCAACAAGCAGCGTGGTGGAACTGTACCTGTATAGAGATGGGGAAGTCGTACTTCTCACCACTGCCACTGAAGGGGATGAGGTCACAGTGGGTGCCCAGGGCCAGGTTGCCAGGCACGTGAGGCTCCAGCTCTATCACATCCACCTATGACAGTTCACACACACACAGTGTCACACACCCATCACTCCAAGTTCACACAGGCATGTGATTCACAAAGTCACAACATGGAAGAGAGAGAGAGAGTGAGAGTGAGAGTGAGACAAAGAGAGAGACAGACAGAGACAAAGAGTGTGTGTGTGTGTGTGTGTGTGTGTGTGTGTGTGTGTGTGTGTGTGTGTGTGTGTGTGTGTGTGTGTGTGTGTGTGTGTGTGTGTGTGTGTGTGTGTGTGTGTGTGTGTGTGTGTGTGTGTGGTGGTGTGTGAGTGTGTGGTGTGTGTATTGTGTGTGTGTGTGTGTGTGTGTGTGTGTGTGTGTGTGTGTGTGTGTGTGTGTGTGTGTGTGTGTGTGTGTGTGTGTGTGTGTGTGTGTATGTGTCTGTATATGAGTGTGTGTGTGTGTGTGTATGTAGTGTGTCTGTGTGTTTCGTGTGTGTGTGGTGGTGTGTTTCGTGTGTGTGTATGTGTGGGTGTGTGGGGTGTGTGGGGTGTGTGGGGTGTGTGGGGTGTGCGGTGTGCGGTGTGCGGTGTGCGGTGTGCTGTGCAGTGCGGTGTGTATGTGTGGTGTATGTGTTTGGTGTGTATGTGTGTGTGTGTGTGTGTTGTGTATGTGGTGTGAGTGTGTGTGGTGTGTGTGTGTGTGTGTGGTGTGAGGTGTGTATGGTGTGTGTAAGGTGTGTGTGTTTCATGTGTGTGTGCATATGTGTGTGTGTGTATGTGGTGTGTGTGAGAGTGTGTGGTGTGTGTATTTGGTGTGTGTGTGTGTGTGTGTGTGTGTGTGTGTGTGTGTGTGTGTGTGTGTGTGTGTGTGTGTGTGTGTGTGTCTGTATATGAGTGTGTGTGTGTGTGTATGTAGTGTGTCTGTGTGTTTCGTGTGTGTGGTGGTGTGTTTCGTGAGTGTGAGTGTGTGTGGGTGTGTGGGTGTGTGGGTGTGTGGGTGTGTGGGTGTGTGGGGTGTGTGGGGTGTGTGGGGTGGTGGGGTGTGCGGGTGTGCGGGTGTGCGGGTGTGCGGTGTGGTGTGCGGTGCGGTGCGGTGCGGTGCGGTGCGGTGCGGTGCGGTGGTGGTGTGTGTGTGTGTGTGTGGTGTGTGTGTGTGTGTGTGTGTGTGTGTGTGTGTGTGTGTGTGTGTGTGTGTGTGTGTGTGTGTGTGTGTGTGTGTGTGTGTATGTAAGAGAGAGAAAAAATTACCATACTAATTACACAGTGTGGCAGAATGATGTCTATTTGCCAAGAGAGATCTAGAGAGGGCAGGTTTATCATGGAACGGGGTGGAATGATATATAATGATAAATAAACAAATTAATATACTGATATAACTTAATTACAACTATTCAAGATGCCATAGATATAAAATAATAATAAATTCAGTAATTAGTCAAAATCTCTAAAAACAATATGACAACATAGGGGAAAGACTTGTCAAAATGGCAGAACAAAGTGAAACGATATGGAATATATTGTTCATGACTCCAAGATTGTGTTACTTTGTAAGAAATTCATTTTTTTTATTTTGTAAGAAATTCATAGCTGATGGGTTGAAATGGTATACCTTTAAAAAGTTATGCTCCAAAGTAAGTGAATTTCTTACAAAACAATGTGAAATGACCCCCCACAGCGAGAGTGAATGGGAATGAAGAGGAGAAGGAAGGGACGTCTCAGTCACTACACCTTGCCGTGCCCGTTCGACTCCCGTCCAGCCACACACAGCACTGTCGATGGGAACTTGTTGCCGTGGAAACGGTACTCTGTGAAAGTGACTGCATGCGCCGTGATGCACTGTGTGAGTTGTTTGTCAGTGAAGTACAGCTGTGACACTCCGTAGATGCCGTCTGTCTGCAAGCACACACATGTACAACTACAGATTACAACTACAGTAGTCCCTCTCTTATACGGCCAACTTATCAGCAAACCCTAAGTGGCCTTATAGGTGGTCTCTCGTTAGGGGGAACCATCGATGAATGCCCCTGTTTCATGGCAGACTGGTCGCTCCCTTACAAGTACTCATGTACATTGTCAACATTCGAGACATCTAACATTGCAACAATGCCAGCTACGTGATGTTTTGCAGAGAGTGTGGTAGGCCTACTTAATCTGTTACTGACGTGTGATTAAAAATTGCAGTGTTTGATTGCTGATTGACCACTGAAGACGGGTAGATTCTTTATGCAACCCTGGTCATTGGCTATGTTAGCCAGATGGCTGCTGGTGATGGATAGTTTGTTTTATAAAATGCTAATGCAATGAAAATGTGGCCATTGGCAAGGGGAGCCATACAAAATGGGGACTACTTTACTTCCAAAGTTTTAAATGGGATAAAATCATAGTTAACATGTACTGAAACAGGTCCAGAGGTTATGTATTTGAAACCAACAAATCTAGGCTGCAATCTCCCTAAATTTATTTGGAATAAAATCACCAATGAAACACAAAACTAGCCCTCCTAACGTCATTCATCCCTTTTAAATGTAAAGATGAACAACAGTGGTTTAATTCATGACTATCTGAAATATGATGACTATTATAAAACAATAGTTAGGCCTCACTTAGAATATTGTATACAAGCATGGAGGCCATATCGCAAGAAGGATATTGATATGCTAGAAAGAGTACAAAGGAGAGCAACCAAAATGATACCGAAACTCAGGAATATTAGTTATGAAATGCATCTAAAAGAATGTGGTTTAACAACACTAGAAACCAGAAGATTGAGAGGAGATCATATTGAGGTGTTTAAAATATTGAATGGATATGAAAATATCGACAGAAATATTTTTTTCACAGTCAAGGAAGAGAGAAGGACTAGAGGACATGGAGTTACATTAGCAAAGAAGCAGTGTAGACTAGATATTAGAAAATTTTCATTTTCACAAAGAACAGTAAATGAATGGAACAGATTATCAGCTGATTGTGTAGGTGCTAGTAGTGTTAATATATTTAAAAATAAAATCGACATATACCTGAGACGGTCGGGGTATACTTAGATAGATAGGTTGGACTCTCGATAAGCCAAATGGCTTCCTAGTCCACCTGCCATCTAGAGTTGAATCTCTAGGTGGCAATCTTGTTAAATCTTGTTAAATTACTCCAACATATCAACAATTACAAAACCAAATTTCATTCATCAGCAAATAATCCTCTACACAAATGCATTCATTTTCAATGTGACACCTTAATTATTACCATAGTCATTAGGTTATCCCAACCTGCCACAGTATCCTACCAGGGGTAGAACTACCCACCAGTCCGCTAGTCCTTACCCTGCTGAAGACAAGGGCGGACCAGTAAACCTGCCTACCAATTAGTAAAGTTCAGCATGTCATCCATCCCACCCTACAGTAGTCAATTAAACCTTTGTAGCCACAGTGACCCCCCCATTCATAGGCCTGGGTGTGACTGACACCCAAATCATTAAAACATTGATAAATTGTTGCCATTGAACAACTGGCTACAGCTTCATTTACTGATAAATGACGACATGTTCTTAGGCACGGCCACTGGGTATAAACTTTTGTCTTTATTATTTGGTAGTCCTGCTGTCTAGTAAAATGAATGCTGAAGTTTTACCCCTGCCTACTATACATACAAGGGTAGTTATTTACTGTATTTACATAGGTGCTTGGGTTGTTGCCATGACACTTTATATTCTATTCCTTAACATCAATAAAGTTATATTTAGTCTACAATCGCTTTGAAATGGGTAAATGAGTTGCATAAGCATGTTTTTATTATTATTTCACTTAAAAAAAGAAAACATTAACGAAAATTGCATAATTTTTTTCATTCTTTCCAATTTCAATATACCTTTCTTTAGGGTATTATTTTAATGATTTATTTATTTTAATAATGATATATTTTATCCATTTATGCATTTGAATACTAATTTTTTTACTAATACTTTTAATAGTATTACACTGTAGGAAACATCCCACATCTTGACTTTTGGATGTGCACGTGAAAACAAAGTTCACCTCACTTCCTTATCATCTGTCATCATGTTCGGAAACAGCAAAATGCCATTCAGATTGGAAGAGATGAAGTTGACACCAAGAAACTCACCTGTGGCAGCAAACCCGTGACGGCAAACCATGTCATAGTGTTGTCTGCCTTGTAGCCAACAACCTCTGAGTAGTTGAGGCGAGAATGTCGACAAAACACCTTCTGCGGGGTCGTTTCTGCAGAAGACATTTATTAACCTGTATCATTATTATTATTTGCGCTTTCACGTTGCAGACGTGACTAACTAAATTATGTCTGTTTCCATATCTCGACCGCTATGGTGGGTACAATAAGTAAGTAAATAAATATATAAAATGAATAAATAAATATACAACTGGTTGGGTAAATAAATAAGTAAGTGATTAAAATTATTATAAAAAACTAAAATGAGTTTTCTTAAATGTCCAATATATGTTCAAATAATGTTTTATATGTTTCTATACACTTCTTACAATAATATTTGGAGTTTGAAAACTACCACAGTCTACTGAACCAACCAATAACATCTCTGGCTGGAGACGTGTACAATAATTATATAATATGGTTTATATATAACTACCTGTGGTAGTACATGCCTTTAACATGGTGCTTATGGTGCTAATGTGTTGCCAGTAGGAAGACTATGAACCCCAAAGGCAACCCAAAACAACATGTGTAGAGGAATATATGAAATGCTGTCAACAGACCTAAAAAACACCACAACATAAATGAGAGCAGGAGACCATAGCCAAAGATGCCACAGTGCTCGCCAGGGAGAACAACATTTGGTGAAGAAAAATCAGCGAGGCCATAGAAATCAGAGAGAGACGGCCAGCGGTATTGTGAATGCACTAATTAACTATTACTTTGTAGTTAGAGATCTCACAGTGGAGAACATGTTTTATTATTATTACCATATTCATTCACTTCCTTGGTACAAAGGCAATTATGTAGCTTTAGTTCTTTTTTTCAATGGATAAATTGAGTGGCCAAGTTTTCCCATGGTGGCATCACAAGCTCAAACCATTGGTGGAGGGTATTGGGTACAGGTGCTCTTGACTTGTTGCACAAGGGCCAGTTGTAAGGAGTTATTTAACAAATTACCATGTATAAAACCTCCAAATCTATACAGTTCTCAGGAGGCACTATCTGTGTTGAATATACCTTCTGCAACTGTCCAGTGTAGTACATCGTTGTCCGTGACAAAGGCCAGTGTGTCAGAGCTGACCCACGTCCAGTACTGTACCTCAGTGATGTCACAGGAGTAGTGCGTCTGTGAATCTTGCTCCAGTCCAACCACGACCATCGTGTCACCAACTGTGAACATGGACGACCATTCTCATGCAAATGTAAACATGCACAACCATTGTCTTACCAACGGTAAACATGCACAACCATTGTCTCACCATTTGTAAAAATTTGCAACCATTGTCTTACCTATGGAGTTTGGACTGAGTCTTGTCTCAGTCCTTACAGGTATGTGCCGATTAATGGAGGAACTTGGGACTGAGTCCTGTCTCACATGCCAACATCATGCATGAGCTGTTATGCAACCTCGCTGATCCACTAATACCTCTTCCAAATTATCTCGTCCTCACGTACGTGTCAAGACGATTATATTAACTGGAAGACAGGGTCTATATAGAGACTGCCTGGGGAACATTGTTTTATTTAAAAAGAAATGTGTTTCAGTTCATCAAATCAAACTATTCACTTGTCAGTTCAATTCATTTTAACACTGATATCTTTGTCATGATATGAAATCCAGCCTGTACATGCAATGTTAGTTGTTGTCATTCAGTCACAGATTGTATACATTCACTCATGTCACATGTAATTTGATATAATAGTAAATTACATGTTTCAAATGATATCAATGTTTCAATCGCCATTGGCAGCCGTCATCAGGTCAGTGGTGATGCAAATCTCAATGTGAGTTGAAACTTGCTAGTTGTGAAATAAGAAATTTGCTTTAATATATTCTTCTTCTAATTTTATGAAAATGTTCACGAGTATGGCAAGTCTGTTTTATAATCATAACCAGTGACATGTATATCCATGAAAATTGTCATCAAGTTGGAAGTATATTACTCAATAAATTTCATAATTACACAACTAATCATTTCTACTCACTTCAATGTTTCAGCCACCATCGGCAGCTTTCTTCAGGAACTGAGAAATGCTTAAACTGTTGAAGTGAGTAGAAATGATTAGTTGTGTAATCATGAAATTTGCATGAGTAAGTGACATGCATGTTTGTCATGTCCCAATGTCACAACTGCCGGAACATCAGAATTAGAACTACAACTATTCATATCCAGACCTTTGAGAGCCAGTAGATAATCGTGGCCATTACTGGACGGCGGACTGACCATGGCACCATCTGCCTTGTAGGGTAGGAACTGAAGGCAGTGGTTGACGCTGGTCAGATCTAGGACCATCAGCTGAAACAGTGACCAAACTGACCACCACGTGACACTGATGATACATAAACCCACTACATGTGGCTGATGATGCCTACGTCAAAATATTTCCCGTGAAATCACGTAGTGCTTATTTCACTTAATCCACATGCCTATAACAATATAAAATACATACTTCACAATAGGCATACATGCATACATGCATGTGTATGCATGCATATGCATGTCTGCATATACACTCAATTGCATATACAAACATACATGTAAATAAAGCACAGATAATCTTATGTACTGGTCGTTTTGTACACAAGCAATCACATGCAGCACTGACAAAACATTCAAATTGTAAATGAACAGCTCAGTAACAGGTGGGATTAACAGCAACTTCCTGGAATTACTCTTTGAAGTAGAATGTGACAGAGCAGTAATCAAGACAATGTGTAATGGCATAGTGGCACTTTGGCACTGTGGCCAGAGCTTCAGACTTGCGATTGAGAGAACCCGGGTTTCAAATCCTGTTCTGGAAATAAACTATAAATTGTGAATTAGTGAACACTGCAGAAATTAATGCCTTTCTAGAAATGAAATGTTTACTCAGAATAGTATGCTTTCATACCTTTTCATCAGTGTGATCCTCAATGTGACTGCTTCTGACACAGATGTGTTTGTCAGAGGTCATTGTCACCTTTGTCCATGTGACATCATGGTGTGACACACCCAGATTTGACAGCTGTCAACATAAATAGTAAATACCTGGTTCATCATTTGTTCACATCACATACTACCACCCAGCATATAAAAAATTGCTATAATTTCTATTGGTTGGGAGCTAATCATGGAAGTAGTTCTTTATTGGGCCCTTCAAGTATGCCTAATGCCTGTTATACATATTATAAAACATTTGCATAAATCATATGCAATTTGTGCCCTAATGAAAAGTATTGGTAGTGGGTATTGGGAAATATAAACTACTATTTTGTAATGTCCATTAACCATTTTACGCATGCAAGCCGCCTGCTACTAGATAAGATTTTGTAACTACAAAATAATCGTATGTGATTTCAAAATAGTTTATATTTCCCATTACAATACTCAATTGTAAGGGTGCAAATCACACACAATTTAGGTGAATATCATAACGTGTATAATTAGCATATATGATAGGCATAGTGGGACAATGGTTAGGAGTGTGGCACTTGGGCAGACTGATAGGAAAGGGTTGGAATATTGCGGCTGCATGTTACCAGCTTGACACCTCATGTTACTGGTGTAGCTGAGAAATACAATGGGTTTGTCGCTACAAATCACAAGAACTGCGAGCAGACATTGATTACTGTATTGAAGAAACACCTGAACTAAGGGCAAATTAAGGGACTACTGACAACTATTAGGGGTGTAGCCCTACATAGGAATGGTGTGCCGGATGAACAGTTTGTGTTGTTGATGCTCATCAGACAATTGCTCATCAAGCAGTTGCTCACAAATACAGGACAGTTGCTCACAAATACAGGACAGCTGCTCACAAATACAGGACAGTTGCTCACAAATACAGGACAGCTGCTCACAAATACAGGACAGTTGCTCACAAATACAGGACAGTTGCTCACAAATACAGGACAGTTGCTCACAAATACAGGACAGCTGCTCACAAATACAGGACAGTTGCTCACAAATACAGGACAGTTGCTCACAAATACAGGACAGTTGCTCACAAATACAGGACAGTTGCTCACAAATACAGGACAGTTGCTCACAAATACAGGACAGCTGCTCACAAATACAGGACAGTTGCTCACAAATACAGGACAGTTGCTCACAAATACAGGACAGTTGCTCACAAATACAGGACAGTTGCTCACAAATACAGGACAGTTGCTCACAAATACAGGACAGTTGCTCACAAATACAGGACAGCTGCTCACAAATACAGGACAGTTGCTCACAAATACAGGACAGTGGCTCGAGGTCACTCTTATGAAAATTGCTACTACAATTGCAATAGCGTTTTGTCTACAGGTAACATAGATCTATATATATATATATATATATATATATATAATATATATATATATATATATATATATATATATATATAATATATATATATATATATATATATATATATATATATATATATAATATATATATATATATATATATAATATATATATATATATATATATATATATGTATATATATATATAGTAAGTATGTTTTGGCCTTGATATGTATTTAATTGGATGGCATATGTACCTTCAGCATGATGCCTTAATCAAGTTGTACAATATTTTACAGTGGCCTCTAAACTGTCTGGTGAGTGGTGATTGAACGAGCAACTGTTGACTTTTTCATTCCGTTGGTGAGCTACTGTCTGGTTTCGTCCAGTGAGCAATTGTCCAATGAGTAACGTTCTAGCAAGACACTGTGATTGTCGTTGTCGACATAGAGTAGACTTAAATTTGAGAGAGTGATCGAGCTTATTTAGTTAGTATATGCCATATAGTTATAATAAGAGATGTTGTGTTGACAATTAAGGTGCAGAAAGAAAGACAGAATTAATGCGGTAGAAGAGATAGCCACAAATAAAGCATTTATTGGCCTCGCCCTGTTCAAAGAAATTATTATTATTATTATTACTACTACTACATACACTAATGAAGAAATCTGAAGAAAAAAATGCTGGTGCCGAGGCGTGTGATGGAAATAGCACTATACAGCTAGTGTGGGACAAACAAATTAATAGCAATATGAAGTCTAAAATGCAGCCAGTGTAACTGTTTTATAGGCGCTTTATTTTACCTGAACTAGTTCCTGGATGGTTACTGGTGGAGAATCATCTTCCATCATTCTGTGTAACACAGCGTAATCATCACACCATTCTGACAGCTCGTGTCAGATTCCTTTCTCGCGTCCAGGCAAAAACAGGAAATAACCGGCGATAACCAACTACTCATGCGCACAGGTAAACTTCCGTGTTCGGCTACAGCCGGCAGACGCGTGTAACACCCGTGTAACAGATCTTTCAATGAACTGTAGAGTAGCATTTGCGCAAATGTTTTGTACCATGGAACCGATTTCATACGTTGTGCGTTTTACATGTGCACTTTTGGTGTGGAGTAGTTTGCTAGTGGCACAGATAGAAGGCATAGGTGAAGTGATTTGGGCGGTGAACTGCGGCGGCGACAAACACACTGACATTCACGGGATACGCTACCAGAGAGACATATTGTCGAAAGGTGTCGCCTCTGACTATGGAAAAAATCTGCTCATAGAGCGTGTGGTACCACAAGATCAGATTCTTTATCAAACGGAACGTTACCACACGGACACTTTTACGTACGAGGTGCCCATTCGGCAAGACGGCGATTATATCCTTGTGCTGAAGTTCAGTGAAGTCTGGTTCACTTCAGCTAATCAGAAGGTGATGTCAAATATCAAGTAATAATACTCTAGTTTTAGTATTGTAACTAGTACTTCTTCATTCTAGTAGACCATATACAGTTGTACATGCATATGACTGTACATAGCAGATTACATTTTATTGAAGTCCAACCTTTGAATTCAACGTCTTATAATAATCAGACATCAATCTAGCAGTTATAACCATTTAATATTTTAGAGGTGCATTAGAGCACTATAAAAATTTCCTTTAAAAAGTTAAAATAGAAGTGCATAAATGTAAAATAAATTGATCAATATAAATAAATAGTATTACTCATAATAGTACTAAAATACTAATAAATTTGAGTTAATTATATTACAAGTATAAAATAAATAATAATTGGTAAATTTATAGTAGATAGTAATTTTAAATGTTCAGATGTTTATAACTGCTCAAAGTGATGCTCGTTTAAAAAGAAATGTCTTCAGTTGCTTTTGGAAAGAACAGTGACAGTGTGGCACGCATGGCAAGCGGCAGATTGTTTCAGAGGCATGGAGCAGTACTTGATATTGAGAAGGCTTTTTCCCCCTGAGTACATAACTTGACCAGTATACATATACAGGACTGTGTAGAGGCTTATTTAACAATGCAAAAGCTGTTATAATGTATTATTTTGGGACTATCATAAAAAAGGTGGCTCCTCTATAGCGGAAAACACACCTTGAGGAGTTCCTGTGTTCTGATTTTCTATTGTACCTTTATTTTTATTATTATAATTATATATGATATGAAATATTGTAATTTGTTTTTATTGACCACTGTATAGATATTATTATATATTATAAAACCATATTTCTACTCAGGGCTTTATGCAGGATAAAATTATTGCCAGTCACACATGTTTTGGTGGACACATGGATGTTAACTGTGCAGTCAGTTTACAAACTGTTAAATGTGTCTGATGACCTGAAATGGACTACAAACACACATATGACACCATTTTCACTCACTTTCAAAGCATAATTATCAATATCTATGGTTTTGGAAGACCTTTTTTTGCTCCTTCATTATTTTACCCGTCTACCCACATTTCTACCCATCCATATTCGTTTTTACCCGTCCAAATGACGGGTGGATGGGTCTCTACATAAAGCTATGTTTCTACTTCTGACAATACTAATAAAAAATATATATTTAGATTAAACAGTCTTAAGATTTACCAGACCAGAAAAGGCACTGTTCAACAGGGGTAGAAATAACTCCAAAATCTAGGTAGCCATTCGGGCTACCAGCTTGAAATTTCTGGTAGCCCACAGCTATATCTGGTAGCCCAAAATTTCTTAATAAATTACCCTGTATATAACACGCTAACTAAAATAGTGGGCAGAGGGGTATTTTTGTTGAAGCATTGAGGTCCACATGCCTCTTTCTACCATTAAGATTAGCCAATATGCAATGCATTTTAAAAACAGATAGTTAATTAGAACGATTTACCATATCAACTATACTCTTCTACATATCAGAATGGTAACAGCCGACGAGTCGCTCTCTTGTGGGGGCCACTGTTGCCCTACTTTTGTTTTAGTAAATATCACTTTAGCCTGAATCACCGTTTAGCATGCAATAACTGGCGAAAGTAGAAACTAAGTCTAAGATTGAATGGAAACTGACAAGAAATTAGATTTCTTGTCAGTTCATATCAAATATTCTGAAACGAAACACTTGGGTTGCTTTGTAATAATTATTTTAATTATAAAAGTTCTACTATATTTAGTAGTACAATGCTAATATTTTGCTATGTATATTTAACATGTATTTGTGAGTTTATAAATATTGTGTTGATAAAAGGTATCCGTATTTGTTAAGTTTCCCACTAAAATAATATGGCATATGGCCATATCCAAATTGCATAATAATAACATTAACTTATATAACACTGTATATTAAAAAAAATCGTTCAAAGGTAGTTCCTCTTTTTGACATTTGAATACAACATCGATAGAATTATTATTGTAAAACATAAAATCAATATAATTTAGCAGTGCTTGTACATATTACAAAACAATTTTTTATTATTCAATTAATCAATTTAATATTCTCAAATGTGCTGTATAAATTGCATATGTAATATTGTTTAATATAATATAGATACTAGGCTTACATACTTTAACATGTTTTAACATCTATTTTATTTGAACAGTGCTTCAAATTGCCCTGGCTTGACAAAAACGTGTTGTGTACAAAAGAAACAACTTTCCCATTTGTAATACAAGACTAGTGGATTTCTCAGAAATTGACCTCCCAGTACTTGGAAGTGCAGCTGATCCACCTGCAACAATGTTTTAAAGGGTGTGTACTAACTTTATTGGGTGGTTTATTGTCACTGGCCCCATTGAGCCAAAGATGTCTTTGAAGTGGTTAATAGGATACAATTGTTTCAAGCCAATGGAAGCCATTGAGTCGTCTCAGACACTTAAATTGACCTGCAATGATGATTACGCCATCCGTGACCCAGATTCTGTGGTAGACCACCGGGCTACTGCTGTCTCCAATTGTAGTAACCCGACAGCAATACTGGTAGCCTCGGGCTACCGGGCTACCACTATTTCGAACCCTGTTCAATAAATAAGTTGACACATTCATGATTGATGGTCGTCACCATCCTCCTGGTACAAATGGTTTGTGTAATCTCTGATGAATAGTGTGCCACATTCATTAATTTTTGCTCATTGATCGGTTGTCTAAATGAGGCATTGCCACCTGTGGCACATGTCAAGCTGTCGCATGACTCACATCTACGATAAAACCTAGGGTGACAAATTTGACGTCCAGAACAAATTATAATCATTGCAGTAAACAATATTCTTTGATTTTTTAACATCGTTAAAATTAGAATGTCATTTAAAAAACTCCAAAGGATGACGTATAATCTGGGGCAGCTTAGTTTTATATTCTGTGATGTTGGAAAGATTTTTAATTGAATGAAATATCTGTGACTGTTTTCTATGTTGCAGGTTTTTGATGTTGTACTCAACAAAGAGCATTCTGTGGTGGAGAGTCTCGACATATTTGGTAAGGTCGGCCGAGGCATAGCACATGATGAGATCATTCCATTCTCCGTAAAAAATGGCAAACTAAAAGTTGCGGGAGAGACATCATACCTCGATGGCAGGTTGCAGATCGACTTTGTGAAGGTACAGAACTTACTTGTTCTATAATTGTATTGCATGTTTCATAATATTATGAGCATTATGTAGTCACAGTGGGAACATACCACTTGGGTAGATAGAAGTTCTAAATCATGATTGTGTGTATGTCAGTCTGTCTGTGCATGTCTTTGACTGATGATGCTTTATTTTTATGAAAATGTTCATCAAGATGGAAGAATAAAATGTTCAAGTGAATTTTCTTATTTCACAAAGTTTAATTTTTTTACTCACATTGACATTTCGACAACCATCAGTTGTCTGCTCGAAAGATGGTATGCCATGGCAACCAAACTGACCCACATGTGACTTAGTCTGTAGCCCCCCTCATCTCTGTTCATAGTTGGTGTATCTTCCTAATCCATATGGCTTCTTTAATCCAGCGCTCACAGCTGTCTGTCTCCCAGTCTATCACACAGTTACATGTATGTCTGCATGGTTTGTTATTGGCTTCATTGCTGAATTGTGTTCTGTACGTTTGTCGAACATTTTCATTTCTCCCAAGTAAAACATCCAGTTGTTATCGTTTCAACTTCTTTCTTGTGTTCATCTAGTCTCGATGCTTTGTTTATACAAAATTTATACAAATTTCACCCAATGGTTTTTGCTTCTGTTGCAGGGTTCACATGATAACCCTAAAGTTAATGCCATTTATGTGATGCGGGGAACAATAGAAGGTAAGTACTAAGGTGTAAGTAGTATTCACACCAGCATGTCAAAAGGGGTTTTACTAATTCAGAACAATTCAGAATAATTACTCTTGTTTTATTTATAGCACTGACCAAAGGTAGTATGTGTACTTTCAGTTGACCAATGGTAGCTTGTGTGGTTTTTGTTTCTTGTCCCTAATATTTGTCAGTAGTGATAATGTTTGTAGTGTGAGTGACACTACATACGTAAATATAATAAAATTATGACAGTATCTGATTTATGTCAGATTCTTGATTAAGTATGTTTTTATCAAACACAAATGTACCTTTTAAAAATGTCAAGTCCTTTATTTTAAAATGTCAGATACATCAAAAAAATTATATAATAATAATTATATATATAGGGACAATATGTGATAGGCTAGGTAGGTATAAAAGTGTTTGTCAATATTTAGTTAAGATTCTAATATGTCAAGCATGTTAAATGCATATTCCAATATTTGACCAAATACATTAGAATATATTACACCAGATCATGCTATTGTCTTTAAATAGTTTACATGTGTGAATATTTTGCATAGTTTTTAACTGTTATTATTATATCATGGGGCTACATATTATTCATAGCTGTAATATCTACCAATTGTCTGCATGTTCATGCAAGTGAATTAATATTAATAATATGTGAATGGGGCTATAGCGCTAGATTTGATGGTGTGTAAATAAAATTATATTCTTTACTAATCAAATTACCCAATGTTGCTCAGGGGAAATGACAGTTGCTTGTACTAAAATTATTTTTAAATTGTAACACCAAGATATGTGGGATCTCTTGATTGTAAAACTGATAGAGATTAAGTGTCAGTTAAAAATTATGACTTCTAAGTTCCCCACTCCAGGATGAATTTCAAGAAGCCTAAATATATGCATCATCCCAATTAACCAACTAAATCAGACACTAAAAAATTGCCTCATACATACAAAACTGACAGATCTTTTTAAAATTGTGACCATCTTTAGGATATCCAACACAGAATATAATATAATTAATATAATTTTAATCTAACCACCATAAAGGACCTGTTAGGTGACATAAAAACATCAGTCGATGCGACACTGTCGGAGGTATGGGTCCACCACTAGCAGCAGGCCAGAGAACTATATTGTTTTATACTATAGACATGTTTCTCAAAAAGTCAAATTTCTTTCCTTATTTATTTAGACTCTCTTCTCACAGCATAGTTTTATTCCTGCATTACTTTTATCGATATTTTATATTAACATTTTAACATATTAATTTCTTTTGTGCTACTTAGATTTTTTAATCTAAGAATATTTTTTATATTTTGTTAATATACTTATGTGTATTCTGCTAATATGTATATATTTTAGGATTATTCCGATGGATTTTAACGGATTTTAAATTAGCTTATATATGTAAATTTTGACATGCTGTAGAGAGCCACGAACAATTTATAATTGGATGTGGTGATATACTAAATAAAATACAATAGTCATTATGCAAAATCAATATTTTGATAGCAATGCCAAATCGTGTGTGGCTGCAGATGTGCCGAAACTGGCACCAACGAACGTGCAGCCGAGTCAGCCTCCGATGGAAGAGGAGGAGGAAGAGGAAGTGGATTACGCACAGCAGCAACGCCGCAAGACCCATCACCACCCGCCTCCCGGCCCAAAAGTGCCTGACCCCTACGCCTCTGATGACACCAGTAGCATGATGCTGCCTGTGTTTGTAGCCATAGGAGCCTTCGTTCCCCTCGTCTTCTGCCTCTGCAAGTTATGAGGGGCCCAATGACACTGCACCCTAACATAGGACATTTCTTTTTTGGCTAGCAGTTAATGAATTGTGCACAGTTGCGTCGCTTGTAAGCAGCTTAGATAGAGTCTGGATTGACTGGAATTGACCGGTGCAAAAATGTGCATTTTCCCAGAGGAAGTGTGCATTTTTGTACAGTCGTCACACTGTGTTTCACATGAGCAGAATGTACGTTTATTTTATACGTTCTTATGAAATAACTATTGTTTTGGTAGCAACAATACATTTGCCAGACTACAGTGACAGTTAAGCAAGTTGTCTCTCTATCGGGTAACACAACGGACAGTGAATTATGCATGGTCACACATCACGACTCTATGTGGATCTCACGTAACAAGTTGGCTGCTAAATTTATGTGTAAATCATGCTAATAATATATGATTTAAGTGAGTGTTTTCCATTGTGTGTTTGTGCATTGAATGCCAGTGTCTCAGTATTCATACAATTGCTGCACCAGAATCTGAAATAAATATGCAACACGTGTTGTGTCAGCCACCATAGTTTAAAACGATATCATAGACTAGTCATAGCTACTCAGATATTCAAACAAAAGAATTAGCTAAGGAAAAGGTATTTGCAAAACAATTATGTTGCACATGTACTAACTATGTGTAGTAAAATGTGTCTAGATTGATTCCCAATTGATTTGCGATGTCATCCATGACAGGTGACAGTATATATGCAGTAGCTTTCTATTCATTTGATAGATGGCGACACTTGGCAAAGGTCATTGAGTGCGTTCATCACTAAACAAAACGTGTAACAAGTTAATACAATATGATGGTAAATTACACAGTGGCAACATTTTACGGTTCTGCACCATAGAAGAAAACTTGTTCTGATGAATTGTTAACTTCAGTATCCATGCTGATTAAAACATAACATTCCACTATGACAGCTTGACTGTTTGTCAAATCGATCTGTTTACATGTCCCCGGTGAGCAAAATCAGAAAAGGTCAACGAACACACAGTTACTTGGTATCGGTTGCGTTGATTATGTTTTGTACATTATATCAACAAGCGGAATTTGAAAGACAAATATATATATGTGTGTGTGTATGTTGCCAAGGTTTTTGTCAAAGGATGGCGCATTTGTTGGTTTCTTGTAAGTAATAAGAGGACGCCTTGTGAATGCATGTTACTCTGTGTGTGCTCATTCGATTTTTGATGTGTTGTGATCTCGTTGATTTGCTGCTGAAGACAGGGTCAGGTGATTCGTGCTCAAAATGTGTATTGTGTGTGAATATTAATTAATTGTTATCAAGCACTCGTTTTCTGAATTTAATAATTAAAACTTTAGTGTTTGTATAGTAACTATATTTGTTATATATATGTGACATCATAGCAGATGTATCCATGGTAACATAACAATGGCTGGTGCTGACTATAGCAAGCCAAACAGTTTTATAAATATTTTCATGTTCTCGCTTATTGATAGTTACACTTTTGCTTGTGTAAGTTTAGTGTTAAGTGTCTGTTGTTTGGACTTATGAATTGACGTTTACTGGTATTGTTTCATTGCTAGAGTCTTGCCGACGTTTGCAAAAAGCCATCAGAGTAATCATCCATAATCTTAGTTTTACTGTGCGTAGCATACTATCAAAATCGTTGTGCTTATCAAAAACTAACTTTGCACAGTATAATGTAATACTAACCTTTCTAGTAATCTCTATGACATGTCACAGCAACTGGACAGTTGGGAACCTCCGCATCATTTCAATCACACATAGCAAATTCCAATACACAGATCTTCTTAGACCGCAAATATTGTTTTGTTTCTTTTATAAATTGGTAAACGTACCTGAGTAGGTTCATGATGACTATAAAAAATTTACATTGAAAGTTTCAAATATGTTGATGCAGACGTTGGTTAAACCAGCGTTTCTCAACCATAATTACCCAGCAACCCTTATCATGATCTATTGTCTTCCTATCAATGACACTGTAAAACATTTTGATATTTTCTCTTGTTAATGAACTTGAATGTACTGTTTTGGCAGAGGTGTTGTGACACCACTGACAAACCAACCATTTGAGAAATGCTGGCATAGAGTATTTTATCTGTCAGGGTGCATACCAAATATGTGCCATTTGATGGAGTTCTTCCCATTTGTTAGAATTCCTGTTATCAAGTGAACTTTAGCTTAAGAATGTTTAGTTGATTAACTTATCCAAAATTACAATGTTGTCATGCATTAGGGGCATCAATAAACGTTTTCACATTACAATGCTTGAGGTTTTGATGCAATCTTATACTGAATAATTGATTATAAATCATCTAATCTTGGTGATATGATTGATTAAGTTTGCACATATATAAATGATTACTGCACCAGATATGTTTAGGGAGCATCCAGTAACCATGACACTACACATGGCAGAGTTCTCCAAACTAAGTGTAGAAAACCAGGAATACCTAGCACTTAGCTAAAAGTATCATTGGCACCTTCTAAACGTGGACAACTTTCAGACATTATAAATAAAAAAAAACACTCGTACCTTGATCAGGATTACATGATACAGTGTCTAGTTAGTTGGAGTTCAACCAGGAAAATATTGTTATTTACACCAGTTAGTTTTAACCGTTATGCACTGTTTCACTTGTTTTGTGTTACATATATTATGGTATAAAAATTGAGGCAACACATGGTCATTGTTCTGATGTACTTCTGAAGGTGTCGGTAGTAAAGTAATGCTTTGGAAGTAATGTATGATATGTTGGAATTAATGTACACAGGTTGCATAGCAAACTTTGTCAAGCGATCAAAAATGGCTGTCTATATACTTACATTTTGTCATATATTTTGTTGACATTTTATTGTAGAATATCTTTATCACAACAACCTATGGGAAACTGTTTAAATTGTCAAATGTGTGCAGTAATGTTTGCTCTAGGAGACATTCATGTCACTGTAGTTTAACCGTTATCAAAATTATTGGCAAAGGCAAAGCTCGACCGAGGTTTCACGCATAATTTCGATTGACATAAGTAAACTGCGACATACTAGATACACCAGTTGAGTAGTCCCCTTGCATGTGCCTTGGATGAGACAATAAGACCCATTGTTCTATCTGGTGCCTATGTCAGGGGAAGTAAAACATCTCACACGGGGGTAAATGTGTAACCAGCTGCTCCGCAGTGAGACACAGTACGTACACCACCCACACCCTCTGCATCCTGTATGAAGTTACTACATGCTGACATTCTGTGTGTGTTGCAATCAATTACTCAGCAGTGACTGCTTTTAATCTGGTTAATGGCTTCATGAATGATGTACTTACCACAACACACATGTTAGTCATGCGCAACAGTAACTTTACCTGAAATCCCAAGGGTCATATTCACCTTTAATTGTCCCATGGAGTAATGGATACTGAACTTAGTGCACTCAGGTCATTATTAATATTACACAAAACTAATGATGAATGTCACACACAACTCTCGAATGATTGTCCTAGGAGTGTCACCTGCAAATTACATACACAAAACATTTTGGAAAACTAACTGCCGATATGTGCTGAATTTTCTGTTTCAAAATCCAAAATGTCAGGCTTATTAATAACATCTAGTTGCACCCTCGTATGACCACCATTTGCCCCCTGTGAGTCTTACAAAAAACCAACAGTGCCATGCCTTGGAACGTCAAACTGCACCTCCAATGAGTCCTATAAAAACACTACAACATGGGATGTGTTTTCTTTTCTGGAGGGTGGGAATTTAAAAATGGCTGAGACTCGGAAGATTGTGAAAGTTGGGAGGTCTTTTTTGTGCACACCGTACACGTTATGCACGACCCCACATTCACTCTACACTGGCCTACTTTGTTTGTGTATGTATTATACACTCCTTAAATGCAGCATAAACAGCCCAGTTAGGCAGATAGCACCGACTGCTGTTTATCAGTAGACCAAGGCCAGTCTGCATTAGAAGTGTGACCTCAACTTGCACGAATAGAATAATATGGATATTATACACAATTCACCAGGGTGATGATGAATACTGCTAGTGCATTTAATGGTGAATATCAGTTGTTCTCTGTGGAGCAAGTTAGAACAGATTGGCAAATCTGTCAAGAAAACCAGAGGGATTTTCATAGAGGAAGATCAAAAATTACTATGGAGAAACTGTGCAGAAAGAAATGACAAAGTGTGAAGGTTGGCCAGACATTGTACTACATGGAACTTACTTTATAACATTATATATTGCCATTTTCAATTAGTCCATTTTTCTTTTTGTTCAGCTAAGTCTAACTGAAGTCTTCTGTGAAATACAACTATTGCCTCATAACAAGGTGTAAATTAACTCATCTTACCCAGTGATACAGCCAGCCATATTATTTCTCTGTGAAGATATATATAATCCCACACGACTCTGTAAGACAGCTTATTTCTTGATTTGATCTGTGTCACATGCAGTGTGAAGATGTCATGTGTGAAATTGGATTAGCAAGTTGATCCCCTATAAGCTGTGGGACTTCTTAATAAGGTCAGGAACTCTCAGATGAGACATGTTTCATTGTGCATCACAGGCTCAGGGTGACACATACCCCTCCACACAAGTCTGCCAATTCTATTATGAATCAGTTTAAATCATCATATTTATACATATTTATATATGTAGATATATATATATATATATAATAATACATATATATTGCATATATATATATATATATATATATATATATATATATATATATATATACACAACTAGAATAATTATAAACTATGCAGCTATTGCAGTGAGTCTACAGTGCATGACTCGGTGGTGAGCTTCGCTCTCGACAAAGACAACCCGGATTCGAATCGTGTGCTGTGGTGTTGAATTTGTGCAAATTCGTTCATTCAATATTGCTCCAGTTCATTCGGATGTACGAATGGGCACCTGACTATAGACAAGTGCTGAGAAAGTTGGGTACGAATAGTGTTCACGCACTAATTGCAGCGTGGCTGGATGTTCCTCAAAGAAGTAGAGATGGTGTTTGACTGAGCAGGTCTGTCTGGCAGTGTGGTGTAAAATGCTTTTGACAATCCTGAGGACTGGATTCTATACGATATAAGAACTTACCTTTTAAGAACTTATCAACATCCCAAATGTATTCTAAAAATTCAGTATCTCAATTCAGATTTTGATTCAATTGTACAGTCTCGGTGACACATGACCTGGTGACACACATGACCTGGTGACACACATGACCCGAGAATGACATACAACTTGAGAATGACATGACCTAAGGCTGATAGTTACACACTTGACATAATAGTGATTAATGAACCACTAAAAATGCGACTTGACCTGATGGTGGCACACAACAGTGACACACTTGACCTGACACTGATATACTTAACATAATAGTGACCCCACTGACCTGACAGTGGCATGTACAACAGTGACACATTTGATCTGATAGTGACTCAATATTAGTGATGTATTGTATTTAACCTGACAGTATCACATGACCGGACAGCAGCATGACCTAAAAGTAGTATACATGACCTGACAGTGATGTACATGACCTGGTACTGTAATGATGTTATCTTTATTTGACCTCGGTGACATTGGAAACATGTGTCCATGTTGTGACTTGCCTGACCTTGCAATGATTTGGTGTGATTTGCAAGATCTGGCTGACATGAATGATCTCACAGTGACATGCACGGATTGAACTGTAACATGCATGAAGTAGCTTCAACTAGACATGAATCAGAAGTTATGATTTCTGGTAAAATAATTTGTTATCTATCACAAGTTTTACAACCTATTAAAAAAATTACTAGAAATACCATTTCACAAGGGACAAATTAGATTTCATAGTTTCACACAGTTACTTACTTAAAATAATTATGTTGACAGTGAGCATGTCGTGGCATCAATGCACTTGAGCAGTATCCTGTAAATATTTCAACTAGCTTCAAGTTATGCCTACTAAATTCAAAGAAGAGCTAAGTGCAACTATGGAGAAAATTCCTGAAATGCAATGTTTTAGGTTAAGTTACTGCCCTCTATGACATCATAACTGGGCCCTGGTGGCAAAACACTTTACCAAAATGGTCACCAGGTCAGATCTGTGTGAATGTGTTCCAGAACTGGATCTACCGTCAGATCTGTGTGAATGTGTTCCAGAACTGGATCTACCGTCAGATCTGTGTGAATGTGTTCCAGAACTGGATCTACCATCAGATCTGTATGAATGTGTTCCAGAACTGGATCTACCATCAGATCTGTGTGAATGTGTTCCAGAACTGGATTTACCGTCAGATCTGTGTGAATGTGTTCCAGAACTGGATCTACCGTCAGATCTGTGTGAATGTGTTCCAGAACTGGATCTACCGTCAGATCTGTGTGAATGTGTTCCAGAACTGGATCTACCATCAGATCTGTGTGAATGTGTTCCAGAACTGGATCTACCGTCAGATCTGTGTGAATGTGTTCCAGAACTGGATCTACCTCAGTTTGTGGGTGAAATGTTTTTTTTCCAGAACTGGATCTACCGTCAGATCTGTGTGAATGTGTTCCAGAACTGGATTTACCGTCAGATCTGTGTGAATGTGTTCCAGAACTGGATCTACCGTCAGATCTGTGTGAATGTGTTCCAGAACTGGATCTACCGTCAGATCTGTGTGAATGTGTTCCAGAACTGGATCTACCGTCAGATCTGTGTGAATGTGTTCCAGAACTGGATCTACCTTCAGATCTGTGTGAATGTGTTCCAGAACTGGATCTACCGTCAGATCTGTGTGAATGTGTTCCAGAACTGGATCTACCATCAGATCTGTGTGAATGTGTTCCAGAACTGGATCTACCATCAGATCTGTGTGAATGTGTTCCAGAACTGGATCTACCGTCAGATCTGTGTGAATGTGTTCCAGAACTGGATCTACCTTCAGATCTGTGTGAATGTGTTCCAGAACTGGATCTACCGTCAGATCTGTGTGAATGTGTTCCAGAACTGGATCTACCGTCAGATCTGTGTGAATGTGTTCCAGAACTGGATCTATCTTCAGATCTGTGTGAATGTGTTCCAGAACTGGATCTACCGTCAGATCTGTGTGAATTTGTTCCAGAACTGGATCTACCGTCAGATCTGTGTGAATGTGTTCCAGAACTAGATCTATCTTCAGATCTGTGTGAATGTGTTCCAGAAGTGAATCTACCGTCAGATCTGTGTGAATGTGTTCCAGAACTGGATCTACCGTCAGATCTGTGTGAATGTGTTCCAGAACTAGATCTATCTTCAGATCTGTGTGAATGTGTTCCAGAACTGGATCTACCGTCAGATCTGTGTGAATGTGTTCCAGAACTGGATCTACCGTCAGATATGTGTGAATGTGTTCCAGAACTGGATCTACCGTCAGATCTGTGTGGATGTGTTCCAGAAGTGAATCTACCGTCAGATCTGTGTGAATGTGTTCCAGAACTGGATCTACCGTCAGATCTGTGTGAATGTGTTCCAGAACTGGATCTACCGTCAGATCTGTGTGAATGTGTTCCTGAACTAGATCTATCTTCAGATCTGTGTGAATGTGTTCCAGAACTGGATCTACCGTCAGATCTGTGTGAATGTGTTCCAGAACTGGATCTACCGTCAGATCTGTGTGAATGTGTTCCAGAACTGGATCTACCGTCAGATCTGTGTGAATGTGTTCCAGAACTGGATCTACCGTCAGATCTGTGTGAATGTGTTCCTGAACTTGATCTATCTTCAGATCTGTGTGAATGTGTTCCAGAACTGGATCTACCGTCAGATCTGTGTGAATGTGTTCCAGAACTGGATCTACCGTCAGATCTGTGTGGATGTGTTCCAGAAGTGGATCTACCGTCAGATCTGTATGAATGTGTTCCAGAACTGGATCTACCATCAGATCTGTGTGAATGTGTTCCAGAACTGGATCTACCGTCAGATCTGTAAGATCCATTCGGAGGTGATCCATGAATATGTATACATGTATATTATATATGCAAAATATTAGTAAATTACATGAGATTACTAATATTAGATTTGTTAAAGTAAATGAAATACATAAAATATGTATAATGTATAAAAAAAAATAGTAATGAATGATCAATAAATAAGTTAGCTAAAGATGATAGTTAAAAATAAAGGGTATATTGATCATAACTGAGTGAAGACATTTTGTAAAATTAATTTTAAAACGTACAAGATAATAAATAGGTAAAATAACAACAAATAATTAATAACAATTTAATAACCTATCTACACATCTGGTCCACATGCATGAGTCTGTAGACATTTGACTATGCCAGTGCTGTTTGTTGACATTTGTTGGTACTGTTGATTATGGCCACAGTCCATTTGCTATTTCTAAGGTTGTGACACATTGTAATCATGTTTCAGGGCCAGTGACGATATGGCCGGACTGTTACTGGGGTCGACACTGTAGGACCCAAGTCAACAATCCCCCACATGCCACGTAAGATCAACTCTCAGCAAACCACATAACATTGAAACAACTGGCTTGCCTGCTCAGTTCAATCATTATTCATGCATGACAACACCGTTGGAGTGTTGTGGTTAGCACATCTGACTAGCATGCCAGCAGTCTGAGTTCAAAACCCAGATTGGGCAGGTATTTGGTGTAACAACCTGACCCAACATTGGGGACTATGTATCCCCTGCGACTTCAAGATCACGTTAATGTTGGTCCCGTCTCAATTTGACTTATAAAAGAACCTTGAGGATGACAAGTACCTGGCAGAGACCATTCTCAGTGCCAGTATACAAAGGTTGGCTTCTGTGACCTTATAACTAAGGTCATAAGATTGAACATACTGACTAATTACCTAGTTAGCTATATATCATATAGTCACAACTCAGTAATTTAAGGATATAATTATGGAGGTTCCGACATGTTCACTGTACTTAGGTCGGTATCAGGACCAAGACGTTTGTGTCATGTGACTGAGAGATCTATAATTATGACAGTAGTTTCATGTATAACACGTTGCTGATATTTTATCCAATTTGGTGACAACGTATCATGTAAACATAGCACACCTGAAAGGTTCACATTATGTAAATCTTGTTTTGCAGAAGATTCAATCATATCTTTGAGCAGACAAGGAAGTCTTGACAAGTGGGTGACGTAAAGATACTCGTGTCCTGGTGGAGGCAACATGACCTCTCTGCATGACTACCATAACCTGATGGTCCTGTCTGTAAGGACCACTGCTGGAGAAAGGTATGTGCAGACTCTTCAAACACCAATTGTATAGTTGGTAGATTTTTTTTTTAGTCAACCAAAACAGTAAATGTGACAAAAAGGCGTGGTAAATGTAAATTTGTTTACGGTACCAGATTAAGTTTTGAGGGCTGCTTTATGTTTTACTCCATGGCATGTTGACTTTTGAGAAAGCATTTAGCCAAGCTGCACTTATTCTACAAAGACATCAAACATAAATATCCATCACTGTCTACAGCCAGGTACTCATTCATTAACTGGTGGAACAATGAGGTATGAATGCACTTGCCCAAGGTTTGAAATGGAAGAAAGATGATTTGAGCCTTGATTATATATATATATATATATATATATATATATATATATATATATATATATATATATATATATATATATATATATGCATATAGTATAGCCGTTAGCTTATTTACGAGAATGCAGTCAGGTTGTCATAATGTTCTGTAAAATGTTTACTCTTTCTGCGAACACAATAGCACTATGTCTACATCAGCAGGTAAACATCGGCCACCTGAAGTCGCGCGAGCACACATGCGCATACGTGGAATGACATCATGTACCGGATATACATTCCAGACCGTCACACAATATTAATTTCGTCCTGGCGGCGATTTTTCCCCGCAAACAAGGTGGTATAGGGAACTGTACGAAATTATATGAAACTGCAATCCAGCGCTCATTTGTGTTAATATTGTATTAACGAGCTTTGTGTAATATATATATATATATATATATATATATATATATATATATATATATATATATATATATATATATATATATATATATATATAATCAATGCGTGTGCACACAACATGTAATGTTTGCATAAGGAACACCAGCAGGATATGAACCTGCCACACACAACACTGAATCGATATTGCCCTAAACTGTCCAAGTGAACAAAATGGTTAAGGCAAACAACTGACAATGCTTTTGCATTACAATACAATATTCTGAATGCTATCAGTCACAACTGTATTTTATATTATTAGAACATTTTAATTAATATCATCTGATAGGAATACATATTTATTAAAAATCCAAACAAAGTATGCACAAACTCACTTTTCTGGATAACACTGCTAACTCTGTTTTGAACTCTTCTTTTGTGGAAACACATCCTCCGTCACAATGACTGTCAAACACCCCATTTGAATTATTGTTTCTACTGAAAAATTTAACAAATTACAAAACCAGTACAAGCATGAGTTCTTAATGGTGGTTATTACAACAGAACATGTTGCATTGCCTAACAACATTCAGCATTGTATCTAGTTGATTATCCTCTGTATGAATAGGGTATGTGTCATTTAATACGCATTAGGTTTAATGTGAGGTGTGTGTGTGTGTGTGTGTGTGTGTGTGTGTGTGTGTGTGTGTGTGTGTGTGTGTGTGTGTGTGTGTGTGTGTGTGTGTGTGTGTGTGTGTGTGTGTGTGTGTGTGTGTGTGTGTGTGTGTGTGTGTGTGTGTGTGTGTGTGTGTGTAAAATATGTATGACATTGCTTTATTGACTAATACAATGTAAATTTATAATAGAATTGTTCCAGTTAGTGTCTTCGTAAAGAGTGACACTGTTGGTGGCACTCCAGTCAAGAGACTGACCAGTCACATATGTATAACAATTCTTATATACCCTGCTCATTTCTCCTGTTCAAGGTGTTTATTTGTGGCCATGTTCTCCTGGACTATCTCAATTCCTTTGTTTCTTTGTCAGTGTCTAGGTGCCAGGTGGCCTTCTCTTCACCTCTTACTTGGTGCTTCCATGTGTTGGCTTAACAGATAAGCGCTACATGAAAAAATTAAAATATAGAATAGTTAGAAATCATTAAAATCCACTAAAACATATTACACAATAGATGTATTTTAAAGATTACATGAATGTCCTCCAAGATATAGGTACACAGTAACTACAAGGCAACGTATTTATTATAGGTTCAAGCAATTTTATATCTTTCAGTAATATATTTTCCACAAACAAAACGAATTAATTAAAGTTTATCGTGAAAGTGAGATAATGTGCTAAAAACACACAATTTTAAAGATAAAATCCACGAAATTGTGTAATTTATAATATATGTCTATTACATGTGTTCGTGATAATGAAAAGAAAATTTAAAAGAGGGAATCCGGAAGTGGGAGACACTGGGAACATTCTGCCTATAGGACATTAGTACATAGTACAGTATCTAATGTATCTACTTGGGCTCGGGACTCCGCTTTGGTTGCTCCTTACAACGTTCCCCTGGCGAGAAACGTCACGACCTTCAACACTCACAACTGACCACTGTGCTACGAGAAAGGGAGGGAGTATCTGCCCCTAAGCCCGGCGTTCCATTGCCGGATGTGACCCTCCATATTGCGAGCATCACGTGATACACCCTTTGCCACGAGGCATCGAATACACATCAGTTACAAATATAGTACCAATTTCCTTTCTTTATATACCATATAGTGTTTGACGGCGAGATTGTGGTGCCAACTTGTTTTAACTTAAACTGATATAACTATTTCCAGTGAAGTTATTTGTATGGTAGAATGGCGTTAAAACATCGTGTATATGTTATATTATATCATATGATACATTAAACCTGTTAACATGTGAAACTATAATTATTCATCCATACACAGTTATGGATAGGTATGTTTTACACCAGGCGACGTGAAACCAAGATGGCGTACACATCGTCGCCATTTTGTCCTTCATAAAATGTAACAAGGAATTACTTTAAAATGTTGATACATAATTCGTGTAAATCCATATAACTCAAATTTGTAAACAAGAATACATAACATAAAATACTAAACATATAATTAACAGATGTAGACTAAGACAACTTTAGTTATTATATTAAAGATATTATCGACACCAATCAGCACAGTGATTGTAATTTTGTTTTCCACATGCGTGTTGGCTTAAACAGGCAAAAACATCGTTTATATGTTATGTTATATTATATCATATGATACATTAAACATGTTAACATGTGAACCTATAATTATTCATCCATTCAGATTTATGGATAGGAATGTTTTACAACAGGCGACGTGAAACCAAGATGGCGCACACATCGTTGCCATTTTGTTCTTCATGAAATGTAACAAGGAATTACTTTAAATGTTGATACATAATTCGCATAATTATATATAACTCAAATAGGTAAACAAGAATACATAACATAAAATAATAAACATAACAGATGTAGACTAAGACCAATTTAGTTATTTTATTTAAGATATTATCGACACCAATAGCATAGTGATCATAATTTTGTTTTCAACATGCGTGTTGGCTTAAACAGGCAAAAGCATTAATTGTTTCAAGAACGGTATTGAATTCAGGGACAAAAACTAGATCATAAAGAAATGATCGAAGCTAGGCTACCTCATCGGAGCAAGCAATGAATTGAAAGATCTTCAAGATAATACGATATCGGACAGGAATACAATGCAAGGACTTTAGAAGCCGCATAGAACGAATAAAACGTGGAGACCTAGTCACAATCCTTGTTAAGCAATTCTGAACACATTGTAATTGTGTGATGCTATAACATTATGATAGAGGGAATTACAATAGAAACATGCATTGAATCACGAATACGATACTATGACAAGACTGGAACGTACGACCAATAGTTGTCTTTCTAAATACCACCACAAACTTTCATACCTTCGAGTAACTGCATCGTGCAATCCGTGCCCGTCCTCGTTGTGTTTCGCTATCTGTTGATATCCTAGTGTCTGCTGACATCTTACACTGCATCTTGTGTGCTGCTTAGCTGAGACCAACTGTCACACTACATTGAGCGTCAAACGTGCATCGGCTACTGCACTGGAACAAACGAAGAAACAGATGAAGTTGACTTTGCACTGTTAACCGGAAGAACTACGTTTTGACCACCAACGATTCCATGCTATTGGTCGTTGCACCCTTCAGTCATTTGTTAATAGAAATATATGTTACGTGCAAGTCACCGATAAGGCGAAGTTAAGTGTTGTCAACCCCTGCGTTCTGGCGTAGCAACAAAACCATTATAGGATGCCGCAAGGTGTGCCAAGAATGTCCAATACCAATTGACGGATTGCATTGTCAGTATTAAACTGTGATAAGTTCAATGGAGCATGGCTGGTCTTAGGTCTTAGGTGATTACCTCCAAACAGCCCAAACTTGGGCTAACGCAGGAGTTGGTCTTCTCTAGAATTTGTGAGTCCACTACAGGTTACACATTTACCCCCTGTGTGGGATCTTTTACTTCCCCTGGCATAGACACCAGACAGAAGGGACCACCGGCTTTTAGTGTCTCTTCCGAAAGACACAGGCAAATGTGGGGTGAAGAAATTGCCTAAGTTTCGAAACGGCGGTAGGTGGGATTGAACCACCGTCCCCTCGATTGACAGTCCGGTGCTCTACCGCGCGACCACCGCTCCCTAATTGCTTTGTATGGCATAAATAGCTTCGACGTTCGTATTTATATGTGCAAATAGCCATGACCGAATCCATGTGCGACTTAATGAGAATGAGAGAATGGGTAAAAACGAGTGGCGGGCAAAAACTTGGAGGAAGAGGAGTGTAGACGAGTACAGAACAGTGGGAAAGAATAGGGAAAACGGGAAAGATATTATAGTGTGACGCAGAGATAGGGGAGGGAGGATCGGAAGAAGAGAGAGGGAGAGAAAGGGAGATAGGGAGGGAGGTAGGGAGGGAGGGAAGGATGGAGGGAGGGTAGGAGGGAGGGAGGTAGGAAGGGATGGAGGTAGGAAGAGAGGGAGGGAGGAAGGGGAGAGAGAGGAAGGGAGGGAGTGAGGGAGAGAGAGGGGATGAGTAATAATTTAATGTTCAAGTTTCATTTAGTTTATATATCATAATGGATGTAGCATTATTAGAAAAGTAAACTATGTTTTGTCCCGTAATATGCAGCACTGACATAATTGTTTTGGCGTATCATGTTTATTGAATATTACAGATATTGATTGGTAGTTGACCGGATTTTTATCGCATCACATATTTGGAATGACCCGAATCCAACTGAATCTTTGGCAAAGTAAACCGGTAGACCATGGTGTGGTAGAACGTATCTAAACACAAAATAACGTCGACAACTTGATTCAAGCTAGGTTATTGGAATAGAAACGTGTACTAAACAGACGACGCATTCAGAGTCCACGTGACAGCATTGTTCACGTACGAAAACGATGACTACACGAAATTACACGCGTGTGCGCGCACACACCACACACACTCACACCGCATCACACAACACCACACGCACGCACGCACGCACGCACGCACACATATATACACACCCACGCACGCACGCACGCACCACACACACACACACACACACACACACATTAAATTAAATAACGAAATCTGTAATGGTGTGACAGAACGTATCTAAACACAAAATAACGTCGACAACTTTATTTAAGGTTATTGGAGTAGAAACGTGTACTAAACAGACGATGCATTCAGAATCCATGTGACAGCATTGTTCACGTACGTAAACGATGACTACACGAATACACACGCCTGTGCGCGCACACACCACACACACTCACACACACACCGCATCACCACACACACGCACGCACGCACGCACGCACGCGTACGCACGCACGCACGCACGCACGCACGCACGCACGCACACACACACACACACACACACACACATTAAATTAAATAAAGAAATCATGTAATGGTGTGACAGAACGTATCTAAACACAAAATAACGTCGACAACTTTATTTAAGGTTATTGGAGTAGACACGTGTACTAAACAGACGATGCATTCAGAATCCATGTGACAGCATTGTTCACGTACGTAAACGATGACTACACGAATACACACGCGCGTGCGCGCACACACCACACACACACACCGCATCACACAACACCACACACACGCACGCAGGTACGCACACACCACACACATACCATACACTACATACTAACATACACACACCACACCCATACACTCCCCCCCAAACACACACACCTTAAATTACGAAATCTGTAATGGTGTGACAGAACGTATCTCAACAAAAATAATGTCGACAACTTTATTCTAGGTTATTGGAGTAGAAACGTGTACTACACACACACACACACGCAGGCACACACGCACGCACGCGCATCTTCAGCACTGAACTGCTTCGCCCTATACTGGCTATATACATTCACTTGCCACGCCCGTCTTCCCAACGTATAAAGTATGACATTTAGTTATAATGTGTAGCTTGATGATATATCCAAATATAATAACATGCAATATCATGTAACACAAGAAACTTAACACATACATAAAACTAATAATGTAAATGCAACAAAATAATCTTACCAGGCCGCTGGCGATAATTTACTACTGGGTCCCGCCCGATACTAGGTGTTGACTGGTCGCTGGCCCAGGATACCACATGTGCCTAACAGTTTGTCCACTTTGTCCAGCAGGACGTCATTTTACACACTAGTGCCCTCTGGTGACTATGAGTATCCACCAGGGTTACATGACAACGAGAGAGATGACTAGCTCTGTGGTGCAGATTAGACGACTAGCAAAATAATTAAAGCAATTTTTGTGAGCAAGATGTATTTTGTCTTCTTCCAAACATGGGCCAGGAGGAGGCCCTGAAGTTCTCTGAACAATATAGTGAGTTAGTAATGATAAATGAAATGTATTTTCGTTAATCACAGACACTGCATTACAGTGTATCTCTTCACAAAAATTTCCTAATTTGTATTTTCTCTGGTTATTCCTACGAGATTGTGTGAAGGCAGCAACACGACTTGTCATTAGTGGTCTTGGTAAAAATGGATTTATCTACTTCCACTCCACTCCACTCCACTCGACAGTCCGGTGATAGAAACAGTGATGCAAATTTAGAAAAATAGATCCCGAAAGGTTTCCGAGATATGGGAGCTAATGGTGGACAAATGATGCCATAAGTCTGTTGGACCTTTGGCCCAAAAGCACTAAAAATGTATGCGATAACTTTCTCAAAAATAACTCTTCTGGCACCTACAGACAAACCACGAAGGCTGCAAAGTCCAGAAACGAATAAGTCACCAGTTATTTTAAAAAATAAATAAAAACACAATTAGCATTACCGGTATGTCCTGTTGTATCGCCCCACACATCACAGCTTCATAATTACGGCTTTTTACTTTCAAAACATTTTATTAGATAACACCACCATATGATGTTACAACATAGTCACACAACAGTAACACACAATTATTGGACGCTTGCGAATGGTTTCTGTCAAAATTCTTAACGAAAATCTTGACAAAATGTTTTCTCTGTCACTTTTATTAACTGATGTTTACCCCACTTTTCTGGGGTGAATGGCATATGAATGCTTGCATACAGAAAATGTATAGATCTACAGCAGAATCTGAACTCTGAAAGAATCCAACTCCAATGAAGTTCCATTGTCAATCCACAGTTACCTGGGGTAGTAAGCGACATAATGCAGGCATTTGTACAGACAGGTACCGTAACTGACTGGACTTGGTGAGATCTGTCACATCTTGTAAGTAAAGCTGGTTCACAAATAAATGCCCCACTTCAGTTGTCATATATATATATATATATATATATATATATATATATATATATATATATATATACAATATATATATATATATATATATATATATAATATTATATATATATATATATACATATATATATATATATATATACATATACATACATATATAATGTTATATATATATATATATATATACACACACATATATATATCTCTTACAAAACAAAAACTATACATTAAGTGACTTAGTGCATTTATAAATCAGTCTTGTTTAAACAAAAAACCATCAATATAGTCACTGCATCGAGCTGGAAAGAGTGCATTCTATTTTTGATGACTTAAAACTTCAGTTCTTTGTATGGACAAAGATTGGAGACTTGCACGATCTCGGACTCAGCGAAACCCATTTGCAGTATTTCTGCATGCCGCTAACTAGACCATCGTTCAGACTCGTTCTATGCACTAGTGCGTTTCAGTTCCATACACAGTTGTCAACGGCGTCACAAACTGCCTCGGACTTTCAGAGAAAAATTACAAAACAGCACCGCAGCAGAGACGGGGCTCAGGTGTACAGGTCAAAGTCTATGCGAGTGGAACTGTAGAAGTCTCCGCTACTTCCGACCTTGCGCACCAGTACGCCGGCCTTGAAGAAGTCCTCATTGGTCCACGCCAGCATCTCACTGCTGCTGAAGGGACCGTGGATGTCGGTGTCCTCCTGCTTCCACTTGTACTCCCACATCGCCTCATCTGTCACTTTCACTGTCACTGCCGGCGTCTTCTCTTCCTTCTTCGCATCTGAAACACACACACACAAATGTAAGTTCTTATATGTTGTATGTCTTGATAGCGCTACACTGGTTGCTGATTCCATGGCGCATAACATACAAGACAGTGGTTTTGACCTTACGAGCGATGCACGTGACGACCTCGGCCGAATACATCGCTGACATGATTACGGAATATACGCCGGGTCACCAGCTTCGCTCTGCCAGAAGCCGTCTCTTGTGAGTACAATTTAGAACGCTATTGTCGGCGTGGCTTTTCAGTGATGGCTCTGCACCTGTGGAACGATCTACCGGACAGTCTGCGCTTATAGACTCACTTGAAATTTTTAATCCCAACTTAAAAACACATATTTTTGTAATTTTTAAACTACTTATAGGGTATTTTATAATGAATTTATTTTAACTGTAATTATAGTTTTGCCATTTTTTACTTACTTTATTATTAATTTATTAATATATTTTATTATTTTATTTTATCTATTCATTGCTGATAAGTTTAGGTTATGAACTAGAATTTTTAGAAGCTTTATTTAATTATATATTTATTATCATTTAACATTTCGTCATTAAGTGTAAGTTTAAACTGATTATGAATATTTTAAATATGTATGCGCTTCTGAGCGAAAAAAATTCCAGATATAGTGCTTTACAAATAAAATTATTATTATTATTATATACCACAGTATTCAGTCCTCAGGAGT
Organism: Ridgeia piscesae; assembly: GCA_025642075.2. Classification (NCBI taxonomy): domain Eukaryota; kingdom Metazoa; phylum Annelida; class Polychaeta; order Sabellida; family Siboglinidae; genus Ridgeia; species Ridgeia piscesae. The sequence continues at coordinate 286,011 of JAODUO010000914.1, read as the reverse complement.
GCTCAAAGCACTTTACACTTTACTTCCTGGCAGACCTGTTCAATCAGACACCATCTCAACTTTTCTAGGAAGCACCCAGCCATTATATGCTACAATTAGTCGTGAAGGCTGCTCGTACAAATACCCACCACTGTCTATACTAATAGCCAGGCACTTATTCATACAGCTGATTGAGCTGGAGGAATGTAGAGTGAAAAATGTGCCCACAGTTTCACACCCCAGCACAGGATTCAAACCCAGGTTCTCTTCGTCAAGAGTACTTACAAAGCTCTACCCCTGAGCCATTGTGCACTACCCACGTTTACATTTAAAGTGAGGTTGTCTGTTCATGTTTATTGTAAAGTTGCATTATGTAGTACAAAAAACTATAAATTATATATATAGAGCTGTCACCAATTATTAAAGGAACCCCTATATAATTCTCAAACCATTAAACAATGTTTACTGTATCACATCCGATAATTTTTGTTTCATGTTTAGATCATTAAAATCATCATTTAGTATGTGTTTGAAGAAAACTACTGAGCCGCTCGGAGATTGATCTTTTGTGTTTTCACCTTTGGGAGTGTGGCATCATATGTCCACTACCACCAGTGCCCTCGGGTAGTCAAAACAAAACAAACTCTCCACCCATTGAGGTCACCTGTACAAAATACATACAGCTGAAACTATGCAGTGATCTTCAACTTTCTGACTTAACCATGAAAATGACCACCTACAGCTGCCAAACTTCTCCACTGCTTGTTCCTTTAAGAACATCACAGGAAAAGATAGTTGGAATAGATGGGGCTGCCATTAGACACAACAACACAAAGAGAACTACATCGCATGATCTGAAATCAACCAACAGAAGGAAGAACAATTTACCGTTTTGTGTCTGTTCGGTAGCATCTTTTTCCTTTGACACCGCGTCACCTTTTGTGTCACCTTTCGTGTCAAAGCTGTCGGCAAACATGTCGAGCGCATCATCGTCTTCTATCCCCTGTGGGATCACCGTCCTCCGTTCAGCCTCGGCATCCGCGTTTGCCTTCTCCATCTCGCTTACGTCAAATGCCAGCTTCTCGTACGTGGCCTGGTAGATCTCCAGATTGCCCTGCTGCAGCTGGCGGTCAGCATGACCGGTCAGTGCCAATAGGTCAGTCCTATTTACTTCCGGTGCCGATGTTGACTTGTTTCCCCCCTGAGCCGCGGCTCTTTTCTCCTTCCACCTACGACTGGCTGACGCGGCCGCCATCCCGGCCTTCCCTCCTCCGAGACGACGCAGCGATTTCAACACACTCTCCCCAGGCTTCATCAACTTCAGCATCTCATTGTACACATGAAGTCTGTCGCCAGAATCTTTACTTGGTTCATCGTCGTCGTCATCATCTTCATCATCAGCTGTACCACCCGAGTCTTTTGTCGTCTGCTTCACCTGAACCCAGTCAATGCTGTCGATCCAGTTGTCTTTGATGTTGTCCTGAACAAATCACCAGTAATCAGTAAAGCCATCTTGACCTTACTCACACAAGGCCGTTTCCAATATTCATAAAATAATGAACTTTTAATTAAAATTAGTATGATGTCAAAATTAGTACGTTTTAGAGATTTCATAGAGATAACATGTCGTAAAAGTTAGGATACTTTAAAATGTTGTACACTTTTTAAAGTTCCTACACATGCATAGTTAATGTTCAGATATTATTTAAGTTCAAATACTGTAATAAAAGTTCACACATCCATTAAAGCCATGCAAACAAAATAGTTCCTAGTCTAAAAATTTACTGAAACGTACTGCACTAATTTTCATTTTGTTTGCTGTGCAGATAATAACGTGGGGACCAACTAGAGGGATTCAAATAGAGAAATCTCTCAATTATGTTTTGCTTACAGTATGTAAATGCCTGAGTGTGTAAATGAATGTTTATATACTTAAGCTACCTTTATACAATAAAAAAATATGCTAGTGTTTACATAACTTTAGCAGTGATAAAGAACTAGCAATGTTTCGTTTTGTGTTTACATACCCAAATAGCGGGTACTTGACTACCGGGTACCTATATGGCATAGATCTTACATATTTTGTTGACTTTATTAGTTTAAAAATTCTGTGTGCATCTGACAAACATGACCTCCCACCTTATCCTTACTAAAGATGTAAGTTCCTTCAGAGTCAAAATGGCCTTCCTCAAGTTCTTCTTTCATATTGAACGGGGTAAACTTGACACCCTCCTCCACCTCAATGTGGGTTTCCTCTTGACCTGAGAAGCAGAAATATACCCGTATAGTTACACAGAGCTCTATTATTCTAATGCTGAAGTAAAGATAAATACAGATCTTTCATTGTGATCATTTACGGAACTTGTAGGCCTGTTGTTGTCCTGGTCTAATCAACTGCAGTGTTGTTTTTATATTAACTACTACATGGGAAGATATAGCATTCTTTATGCATTTTTTATGTCTCAAACTGAGACAGGACCAACAATAATTTCTGCATGACAATTCACGAGGGATGCAGTCTTGATGTTGAGCGCCAGGTTTTTACACCAAATACCACACATGCATGTCTGGTGAGGGTTTTGAACTCAACAATGCCAGCCTGCCAGGTAAATATGCTAACTACTATACAGAACCACAGAGTAGAGAATGAACGGTGCAGTTGACCCCATTTCATTCAAGGTTGTAACAAGGAACCGCTAGCAACATACAGTTGGGCGCGATATTGCTTGTATGGCATGATTAGCAAAACAATGCCAGTGTCTGATTGTATAGGGTGCAAAATGTAAGTGACTCAGTGAATCTCAGTGTTGACTATTGCTATTTCTGATATGTAGAAGAATAATATAGTGGATTTGGGTAAATCATTTTAATTAACTATCTGTTTTTTAAATGCATTGCAAATTGGCCAGTAGCACAAGAAAGCGAATGAAGGTAGAAAGAAGTATGTGGACCTCAATGCTTCAAAAAAGATACTACTACTCTGCCAAAATTTGTGTGAGCTATATACAGAATAATTTATGAAGAAATTTTGGTTTACCACCTATAAATGTGGGCTACCAGATATTTTAACATGGTAGCCCTCAGGCTTGCTACCTAGATTTTGGAGTTATTTCCACCCAGACTATAAGGTGGTGTCCCCCCAGCCCCAGTACAATAAACTAGCAGCATTAAACCCAATTTTAGGTGCCACAGCAATGACAATTTTAGAATAGCACCCCCTCCTGTCTTTCAAAGTCTGTCCTGAGTAAATGCGACAAGACGCCAATTTAGGGTGCCATGAGACAGCAAAGGAGGTGGTGTTGAAGGCCTCTGACAGCCCCCCAAAATAAAATGTGTTCCCACGTCACTTGTATAACAGTGTAGTGTGTATGTAGTCATTGTAGATGTTGGGGGTGGTACTGGGTTACTGGCAGAGACAAGAGTGACAGTACTAATAAATCGAGAGGACCCGAGATGAGAATGAGTGCGACAGATAATCATAATAATGTCTTAATAATATGATAGCTGTATCATTATAAATTAAGTCCATTATGTCTAATGAGTGCAAATAACACCTTCTATGTCATCCTCGTCCAGAACATTATATTTTTCTGGGATATCTTCTTCGTCACTGTCAAGAGAGTGTTTTTCTTTAAAACGGGATTCTCTCTCTGGCAGGCGTCTCTTTTTAGTCGCATCGGCATCAACTTCTTCGAACGCCTGTTCCAGATTATCATCTGCCTTGTCCGCAAATTGCACCTTTCTTTTTGACATTGCAACACAACTTAGTTATATGCAACAATCACTGTTGCTATACTGCAATTACGTATTGCACGGAAGAGAAATAAATTAGAAAAATAACAAAAACACGCTTCTTTCGCCTTCAAATGCCCAACCGGAAACGGAAGTTTATTACGAAGGCACTATTTTGCAGTGTTGCCTGAATGTAGATAAAATTGTGATAAAATTACCGTCACCACGTAAAATTATATATCTTGAAGAATTTGTTGTATGTTTATGCAAATTGATACTAATAGCAATTTATAATCATAAGTTACGCAATACGATTTGTGAAACAATAATAAATGTAGCTTGTAGCCAAACACTGACTTGAATCAACCTGGTATGAACTGCTGCAGCTTAGCTGCAATAATTCCAGACCTCCCATGAACGCTTGACAACGAAGGTAACAAATGCTAGATGTATGCCACAGTGTAAAATAGTATGTAACTGTTTTGCCCATTATTTACAGACTGTTTAACTCCGTGTTTATGTATACTCTTCTTAATAAGAAATGCAGATGTATTTAGAGTTGAGCCGATGTGTAGGAAGCGTGGGCGATAATTCAATACACAAGCTCTGCCAGATCCAATGGCATAAACACAACCTCGTAAGAATTGGCTGTATCACAAACTGGTTATATTACATAACTACACTTTGACTAAAACATCACGAAACACAATCAAAGTTTGTGAATGTGTCACTACGTCTTCTTTTACTATCTAAACTACTATTTTACATCATGATTCTCATTGTCATTGAAATATAGTGAGTGGGCTGACAGTGACAGTATTCACATATTGTATTATAGTGACACAGTAATCCACTCAGCTAGTAGTGCCTCCACTCAGTAAGGACGTAAATCGTGTGCTCTAATACATTGGTTACTATCATAGCTCTGGTGATTTGTCAGATAATAACAATTATAGACGTATATTGCACTTGCTACAGTTGCTAGCAAACTATTTGCAAGGCTATACCCCATATCTCTGCTGTGCCAATTAATCCATTTGGATTTAAAAAGCAGCACTCTACTGAGATGCTCATGTTTTTTTAAAGAACTTTTCAAAACTATATTGCTAATGGCTCATCTATGTATGCTATAATGTTGGATGCCTCCATAGTCTTTGACAAAGTAAACCACAGCAAGTAATTTGGTAAATTAATTGACCGTGGCTGTCCCGCATTTATTGTATGTATTCTATACCACTGGTATAGCACCCAAAAAATTACCATCAGATGGTGGCGGGGCTTTTTTAGTTTTTTTAATGTTTCAAATGGTGTTAAAAATGGTGGTATGTTTCCCCCGCACTTTTTCGATGTGTACATGGATGACTTAAGTGTAAATCTCAACAAATTACAAATTGGTTGTCTTTATGCAGGCACCTTAATCAACCACTTGATGTGTGCTGCTGACCTCTATATTTTCCCCTAGTGTTGCTGGTTTGAGAAAGCTTACAGATTGCTGTGTCAAGTATGGCAAATTGTTTAATATTGTATGGTTCTTGACAGCAAACCCCAGGATATGAAACATATTCATTGTGTCAATCATCCATTATCTCATACTACGAAATTTAAATATCTTGGTCATACAATCAACAACAACCTTATTGGTGATGACAACATTGCCCGACAAAAGAGATGCCTTTATGCACAAGCTAATGTTTTATCTCGAATACGTCTTTTTTTAGTACTTCCACCAAAATTACTTTATTTCTAGTGTATTGTGCTCCAATGTACACTTTTAAGTCTGAGGTGCAAACTAAAAAACATGAGCTTGAAAAAACATTAGTCACATACAATAACAGTCTCAGAATTTTACTTCGATGATGTAGTTGTAGTGCAAGTTTTATGTTTGCCACCAACTATATTTAATCTTTCAATGAACGCATTTGCTCATCCATATTTAGCCTTTTATGTTGTCTTTATCAGTCTGAAAACCCTCTTTTTGTTAATTATTCCCACACAGATATACAATTTAGACATTCTATGTTCACAATTGTACACATGATATTTGTATTGTATTCTTTTACCCTATTTTAATCACTTATTAAATTTGTTTCATGACCTATTTTAATTAATTAATTAATTTATTTATTTGTATTACCCACTTATTTATTCTTTTACTTGTCTCCCATAATTGCTTTAATTGTATTTTATGTATTGTACTTTTTAATTTTTTAAATTTGTATTCTATGTATACATATATGGACTTTGTTGCAATAAACATATATGTATATATATATATATATATATATATATATATATATATATATATATATTATATATATATGTATGTATATATATATATATATATATATATATATATATATATATATATATATATATATATATATATATATATATATATATATATATATATATATATATATATATATATATATATATATATATATATATATATATATATATATGTGTGTGTGTGTGTGTGTGTGTGTGTGTGTATTCATTCACATTGTACAATAGTACAACACACCAGCAGCAACATGCACATTTCATATAGTGTTTTTAAGTAATAAAGTGTGTCAACAATATCAGCAAACATTGGTTTATCTACAAGTTGCTACTAAATTCATGTCTATAAACAGCCAGAGATTGTACAGCCATCTAATTTTCATTCAAGCCATCAACCTCCCTAGATAAAACTTTCAACATTTTTTAGACATTGAATTGATATTATGTATCGATCCGAAAAACCAAAGTCTAAAATGTTGACGTCTGCTGCCAGATGATGTATGTATGCGTGTTTCAGGCCATCTGAAGGAATTGCACTTGTGAAAACCTCAGCATGGCATTGGAGTTGACCTTGAAGGCTCTGGCAAGGTCGCCAGAGTTCAACATGATGAAGGAGAAGAACTGGAATGCAATTTCCAAGATGATTCCCGGTTCAACACCACGACAGGTTAGGATCAGATGGTACTGGCATCATTATATGGCATCAGTATTATGTTAATCTAATTATGTATGTGAAATCATAATTTACAAATTTGTCAAATTTTTTACATTCCAATGTTTTCACTTACTACCATAGCTTTGTGCAGAGACCCGTCCACCCGTCATTTGCACAGGTAAAAACCATTGTGGATGGGTAGAAATATGGGTGGACGGGTGGTAGATGGGTAGAAAGTGTAGGAGCAAAAAAAGGTCTTCCAAAACCATATATATTGTCAGTTATGCCTCATAAGTGAGTGTCAATGGTGTCACATGTGTGTTTGTAGTCCTTTTCACATCATCAGACACATTTCAAGTTTATAAACTGGCTTAACAGTTAATATCCACGTGTCCACCAAAACATGTGTGACTGGCAATAATTTGGTCCTGCATAAAGCCATGCTTACTACACATTAACTGGTCATTGTGTACTATCATGTTGATGTTATCAATTAGTATATGGTAATATTAATTTATATGTATTTTTTGTCAACTCGAGCAGATTATTTAAGTTTAAGTTGATTGAATGTTGAGCTATAAAGACAAGGAATAAAAATTGTAAAATATGCCCACACAACAGACACATTAAACAATCAACTGATACAATTACATAACTATGCAGAAGTAGAACAATTTGTTGATGTTTTTCTTGGTTTTGTTTTGTATTTAATATTATGAAAATTATGCCTGGATTTCACATTTCTGTTTCACTATAGTGCATACTACGATATGAGATGCTGTTGAAGGAGCTCTCCCCCTCCAACTTTACTTCCCTTGCTAAATCTGCCCTTGGGAGCAGTGCTGGGGAAGAAGATTCATCCAGGGAAGGTGGAACAAAGGGAAATGACACACCAAGTTCTCCTGCGATGTTCCGACCTCCGTCAGCAAAAATAAAAGGTCTTATTAAACATTTATGTTTATCAGTAAAATACAAATTGTTGTTTAAAACTCCTAACTCTATAGTCCAGTACAAGTCATATTAAGTCATTCTGTTTTGTAACTCATGTTAGGTGTCTAGTTTAATAAAAACATTAGAGATTGGAAAAAATAATTGTAAAATGTGATTGTTAGGTAACTTGCAAAAGCTTATAATTTTATCCTATATTATAGCACCAAACTACTTTGCCATTTCTCACAGAGTTTCAACCTTGCCTAACTAATGTTTTGAAACAGTATCAAAAGGTGATTATGCCAACATAATTACTTTTGTGTGAAATGATACTAAATGAGAAATATTATTGTAAACACAATTTCTGAATAAAATGTCCAGTTATATATGTATACAAAATATTTGTTTTGTGTAAATCAGTCAGTCTCGCATAATTTGGTAAATTTGATATGATTATTATACTGTGATTTAACTTGAATAAATATTAGTGGTCCATCGGGTCACAATTTGATTTAACTTGAATAAATATTACTACTGCTGTATACCTCAAGAAGATATAGATATTTCTGCAAGCTGTTTTCGTGAATCTTTAATCTATGTGTGAATATAGCTGATAATTAGAATATGTTATTTGTGAGCAGGTTTGAAAACTGACAAGACTGTGGCCACCAGCAAAGTAAGTGAAGTTGATCATTTTCATCAGGGTGTGAAAAAATATTGTTCATTTAGTTGTACTCTGGGATACCTTCCCAGAGTAAAATTAAATGAATAATATGTTTTTTGTGGATCCCTATTTATTTTGTCTCACCCAAGTTTCTGTTGCTTAAAATATGTTGTATGCCAAATTACAATGCATTTAAGTTTTCTAATCATAGTTGTGAATAAGTTAATGCTCGATATGTGTAAAGAGAATCAGTTTATTTAAGAAAAACCTTCATGTAAAACACCTATAACATTAAAGGGAGTTGATCGTTTTAGAAGGGTGTGCAGTCATTAGATATTTGACCACTGGATACAAATACCACAGTACAGTATGTGGTAGTCTTGATGATTTGCAGATGTTGTGTAACTTTTTTCCAGAGCAGTGAGATGTCCAACTCTTCAGATCCCGATCTTGGGTGAGTCCATAAATTTAGAAAAAGATACCTTAATTTGTTTATAGAAAAGTCTTGAAATAGTTATGTGTACTGATGCATTATTTTGTGTTTTTTAATTGACACAATTTTAAATCCAGCTGCTTTTTAATTACATGTATGTTGTTAAGGATGTAATGTTGTTAGTCGAATAGTTATTTTGTCATTTATGTTGTGCAAATCTATAATAAATTGCCATGAATATTATATTATTGTTAACTGCATGTGCATATTAATGTTGTTTTTAATTGAGATTGTATTTATCATTGTTTGTTTGTTATTATTTTATTATTGTTTGAATATAATAATATTTAATACTTATTGTTTAAACTGGTTAGTCCCACATTGGGTCAAAACATGTTCTTTTTCCGAATGCAAAATAAGACGTATCTTTTTGATTTCATATAATTATAGTGCCCTGTTATGTCCCCTGGCATTTAGAAGCAGTGTCTACGTTCTTCCACTTCTGCAGGTTTCTGGGTAGTCGTTGCATGCTGATTCATTTCTTTTTCTCTCATTTCTGTTGCATTTCAGTCATTTCTTTTTCTATGCTGTCTTTGTGCGTCCATGTTTTCAATCCTTTTTGGCGTCCATCTGAGAGCTATTTTTATGATGGTAGTTGCAGCAATGCAAAGATCACGTCCAATCAACTTACAAAGTTTTCTTTGAATGTCGGAGGACATATCTTCTTGTTGGGGCTGGGCAAGCAACTACTGGTTGGGTGTGGTTCTTGGACAGAAGATTCAGGAGATTCTTTTGAAGTAGGTCCTGTGGAAGATGGACACTGTTGATAGGTCTTGGGTATCAGTCTCCATCTCTCTGCCCCATACAACTTATATTGTACTGTGCTGATCTTCAATCTGGAGTCAGACCACATTTGCATTTTCCATAGGCGACCATTATAACATTTCCTTCATTTCCAACTAATCTTGATGGGAATAGCGGATGAGCACCTTATTGTGGTCTTACATCATCTGCAAGTAGGCTCATGAACTTATTCAGTGCATTATTTAGTCTGTTGCCAATGTCTGTCCGACTCCAACATCTCGTCTAATGACACATCCTAGGTTAGTGAATGCTTCACATCTGGAAAGGTCCGTGTTGTTCATCTTTACTGGGTCTGGTATATTGACATCCATGGCATGACATTGTCTTCTTTTGTGAATAAATTAATTATATAAATGCATAAGTGGTCCATTGGGTCACACAAATTCATACTTTATCCATCATATAACCAGAATTGCTTTTGATACTTGCAAAAACATCCAAAACCAAGGAGAGCTGACTGGGTCTGTGTCTTGTATCAGATGCACATCCGACAAGAACTCTACCGTGTACACGTACAGCAGGCTATTTATAGCTAGAACTACATTTTTGTTGGTCTTTAATCAAACAGAAATGTGCCCTTTAGCTTACATGGAAGACAATCAAGTCAGTTAAGCAATTTTTCGCCAGTTTAATATCCTCTTGCTATTTGCTAGGCTGTGAACAAAACCAACCCAGTGATATGTTGTAAAAAATTAACTTACTTTGGAGCATATCTTTTGAAACGTACAACGTTTTAACCCATCATCTCCAGGTCTTGATCACGTATGGTGTCACACGTGTTGGCTCAGGTTTCGGCGGGATAATTTGGTTGTAGATGGTGGGTCGAAATGTCGCATGTTTCAAAAGATATGCTCCAAAGTAAGTTAATTTCTTACAACATAACCATATCTAGGAGCATGAACAATACATGTCAACCCAGCGATGTTGTTGAGGTATAAATATTTTATCTAACAATTTTGCCCTCAGTCCTTTCCGCAACCTGTACATTCCCAGCCTGCAGATGCCAGGCAGAGCCAAGTAAGTGTGGGTTGACAGTTGACACTGAGGGGGACGTTGGTCTCATTGCCCTCCAGTTATTGCACTTGGTGATGGCTGTTTTCAGCTAGAAGTGTCTATACTGACCGATAGTTTGCCACGTTTGATATAATCAGAAAATCTACTTCACGGGATTGTACATGTGTGTGCCACTATAACCAGATAACAGTAATTTCTAACAAATGGTGACTTGGTTTCTGCAGCGAATGGTAATCATAGCCATTTAAAAAAGGCATTATCTTGTAATTTTAGAGTTTAGCCAAAACAAACAGTTGTACAGATAGAGTTTAGCCAAAACAAACACAATTTTTTACAAAGAAATTATTGTAAAAATATTGGAATGACATTCCTTTTGTGATAATCATTTTTGTGTAATTGATCATTTACAACTATAAATTATGTTGTGTGTATATATATATATATATATATATATATATATATATATATATATATATATATATTATTGTAAAAATATTGGAATAACATTCCTTTTGTGATAGTCATTTTTGTGTAATTGATAATTTCATTCACATATAAAAAATATATTTGTGTGTGTATATATATATATATATATATATATATATATATATATACACATATAATATTATAGAGTATATAATGTAGAGAGAAAGCAGGTAAGAGAGAGATATAGGCAGAGCAGAGAAAGCGTGAGGATTGTTTCAACTGTTTGACGTGGAATGTGTTACTGTGTTGACAATTACTCCAGATACGACACATGCACACGAGGTGTGTTTTGACTCTACACATTTGTTGCACTTCTCCTGGTAATCTACAGCACACCCACAGTCATGGTTGATTTCACTAATTGACTAATTCTGCACCAGTTTATTCTGTCGTGTTTTTTGTTATTCCGTCTTGTTCTCGTGATCCATCGATCCATATCTTTGTATCTTTGCAGATATATGTACAGAAAATTATGTGTTGCTTAATTGTGGTACACTGTATTGTTTTTGTGTTTAGGTATATATCATGGAGATAAGTTAATGTTCCACTGACTATGAATATTATTTCCAGAAGCTAACAGTAGCACTGGCAAGGTGTTTTATGTATGTATAAAGTTGTTCTCAGTTTGAACAAAATAAACTGTTTATTTTTTAGATAGTTTAATATTTAGATATTTGTTAAACTAGATTTTTTCTCAAGAAATGGTCATGTCTATGGTTTTGTTTTAGCCCTGTCATGGTGATTCATGTGTGTGACGAAGCCAAAAACTGTAAGTATTTGTTATATTATTGGTTACTTAATAAGTGCTGCATGCAACATGTTCATTTGATTCCGTTCCATTCCGTAAATTTATTCTGGAAACAGTCTAACTTCAATTTTTTTAGTTGCATAAATTCATGATACTACAGTGTACTTAGTAAATTGAATTTAAAAAATGGCCAGGATTATGATAATTACAGTGATAATAATAATAAATAAATAACTGTTATTGGGTCTAAATCCTTAGAAACCAAGCTCAGATATGCATCAATATAACACAGTTAATCAAAGCAATAAATTATTTCAGTTGTCAACAGATTGATTGATATGCCAGGGGGCTATGTTGGATAGGAAAGGTTGTAAAGGTATATTTTTAAATGAACGCGGAATTTTGCGATATTTTCAGCTGATTTAACACTAGAAGGAAGCACATTCCAAAGAATAGACGCAGCTACAGAATAAGCCATACTCCCAATATTTGTATTGACTTTAGGGATAAAACATAAATCAGAGCTAGATGATCAAATGAGGACAGGTTTCTTACAGGAGTAAGTAATAGATGTAAATACAATTGCTGCATAACAGGAACGTAATAGGACAGATCTTAAAGCGACATTATCAGTTCGTGGCTTTTTATTTTTATTGCAAAATCATGTTAATCAGTATAAGTTATAACTATTGTAGCGTCCTGACCGCCAATAAATATTTTATCGAAACAGAACTGACTTCGTAATGTTAAACGTCGAATGTTTATAAGAATCCCGATGCTGTCACTCAAATCGCAGCGAGTGACACCCATCCTTTGACCTTTACTAACTGGGAGCCGTGCACCTGGCTGGGTGTGGCGTTAGTGGCGTCAACTTGTGTTCACGTGATACTGCATCGCGTGATCATGCATTTCTTTCTGGGCTTTTAGCCAAGCCTACAACGGTTTCGAAAACGCCTCATGGTCGGTGTGTACACAGAGTTAAGCATCCTTTCTGCATCTATTTTCAACCCCTAAATGGTACATGATAACATATTTTGACTGTCTTTATGCTATAATAGGTATAATTTATACCGTATAACATGATTTTGCAGTAAAAATAAAAAGCCACGAAACGGACCATGTCGCTTTAAAGATGATCCATCCATTGCTCCCACACAGTGAAGCAGGATTTCCACTGCCAACGGGACCTATTGGTCAGTGAGATGAGGTACTTCGCTGAGTACCTGTCGACCGACGCCCATCGCTGGGAGGAGGTGGACATCTCGGTGCACTGTGACGTTCAGATATTTGATTGGCTCATGAAGTTTGTCAAGCGAACTTCAACTACCGAAATACCACAATTAGGTAAGATGAGCCTTTATAAAACCGATGTTTGACTAACAAATCCAGAACCCCATGTAATTGTTTACATTTGATTTAAATGGTTTGTTTTTCTGTGTTTTAAATGTTTTATTACATGATTTATTTGCCTAGTTGTTGGTTTACATATTCAACTGAAACACTCACATATGTGTATGTGCCACTTCCAAGCGTTGTCAGCTCAATTCAGTTCATTGAAATTTAGAAATTAATACCTATAAGATGATGAGAGTGTGGCAGTTAATTTGCATTGAGACAATCTCCTTAAAGGTAGCATATTTGTTGGATTACTGAGTTCTTTACATGTCTAAAATCTATTAGCTATGTCGATGACAAATATAATAGTTCGGTTCTTCTGTGATGTCATTTCCTATTTTCTCCGACCCTATTGTGTTTGTACAGCTGTATATGAATTTTGGTAACAGTGAAACATGTACATTGATTGTAGTCACTCACTGGTACATTCACTCATTGATATAGTCACTCACTTGTACATTCACTCATTGATATAGTCACTAACTGATACATTCACTCATTGATATAGTCACTCACTGGTACATTCACTCATTGGTATAGTCACTCACTGGTACATTCACTCATTGGTATAGTCACTCACTGATACATTCACTCATTGGTATAGTCACTCACTGGTACATTCACTCATTGATATAGTCACTCACTGATACATTCACTCATTGATATAGTCACTCACTGGTACATTCACTCATTGATATAGTCACTCACTGATACATTCACTCATTGATATAGTCACTCACTGATACATTCACTCATTGATTAGTCACTCACTGGAATATTCACTCATTGATATAGTCACTCACTGATACATTCACTCATTGATATAGTCACTCACTGATACATTCACTCATTGATATAGTCACTCACTGATACATTCACTCATTGATATAGTCACTCACTTGTACATTCACTCATTGATATAGTCACTCACTGATACATTCACTCATTGGTATAGTCACTCACTGATACATTCACTCATTGATATAGTCACTCACTGGTACATTCACTCATTGGTATAGTCACTCACTGGTACATTCACTCATTGATTGATATAGTCACTCACTGATACATTCACTCATTGGTATAGTCACTCACTGATACATTCACTCATTGGTATAGTCACTCACTGATACATTCACTCATTGATATAGTCACTCACTGGTACATTCACTCATTGGTATAGTCACTCACTGATATATTCACTCATTGATATAGTCACTCACTGATACATTCACTCATTGGTATAGTCACTCACTGATACATTCACTCATTGGTATAGTCACTCACTGATACATTCACTCATTGGTATAGTCACTCACTGATACATTCACTCATTGATATAGTCACTCACTGGTACATTCACTCATTGGTATAGTCACTCACTGGTACATTCACTCATTGATATAGACACTCACTGATACATTCACTCATTGGTATAGTCACTCACTGTTACATTCACTCATTGATATAGTCACTCACTGGTATATTCACTCATTGATATATTCACTCACTGGTATATTCACTCACTGGTATATTCACTCATTGATATAGTCACTCACTGATACATTCACTCATTGATATATTCACTCACTGATACATTCACTCATTGATATAGTCACTCACTGATACATTCACTCATTGATATAGTCACTAACTGATACATTCACTCATTGATATAGTCACTAACTGATACATTCACTCATTGATATAGTCACTCACTGATACATTCACTCATTGATATAGTCACTCACTGATACATTCACTCATTGATATAGTCACTCACTGATACATTCACTCATTGATATAGTCACTCACTGATACATTCACTCATTGATATAGTCACTCACTGATACATTCACTCAGTGATATAGTCACTCACTGATACATTCACTCATTGGTATAGTCACTCACTGGTATATTCACTCATTGATATATTCACTCACTGGTATATTCATTCATTGATATAGTCACTCACTGATACATTCACTCATTGATATATTCACTCACTCATATATATTCACTCATTGATATAGTCACTCACTGATACATTCACTCATTGATATAGTCACTAACTGATACATTCACTCATTGATATAGTCACTAACTGATACATTCACTCATTGATATAGTCACTCACTGATACATTCACTCATTGATATAGTCACTCACTGATACATTCACTCATTGATATAGTCACTCACTGATACATTCACTCATTGATATAGTCACTCACTGATACATTCACTCATTGATATAGTCACTCACTGATACATTCACTCATTGATATAGTCACTCACTGATACATTCACTCATTGATATAGTCACTCACTGATACATTCACTCATTGATATAGTCACTCACTGATACATTCACTCATTGATATAGTCACTCACTGATACATTCACTCAGTGATGTAGTCACTCACTGATACATTCACTCATTGATATAGTCACTCACTGGTATGTTCACTCATTGATATAGTCATTCACTTGTATATTCAATCATTGATATAGTCACCCACTGGTACATTCACTCATTGATATTGATATAGTCACTCACTGATACATTCACTCATTGATATTGATATAGTCACTCACTGGAATATTCACTCATTGATATTGATATAGTCACTCACTGATACATTCACTCATTGATATAGTCACTCACTGATACATTCACTCATTGATATAGTCACTCACTGGTATATTCACTCATTGATATAGTCACTCACTGGAATATTCACTCATTGATATAGTCATTCACTTGTATATTCAATCATTGATATAGTCACCCACTGGTACATTCACTCATTGATATAGTCACTCACTGGTACATTCACTCATTGGTATAGTCACTCACTGGTACATTCACTCATTGGTATAGTCACTCACTGGAATATTCACTCATTGATATAGTCACTCACTGGTACATTCACTCATTGATATAGTCACTCACTGGTACATTCACTCATTGATATAGTCACTCACTGGTACATTCACTCATTGGTATAGTCACTCATTGATACATTCACTCATTGATATAGTCACTCACTGGAATATTCACTCATTGATATAGTCACTCACTGATACATTCACTCATTGATATAGTCACTCACTGGTATATTCACTCATTGATATATTCACTCACTGATACATTCACTCATTGATATAGTCACTCACTGATACATTCACTCATTGATATAGTCACTCACTGGTACATTCACTCATTGATATAGTCACTCACTGGTACATTCACTCATTGATATATTCACTCACTGATACATTCACTCATTGATATAGTCACTCACTGATACATTCACTCATTGATATAGTCACTCACTGGTATATTCACTCATTGATATAGTCACTCACTGATACATTCACTCATTGATATAGTCACTCACTGGTACATTCACTCATTGATATAGTCACTCACTGATACATTCACTCATTGATATAGTCACTCACTGATACATTCACTCATTGATATAGTCACTCACTGGTATATTCACTCATTGATATAGTCACTCACTGGAATATTCACTCATTGATATAGTCACTCACTGATACATTCACTCATTGATATAGTCACTCACTGGTATATTCACTCATTGATATATTCACTCACTGATACATTCATTCATTGATATAGTCACTCACTGATACATTCACTCATTGATATAGTCACTCACTGGTACATTCACTCATTGATATAGTCACTCACTGATACATTCACTCATTGATATAGTCACTCACTGGTACATTCACTCATTTATATAGTCACTCACTGATACATTCACTCATTGATATAGTCACTCACTGATACATTCACTCATTGATATAGTCACTCACTGATACATTCACTCATTGATATAGTCACTAACTGATACATTCACTCATTGGTATAGTCACTCACTGGTACATTCACTCATTGATATAATCACTCACTGGTACATTCACTCATTGGTATAGTCACTAACTGATATATTCACTCATTGATATAGTCACTCACTGGTATATTCACTCATTGATATATTCACTCACTGGAATATTCACTCATTGATATAGTCACTCACTGATACATTCACTCATTGATATAATCACTCACTGATACATTCACTTATTGATATAGTCACTCACTGATATATTCACTCATTGGTATAGTCACTCACTGATACATTCAATCATTGATATAGTCACTCACTGATACATTCACTCATTGATATAGTCACTCACTGATACATTCACTCATTGATATAGTCACTCACTGATACATTCACTCATTGATATAGTCACTCACTGATACATTCACTCATTGATATAGTCACTCACTGATACATTCACTCATTGATATAGTCACTCACTGATACATTCACTCATTGATATAGTCACTCACTGATACATTCACTCATTGATATAGTCACTCACTGATACATTCACTCATTGATATAGTCACTCACTGATACATTCACTCATTGATATAGTCACTCACTGATACATTCACTCATTGTTATAGTCACTCACTGGTATATTCACTCATTGATATAGTCACTCACTGATACATTCACTCATTGATATAGTCACTTACTGCTGTTTTCTTCATTTCACAGAAACATCCAATGTCGTCTCAATCCTCATCTCCTCTGACTTCCTCAAGATGGACCGTTTGGTGGGTGGCCTTCCTCTCTTGTTTCATTCCTGGTCTAGTAATGCTGTTGGTAATGGCTTCATGCACTTTTCCAACAATACTAGACATTCATTTCTACACTCACTGGTTCAATGCAAACACCAGAGTGAGCAGTATATGTTATTTATTTGGATGCTCAGTAATGGTTGGAAAAACTTATTTCCTATAAACAATAGTTACTGCCATTTGTTTAAACACCAAGTCACAAATGTTAAAACTGGATGTACAACTTTAGGGAGAGAAGCCCACTATATGCACACAATTACTTGATTTTGGAGTACCGGTACAGATATTACTAGTGGGGTAGAAGATTTTTGATCGAGAATGTAAACATCAACACATTTAACCTTCAATGAAAAAAAGTTAAACTGTCTTCTCTGGTGCTAGCCTGCTGCAGTGAAACAAACTTTTCTTTATTCAGTGATTATATATAATTCATTCGGATACTATTGTCCAAACCATATGTTTCCATTCAATTGATGAACTAATAATTGTTAGTGATATTTTTTACACAAATTTGTATAATTATCTTAAGAACGTCTCACAATTTTGCTAATCGGCGGTTTGAGAGACCAAATCAAATCAACGGCACAACACCTGTAAAAAGGTGTAATCGTCTGTTAATGAGAGCCCCTCAACAGACAGATGGCTTCACCAGCCAGTACATGTATCAGAACTCTGCCAGGTTGAACTTTTCCATGTGCTGGCTGAGGTGTCAACTATACCTTTCTACAAACAGCTCTAAGTTTATAATAGTTCTTACTATAGTATTTGTTACAAACAGAATAATAAAATGACCCCCAACTTAGCTCAGGTCTCAGATGGTTTCCTCCAAACAGCCCAAACTTGGACTAATGCAGGAGTTGTAGAATTTGTGAGTCCACTACAGGTTACACATTTACCCCCTGAGTGGGATCTTTTACTTCCCCTGGCATAGACACCAGATAGAAGGGACCACCGGCTTTTAGTGTCTCTTCCGAAAGAAACAGGTAAATGTGGGGTGAACGAAATTGTCTAAGTTTTGAAACGATTGAACCACTGTCCCCTCGATTGAACGCAAGGGAATGTTGTTGAGATGAACTTGGTGAACTGTTGTAGGTGCAGAAATGTGTTGAGTTCTGTCACAAGAACCTTAGTGCTATCATCAGTACACCCTGCAACATGAACTGTATCAATGATACACTTGTCAGCCGGTAAGTGGCTTACCAATGATACAGTCCGTAGTGGTAATTACTTTATCTGTGGTACACTCATTAGCAACTGAATGTCTTATCAATGATACACTTGTCAGCTGGTAAGTGGCTTACCAATGATACACTCAGTAGCGGGTAACTTCTTTATCAGTGGTACACTCATTAGCAACTGAATGTCTAATCAATGATACACTTGTCAGCTGGTAAGTGGCTTACCAATGATACAGTCTGTAGTGGTAATTTCTTTATCTGTGGTACACTCATTAGCAACTGAATGTCTTATCAATGATACACTTGTCAGCCAGTAAGTGGCTTACCAATGATACACTCAGTAGCGGGTAACTTCTTTATCAGTGGTACACTCATTAGCAACTGAATGTCTAATCAATGATACACTTGTCAGCTGGTAAGTGGCTTACCAATGATACAGTCCGTAGTGGTAATTTCTTTATCTGTGGTACACTCATTAGCAACTGAATGTCTTATCAAGTGATACACTTGTCAGCTGGTAAGTGGCTTACCAATGATACACTCAGTAGCAGGTAACTTCTTTATCAGTGGTACACTCATATCAATGATACAGTTGTCAGCAGGTGTTTTGTCAATGATATACTCATTAGCAGGTATGTTTTTAACCAGTAATACATACTTTAGCGGTTTAGTATAAATAGTATATTGCATAACGTAATTAATATATACTGAATACATATTACAAAAAAGGAAACTTAAAATGTTATAAATACATATAATAATATTGGTAGACTATTTAGCAAAAATAAATAAAATAAAAAGCACTGCTCGTTGCACTGTTTTTAAATGGTCAGTGTCACTGTTGTCTAATTTTGATATCATGTGATCTTACACAAGATATGTGCAATATAAGCATCAGTCTGTATTTAGACTATAAGTCCTCCAAATGTCACATTAAAGTGTGTCAATGCTTCCGACAGAATCGCTGCCTTGTTCACGCACAGTGAGGCGGACACTGTGAGAGACCGCAAGGACAAGTTCAAGAGGCAAGTACTTCAGTGGATAAAGGGTTAACCACACTTCCATGTTTCAGTACGGCAGTAAGCCAGGGTAGTGCTTCACCAAGATAAAGAGCTCTTAAGAAAAGTTTGTCATTATACAAAAATCTGTTGTTAAATCGAATTATGGTTTCAGAACTCAAATATCCATTGCCATATTACAGAGGACACAATTTCTGTGACACATCAGTGACATTGTCATGCAGGTGTATCTTGGTGTTAAGAGTTTTCATGTATTCAAGACCACTGTTAAGAATCAGAATTAATTTTAAGATGCAAATTTGGGTTTAAGAGCTCTTAACAGCGTTAGTGAGCTTTGGACATTCGACTAAGAGAGCCCGGGTTCGAGTCGTGCTGCCATGTCAAACCTTGGGATACTGAGACTAATGTAATCAATAGACCCCATAACACACGAGGGACACAGACACCAGGTGTTGAAGAGAGGACATTCCATTGATGGGGTGTGGGAAGGATGACATACACTTGTATTGATGTCATGGGTCAGTTGCTGCATGTGAAATACTTATGGTCATATGTCATGTTGAGGTGCATTTGTACCACTGGTCACCTGTACCACTGGTCACCTGTACCATTGGTCACCTGTACCACTGGTCACCTGTACCACTGGTCACCTGTACCACTGGTCACTTGTACCATTGGTCACCTGTACCACTCTTCAGCTGTACCACTGGTCACCTGTACCACTGGTCACCTGTACCACTGGTCACCTGTACCACTGGTCACCTGTACCACTGGTCACCAGTACCACTGGTCACCTGTACCACTGGTCACCTGTACCACTGGTCACCTGTACCACTGGTCACCTGAGCCACTGGTCACCTGAGCCACTGGTCACCTGAGCCACTGGTCACCTGTGCCACTGGTCACCTGTGCCACTGGTCACCTGTACCACTGGTCACCTGTACCACTGGTCACCTGTACCACTGGTCACCTGTACCACTGGTCACCTGTACCACTGGTCACCTGAGCCACTGGTCACCTGAGCCACTGGTCACCTGATGCCACTGGTCACCTGTACCACTGGTCACCTGTACCACTGGTCACCTGTACCACTGGTCACCTGTACCACTGGTCACCTGAGCCACTGGTCACCTGAGCCACTGGTCACCTGTACCACTGGTCACCTGTACCACTGGTCACCTGTACCACTGGTCACCGGTACCACTGGTCACCTGTACCACTCTCATTCACTGTACCACTGGTCACCGGTACCACTGGTCACCTGTACCACTCTTCATTCAACTGTACCACTGGTCACCTGTACCACTGGTCACCTGTGCCACTGGTCACCTGTGCCACTGGTCACCTGTGCCACTGGTCACCTGAGCCACTGGTCACCTGTGCCACTGGTCACCTGTGCCACTGGTCACCTGTACCACTGGTCACCTGTACCACTGGTCACCTGTACCACTGGTCACCTGTACCACTGGTCACCTGTGCCACTGGTCACCTGTACCACTGGTCACCTGTACCACTGGTCACCTGTGCCACTGGTCACCTGTGCCACTGGTCACCTGTGCCACTGGTCACCTGTGCCACTGGTCACCTGTACCACTGGTCACCTGTACCACTGGTCACCTGTACCACTGGTCACCTGTACCATTGTCATTGCAGCAAGTTGTTCTCCAAACTTCTGGAACAACTCTTTGACCCAAACGCTGTGAATCCATCGTCCCCAGAGAGTGCAACGTCTCTCTACAGGTGAGAATCTGTCACTGTGGGTCTCAGGACATTCTGAAATGGAGCTTGTTCATACATAGCATGCCACCAATGCTGGATTTATCTGAATTTATATATCACTCAACAGCTGCACAGAATCATCACAAGATTAGCAGCTGCAACACTTTGTGGGCCTCAACATTTTAGTAATAATAACAATAAAATGACCTCTATAATGTAAATCATTGATGCCCAAGTTCAAAGTATGACTGACTTTGTCAGAGGGAAAAATGGA
Organism: Ridgeia piscesae; assembly: GCA_025642075.2. Lineage (NCBI taxonomy): Eukaryota > Metazoa > Annelida > Polychaeta > Sabellida > Siboglinidae > Ridgeia > Ridgeia piscesae. Next base: position 263,946 of record JAODUO010000914.1, on the reverse strand, counting down.
CAAGAAAATAGGGTGGAAATGCAGAAAATAAAGCACACATGTTCAGCTTTGGGCTCCACTGATACGTTATCATAAATAGTAATTCATTAATATCTCGCTGTCTATTTATCAAATATTTACATACGTTGTGTTTTAATGTATCTTTCAACAGTGCGAATGTTTGTTTATACACATTTTTATATGAATATTTGTATAGCTTCTCCCAGTTTTGGATTGTTGACATTGCTATTTTAATGATGCCTTAGCCATTTTTAGACATGTTTTATTTATGTATGTCACATTTCAATAGCTGTGCTAGTCATTGTTTAAATGGTGACATTTTAGACAGTTTGTCCTGTGAGAAACAAGGTTGTAAGTGATATTTTCAAACTAGTGAGATAAAAAACATTTCAGACTAATTACAATTTTATTGTTGTTGAATCTTGTTATTAAGGCTATAATACCAGGATTAACAGGATTAATGTTATGCTATGTTGTCACCAGTGTCTGCTGTGACTCTCTGTGACAGGTGTGGGGTTTGCAAGAAGCTGCTGACGAAGAATCTCCAGAGTAAATTGGAGTGTGACAAAAGCAGGTGAGGAGTGGGGGGGTCTCAAGGACCCCTGTGAAATTGCATTTTTTTAAACAGTACCTCCAATGTATAATATTTTTATACAATGCTATTGTGAACAATAGCCATATTAGGCATGACAAGGTCATGGACAGACACAGACAAATCTCCACTGTATTTGTAGTCCTACTGGGTCAGTCAGTGGTTCACAGCGTATTAAAAAGATGTCATCAAAGCCTCTGCTAATGTAGAAATAAGATGGTGTTGCACACGGCTCTTGAAGGCCTGAGTGCCATTGTTACAGATCTTACCAACTACACTGTAACGTTGGTTTTTATTTCTACAGCTTATCATGCAAATGTTCCATGTGATATTCATCACATATATTTTACTAACCTACATAGCTGTATTTATTAAAAGCATAATAATTGTTCAGCACACAACGCCTTCACCATCCCATGGTGTTGCTGTTGTAATACCTTAGGACGGTTCTGATCGTAGGATTCTGTGTTCATCTATGATCAGCTCAAAGTGGTAAACACATGATGTTAAAGGGATACTCCAGTCAGTGAGAGGTTCACAGTATTAACTTACATATGTATACATACTACATTGGTTGTGCCTAGTAATTGTGCACAAAGATCATTAATAAACAATTAGTTGTAGTTTAATGGTATAAAAAACATGCTATCTTAGATTCAAGGCGCTGCCATCTTTAGACTTATGCACCAGTGATGTAAGCCAAATCGTTTACGTCACGGGCGCATTGTTGAAAAAGGCAAGGATTGGTGGAATCTTCCTAATAATTGTGATAGTGACGTAAGCAATCCGCAACATACTAGATACATCAAATACCATTGGACAGATGTAGGATGTTCGAATGTGCATGCGCCAGTGACGTAAGCGGCGCATAAGTCTCAAGATGGCAGCGCCCTGAATCCAACATGGAGTCTTTCTGATACAATTATACTATAATTAATTGTTTATTAACGATCTTTGTGCACAATTACTATGCACAACCAATATATTATACAGATGTAAGTAAATGCTGTGAATCTCTCACTGACTGGAGTATCCCTTTAATACAGCGTTATTTGCTGTACAGTGAAATTGATGTACAAAGTTATACTGTGGGCAGAATGACGGTGGACAGACAAGGTCACCTGACCTACAGTCACACGAGGGACCCAGACTGGGACATCAATGACTTTCTCCTTGAGCTGAAGAGTCAACTTCACACATGGCGGGACGTGTACTGGCGGGTGTGGGGGATCATTAATTATCTCCAGTGCACCCGCTGTGGCAGTCACTTCCCGTGCACTAACTTTGGACATTGTCTCTTTCACCCGATCTCTGCGTCGTTCGATAGCACTGCCTCGACACCAGGTGGCGATGGAAGTAACGGTATGGTATTAAAAATCTTGTTTCATCATGTTGACATTTATAGTGCGATTTTCACTGGGCTGTCATATTTATACCCATTCCATCATCTGCAGCTACATTGATTTGCATAAAAGTACACGATGTCATTACAGTTCCAAAAATTAATTTGCCAGGTTTGAAAGCTAAATAAATAAAATAAAACGATGTATTAGTTAAATCAGTTTACCAATAAAATACCAACATTCATGTATCGTTTTGAAAATGTTTGTAGTGATATATTTTAACCAGTGTTTTGAAGTATCCTACAGAGTTCATATTTCTAATATGACAATTTTTTTATTGATGTATCATTTGTGTTATATAAAATGTATTTAGTATATTTGTGCTTGCTAACTGTAAAATAGTTTGTCTTTTCTTAGTTAACTGTCTTGATGAATAACTCTTGTAGAAGTTAGCTCATTTTAGTTACTATTATTATTTTATTTGTTGTACCATGAATTTAACATGTTTTGCTCTTATAAAAGTAAACTGTTTGTGTAGACATTATCTAAACACACTAAAATAAAATTAAAACAATTATGCCAGTAGTTTACTTGAGAAAAAAGTTGCGTGAGGCTGGCAACGCTAACCTAGTTTGAGATGCCAAGCATTTATTAACATTTGTAATGATGTTATCAACTAATTGTGCCACTTTTCATTATGCTAATTGTTTTATGTCTATTGTTTATATTCACAGTCCTGTAGCTGCATGGCGGTTTATGAAGTAAACAATTATAAAATTTGCTTTGTTGCTGTAACTTGTAAGCACATTACATCTTTGTATTGCGTGATACACTGTATGACATTATAATAGTTCTTCATGCATACTGAAGTGTTATTCATTTTCTGAATTAAAGGGAATGCGAGAAAGCGGTAAATGAACCATCATATACATATGCATGTCAATCAAACCTAGGCACATGAAAGTGCAAAACATTATAAAAAGTAACCCTTTGTTTCATATTAAATATAAATTGAATACTGTTGTGTAATTGCATTATCATATTTTTAGTTATCTCCTACATGCAAAAGTATTCACTAAATATGATCGATTCCAGGGGGCTCTGCAGTCGGCCACTACATGTGCTGTAACGAGGCTGTGTTGCGCTTTGACCCAACACAGACAAACACTGTAAGTAACAACTTGCATGTGTTTTACCCATTTTTGTTGTTGTAATTCCTGCTACGTTTTACCAGGGTTGGAATCAGATAAATTTACATGTACTTTGTAACATGACATTGTCTAGTTCAAATCCAAGTACAAGTATGAAAAGCTTCAGGGCAAATCATGAGATATCCGTTTTCTTTGTTTTGAGAAACAAATCATGAGATATCTGTGTTTTTGTTTTGAGAAACAAATCATGATCTATCCTGTTTTCTTTGTTTTGAGAAACAAATCATGATATATCCTATTTTCTTTGTTTTGAGAAACAAATCATGATATATCTGTTTTCTTTGTTTTGAGAAAAAAATCATGATTTTGTGTTTCATTCTCAAAGTTTAAATAAAAACTTCTAAATGAATTTGGTATGCATTAACAATCCAAAATCATGAAAATTTTGTTTTTTTTGGAAAATCAAAATATATATCTGTTTTGTTTGTAATGTGAATTAAATTTTTGGGTTTTTACCAAAAAAGTTTAAATAGAGAACTTCTCCAGGTGATGTTTGGTTGCATTAACATTCCAGGTGATCATTAGAGAATGTAATAAGAGTAAATATATGATGCAGTTTGGGTTTACATAAGTATATTAAAATGTCTCCGGTTACCGCAGTAGATTGCCCATAGAGTAGACTCTGACTCCAGGTGATGCAGTGTAGAGTTGTACATAGAGTAGACTTATGTCTCCAGGTGATGCAGTGTAGAGTTGTACATAGAGTAGACTATGACTCCAGGTGATGCAGTGTAGAGTTGTACATAGAGTAGACTCTATGACTCCAGGTGATGCAGGGTAGAGTTGTACATAGAGCAATGTCTTCATCACTGGTGAAACGTGTATTTACACAATGCAACAAGACCACACTAGATAGGGGAGAATATGGCGAGAATAACCTTTTGACCATAATTTATTATTCACCAGATAATTACTCATATGAAATATTTACAACCAAACTGTGGACCATTTGAGATCTGAAAACATTGCCACATCTAATAAAAGGCCTTCATTTTAAGCTACCATCATACATCACAACAGTGTAAGAATTGTTTTTTATTTATCTAGTTTTTATAAATTTTATTTATTTATATATTATTTAATTACTGTAGCCAGTTTTACGTGTTCATGTGATTTGCTTGTAGTTATCATTTATTATTTATTTTAGAGGTCCACTGTGGAAATAAGATGATTGTACATGTACAATTTCTTTTTTGTGCTCCTGTTTTATGACATATTGTTGTGAATAAAATATCACTATCTTAGAAGGAAATCTCCCAGAAATTTCAAAGACTAAACTAAGACTACTACCTATCGCCATTTACAAGAGAAAGGTAGGCCAATTGGACACACCGTTAAGTTGTCATTCTTTATTTACTGCCCTAAAATCCTGCTATATTTGCTACTTTATAATCAGTAAGCATGGAAAAGCCTTAAGGCAAAATCCTGTGCACTATTTATGAGCAGCGAAAAGCATCATAAAATACTTATCTAAGCATATTCAATGACAACACGCAGGGACCCCCAACTGTGTTACTTATATCAACCCCTCAGAAGGAGGGGTGGGTAATAATAATAATAAAAAATGTCTCTAGCGCTAATTCCCGCATGGTGGACTGATGCACTGTAATGTCTGTGGTTGTAAGCGACTTTTGATGCCTTCATGGCAGGGATGCAAAGCACAAGATCATCTGGTGAAACTTCAACAGCCGGCCGATGTTACTCTGGAGCCAAAGTTGGCCCAGAAATACCAGGTGTACACCGACATGCTGACCCACCGAGACATTGTGTGTCAGCCCTTCAGACCCCAGCCAACATCACAGAAAACCATGTGAGTGTATCTTGTTAACAGTGTATCTTGTTAACAGTGTATCTTGTTAACAATGTGTATTGTTAACAGTGTATCTTGTTAACAGTGTATCTTGTTAACAGTGGGTCTTGTTAACAGTATATATTGTTAACAGTGTATATTGTTAACAGTTTATCTTGTTAACAGTGTATATTGTTAACAGTGTGTTTTGTTAATAGTGTATCTTGTTAACAGTGTATATTGTTAACAGTTTATCTTGTTAACAGTGTATATTGTTAACAGTGTGTTTTGTTAATAGTGTATCTTGTTAACAGTGTATATTGTTAACAATGTATCTTGTTAACAGTGTATACTGTTAACAGTGCATATTGTTAACAGTGTATATTGTTAACAGTGTATATTGTTAACAGTGTATATTGTTAACAGTGTATATTGTTAACAGTGTATATTGTTAACAGTGTATCTTATTAACAGTGTGTCTTGTTAACAGTGCATATTGTTAACAGTGCATAATGTTAACAGTGCATAATGTTAACAGTGTATCTTATTTACAGTGTATCTTGTTAACAGTGTGTCTTGTTAACAGTGTGTCTTGTTACTATATTTCTAATCTTAGTTAAACATTCTCTTCATGAGATGATGCCACAGTTTGTCTCTGTCAACTCTGTCTAATTTCTTTCCAAATATGTCACCAGGCTACTATTGTGAACTGGGCCATATGTGACTGTGGAGTGGAGTGATTGGGTGGTTAAAATACTCAACTGTTGTTTGGGAAACCGGGGTTTGAATCGCGGTACCACAAAGTGGTTTTTAGAGTTAGTTTGGCTGCAATTTCATTCACCCTATCTTGCCTATGTGCTTTGGAAGACACGCCAGGAGGAGTAAGTGACCTTGCAGGGAGCAGTCATTATACTGTCCTCTGTGCCCAGGGAGAAGGTCAACGTGTTTATGAATGAAGAGATGCCTGGAAACTTTCGCTGGAATCTCAGTTGTGGCTTCCTGGACACCAGCACCAGGTTCACTGACGACACACCCAAGATTGAGGTGAGCCACTAGGTCACAGGGTGACTCTAGGTCACAGGGTGACACTAGGTCATAGGGTGACACTAGGTCACAGGGAGACACTAGGTCACAGGGAGACACTAGGTCACAGGGAGACACTAGGTCACAGGGTGACACTAGGTTACAGGGTGACACTAGGTCACAGGGTGACACTAGGTCACAGGGAGACACTAGGTCACAGGGAGACCCTAGGTCACAGGGAGACACTAGGTCACAGGGAGACACTAGGTCACATGGGGACACTAGGTCACATGGGGACACTAGGTCACAGGGTGACACTAGGTCACAGGGTGACACTAGGTCACAGGGAGACACTAGGTCACAGGGAGACACTGGGTCACAGGGATACACTAAGTCACAGGGAGACACTAGGTCACAGGGAGACAATAGATCACAGGGAGACAGTAGGTCACAGGGGGACACTAGGTCACAGGGAGACACAAGGTCACAGGGAGACACCAAATCACAGGGAAACACTAGGTCACAGGGAGACACTAGGTCACAGGGAGACACCAGATCACAGGGAGACACTAGGTCACAGGGAGACACTAGGTCACAGGGAGACACTAGGTCACAGGGAGACACTAGGTCACAGGGAGACACTAGGTCACAGGGAGACACTAGGTCACAGGGAGACACTAGGTCACAGGGGGACACTAAGTCACAGGGAGACACTAGGTCACAGGGAGACACCAAATCACAGGGAAACACTAGATCACAGGGAGACACTAGGTCACAGGGAGACACCAGATCACAGGGAGACACTAGGTCACAGGGAGACACTAGGTCACCTGGAGACAGTAGGTCACAGGGGGACACTAGGTCACAGGGAGACACTAGATCACAGGGAGACACCAGATCACAGGGAGACACTAGGTCATAGTGAGACACTAGGTCACAGGGAGACACTAGATCACAGGGAGACACTAGGTCACAGGGGGACACTAGGTCACAGGGGGACACTAGGTCACAGGGAGACACTATGTCACAGGGAGACACTAGGTCACAGAGAGGCACTAGGTCACAGAGAGGCACTAGGTCACAGGGGGACACTAGGTCACAGGGAGACACTAAGTCACAGGGAGACACTGGGTCACAGGGAGACACTAGGTCACAGGGAGACACTAGATCACAGGGAGACACTAGATCACAGGGAGACACTAGGTCATAGGGAGAGACTAGGTCACGGGGAGACACTAGGTCACAGTGAGACACTAGATCATAGAGAGACACTAGGTCACAGGGAGACACTAAGTCATAGGGAGACACTAGGTCACAGGGAGACACTAGGTCACAGAGAGACACTAGATCACAGGGAGACACTAGGTCATAGGGAGACACTAGGTCACGGGGAGACACTAGGTCACAGTGAGACACTAGATCACAGAGAGACACTAGGTCACAGGGAGACACTAAGTCACAGGGAGACACTAGGTCACAGGGAGACACTAGGTCACAGAGAGACACTAGATCACAGGGAGACACCAAATCCCAGGGAGACACTAGGTCACAGGGTGACACTAGGTCACAGGGAGACACTAGGTCACAGGGAGACACCAGATCACAGGGAGACACTAGGTCATAGGGAGACACTAGGTCACAGGGTGACACAAGATCACAGGGAGACACTAGGTCACAGGGACACTAAGTCACAGGGAGACACTATGTTACAGGGGGACACTATGTCACAGGGATACACTAGGTCACAGAGAGACACTAGGTCACAAGGGGACACTAGGTCACAGAGAGACACTAGGTCACAGGGGGACACTAGGTCACAGGGAGACACTAGGTCACAGAGAGACACTAGATCACAGGGAGACACTAGGTCACAGAGAGACACTAGGTCACAGAGAAACACTAGGTCACAGGGATACACTAAGTCACAGGGAGACACTAGGTCACAGGAGACGCTAGGTCACAGGGAGACACTAGGTCACAGGGATACACTAAGTCACAGGGTGTCAAAATACACACAAGGGGTTGTATATATCAATATTTTAAAGTTTGGCGCTTGAGGTACAAATTTAAGAGGAAAATCTCAGCATAACCACAAATATACACAAGCTTGGTTATAGGAATCAGGTTGTTTGCCTGTCAAATATTAGTCTTCCAAAATATTATACTAATAATATTTATATTTAATATTTAATTTGATACAGCTCGTGAAAATGTATTAATGGTGCTTCATAAATATAAACAATTGTGATTACAGGAAGACAGTTTACTGTGTCTACAATGTGAAACAGTTATGCTGATATATATATATATATATATATATATATATATATATATATATATATGGTGTTGATGCTCTGTTTAAAGCCAACATGCTGGGTGACCACGATCCGCCACATATGAGAAATTATTATATATATATATATATATATATGTATATATCCGCTATATTTAAATTATTAAATATATATATATATATTTAATAATTTCTCATATGTGGACGGAACGTGGTCACCCAGTATGTTGGCTTTAAAATGTGCCACCACTGAAGTAATGAAGTACACAACATTTGCAGAGTGCCTTCAACTGAATGAGTTTACTTTCACAGTTTCAGTGAACTATTTCTTGGAGAACATTTAAACTTCTTCATGTTCAACATAATATTAAACTGGTATGGCTCTTATTCTTTAGCTTAAATTGCATTTTATTGTAAGCTACAAAGGTTACGTGTTAGTTTAAAAAAGTACACTTTATTGGTTGGTTTGATGCAATGTTCAAAGATACATACTAGACTCCATCACACCTAAAACAAAATGTTCCTGCACTGTTTCACGCCTAAAAATTAGTGTGCCTCTATTAGGGATAAAACGATATATATATATATATATTATATATATTTAATAAAAAATCACACAATATTTTTATCAACATTCGATATATCCATGTCATTTTATTTCAAAAGAATATATCCATGTAATTTTATTTTAAAACACGATATATCCATGTCATTGTTCTACAAAATAACACAAACTGATGCTCACATAGACAAGTTATCAGTAATCAATATTTCTTATAAATACAAATTAATATAGCGTAAAAATATTAACTAGTTAAGACAAGTTATTGTGTCAGTGCAACAATAGGCCTATGATTGGAACATGGCATTAACGATGTTGTCAACTTGAGTTGTTTTCATGGGATCTCATAAAATGTATTTAATTTGTGTAGCAGAAAATTTGAAAACAAAGTAATGTTTTAATGTTGACAACAAACAGTGCAGTAAACAAGTTTGAAAGTAACAATAATTGAAGTGATAACTGACGTTCTACTAGAATTCCAAATAAAAAACAAACAAGACATTTAGTCACAAACAAGACATTTATTCGTAGTTATCAACACATTCTGAGGTATTTATCAATACACAGTGGACTATGGATATCAGTATAATTAATAATTTAAACAAAATAAACTACTAAAAACTTCATGCATTAGCAGTTGATCACACTACAGGTATCCATTGTGCATTGCAATTGGTAAATAAATTTTGCATCGCCTCCTCAAGTAATAATAGTAGATGTAGTAATGACTCTTTAAATAAACAAACATGGCTGACATACCTTCATTAATTTTAAATGTAGCATTTTAAATAATACCGCTAACTTAAGGAATTAGAATAAAGCAATATAATTGTTTGGTTATTTAATATTGACTGCGTTTGGCTTACGGAAAGGCTTTATGTAAGACCTACCATCATAAGCAGCTTAGGTTTGGCATATTCCATTTCTAGGCGCATCTTGGTGTTTGCAGCCTTTTTTGGTATATCTTGCTAATGCCACAATTGCAACCGAAGTTAATTTGTCTACTTCTACATGTCATCCAAATTATGTTTACTACATTTTGAGGATGGCTTAATGCGTTCTTGCAAATTATAAATCATTGATTTCACTAGATGCCGCCACTACAACAAGCGATTACTGATTGGATAAATAGGATACATTGCGGTTTGGAAAAAAAGACATGGTTGTCGCATTTGGAAAACAAACACTCTTATGCATTGGAATTAAAGGGGTTTGATCACGTTTTGAGGAAAACGTATATTACACTGTGTCAGCGTGACTCAACTAAAGGTACATTACATTAATGGGCAACATTTTTTATGTGACGTTTATCACGTTTTGCCCTCAAACGCTTCATACACTGCATATATATATATATTTTATATATATATATATATATATATATATATATATATATATATTATATATATATATATAGTATAATATATATATATATATATTATATAATATATATATAATTTATATTATATATAATATATATATATATATTATATATTTTCCCTCTTCTTTCGCCTTTTCCCACTAGGTGGGGTCAGTAGCCCGAATTCTTGATTTCCAGGATGTTCTGTCCTGGGCATCCTCTGGGGTGATCCGCAGTGCCTCCATATCCCTTCGGACACAATCCATCCATCTCTCTCTTGGTCTCCCCCTTGGTCTTTTTCCTGGCACTCTCATGTCAACAATTGCTCTCACTTTGTTGTTTTCTTCGATTCTCTGAATGTGTCCATACCAGCGTAGTCTCATTTCTCTTACTTTCTCTTGTATACTATTCACTCCTAGCTCCTTTCTGATGTCCACACTCTTTACTTTGTCTCTCAGTGTTACTCCTTTAATTCTTCGCAACATCCTCATCTCTGTTTTCTCTAGAATCTGTTCCTCCTTCTTTGTAACTGTCCCATATTCTGCTCCGTACAGAAGTACTGGTCTAATCACAGTCATATAGAGCTTGGTCTTTAATTTCCTTGGCATTTACTTGTCACCGATAACACCGGATAGGTCTCTCCACTTGCCCCACGCTGCACTGACTCTTGCTCTTACTGCTTCCTCTGATCCTCCTTCTTTACTGATGGTGACACCTAAATATTTGAATTTACTTATATATATTATATATATATATATAATATATATAATATATATATTATATATATATTGTCCTGTTGTGTCCTGTAGCCGCGTCTCCAGCCTCTAACAACTGAGAAGGACATCTCCGGGAATGAGGACAGCGGCAGTGAGGATGAGTTGGGGGAAGAGGAGGAACCTCGAGGTGAGGAGAAGTTAGGGAGGAGGAACCTCGAGGTGAGGAGGAGTTAGGGAGGAGGAACCTCGAGGTGAGGAGGAGTTAGGGAGGAGGAACCTCGAGGTGAGGAGAAGTTAGGGAGGAGGAACCTTGAGGTGAGGAGGAGTTAGGGAGGAGGAACCTCGAGGTGAGGAGGAGTTAGGGAGGAGGAACCTCGAGGTGAGGAGGAGTTAGGGAGGAGGAACCTCGAGGTGAGGAGTAGTTAGGGAGGAGGAACCTCGAGGTGAGGAGGAGTTAGGGAGGAGGAACCTCGAGGTGAGGAGGAGTTAGGGAGGGGGAGTTAGGGAGGAGAAGGAAATAATATAATTCAATGTCAGAGTATCACCTGTATAGAAGTAGTTTAAATCTAAAAATAGAATGTTGTATTCACTCAACAAGGGATCAACATTTCAAGCAGACCAATGTTTATTTTAAAGTGCAAATTATTATGGCAAAATCTTTTTCACCATTTCTGTTTCTTCCCCAGTGACCCGTCGAGTGCGGCCGAAGCGTTCTCTGGTGACCATTGCTGACCAGGCAATACTAGTTGACCCGCCTGACTTCAGGCAAGCAAACATGTGATGTCTTTTAAAGTGACATGTCTTTGTGATGTCTTTAAACTTTGTCTATACAGTGTCAGCTATTCATGTTTAACATCACATTCAGTGTTAAAGCACGAATTGCTGAAATTTTCTGGCTAAAGTTCATTTGGTTGATCTTTTTTCAGTATCTTTTAAAATCCATTCTTATTTGCAATTTAATTTCAGTTTTTTACCTAACTGTATCTGCAATAGTGAATGATTGTCAGCTTCAAGTTGGAATATGTCATTGTGAACAAATTGAGTTTAATAATGTTAATGAACTGGTACTGATAAATGGATCTTCATGGAATCAACAAAACTGTTATTTGCAAGTTGGTTTCACTCCTATGCTACAAAAGGGACTTGACAACTTCATGGTGAAAAAATTCAAGTATACTTGGTGACATTCCTTCTGACTAAATATTACTTAGAAGTTTATAAAAAAAAAAAAAATTCTAGTCTCGGTCAGAGTATTGAGATATTTGAACAATTTCCCTCTAAATTTGGAGGATTCCCCATCAGATTGGGAAACATAACTTCTCATTTATAATATCCTCGAAGATCAAGCTCAGTGGCGCGACAAAACCAAGGGGTTAAGCAATTGCGTAAACATAGAACAGTGCGTGAGTCGTTGATGGATGAACGAAGGTTCTAGGAAGCTAAGGAGGATAGGCAGCATTAAAGAGATATGTTTTTAGACGTCGGCGGAAAGAAACTATATTACCTTCCGACTTGACAACTGACAGGAAGCGAATTCCACAGAGTTGGTGCAGCAACTACACCGTTAATGTAAACTGACCTACATCACACAAGGTCATGCTGTGTGTCATTCGTAACAAGCAAAACTTCATCAATTGCTTTGTATATAAACGATTATGACGAATCGATGTACAATGAATTAATCCCTCCCATTGCAGCACTACAAAAACACGAAAGTGGGACTCGAGTCGTTCGCTTCGATGGAATCAGGACGCACAGAGAGAAGAAGGTATGTGTCACATGACCAGGGAACAGTCTGCATTGTAAACAAAATACTTTTATGCAAACACCAACACGAGTCAAAAGTAGTGATGAAAAAAGGCCAAACGAATTATGTTTATTTATTATTAAATTGTTAAAAAGAAAGAGAAATGTGGGCTCTACTCCCCAAGGCCAGGCTTATGACTGAGCCTCATACACGTCACCTGTCCCTCAGGTAGACAGAGCCCACATTTCAACATATAACGTATAGTAGCATTACTGCTGTGGTTATAAACCATGTCACCTTTCAACATACATGTAATATTATCATTACTGCTGTGGTTATCTAAAACCTTGTCATTAATAAGTATTATAATTACTAATCAATCACACCGTTCATTCACACTAACTCTAATCTACATTAACCAGATAGTTATTTTACAAATAAGTATTTAGCCTACACCTAGAAGTGGGGCAGTTACGCCACTGGTCACCAAGCCACATGTGACCGCCCCACCAATATGATGTATGTGACCAATGTAGATAGAAACTTAATGACATTTAGTTTTATTTAGTTACATATATTATGTAAACAACAACGCAGGTACATCAATATGTTGTCACATCAAGCAAGCACGTCCTAGACATATTACCAACCACCAACACTATATCACTACACTGTATTTACAATTGACACCATATCTGTGGGGGCACTTCGCCACCAGGTCACTCCAAAATTAAATGTGACCGAACCCCACAAAGAATACTTTAATCATATCATAATGTCTCACCCACCACAGCAAAGTGGTCTTAAGTCACAACATTGTCAAGTTGAGTTTTGGATTCGTTTGATTCCACAAATCATCATTTGGTCAAATATCTTCAGTTATGCGTTTCCGGTGGAAACGACCTAAAACAACTTTTGCTTAGTATGCAAAACATGCCTGTTCTACACACGAGAACATGCCTGTTCTACACACGAGAACATGCCTGTTCTACACACGAGAACATGCCTGTTCTACACACGAGAACATGCCTGTTCTACACACAGAACATGCCTGTTCTACACATGAGAACATGCCTGTTCTACACACAAGAACATGCCTGTTCTACACACGAGAACATGCCTGTTCTACACATGAGAACATGCCTGTTCTACACATGAGAACATGCCTGTTCTACACATGAGAACATGCCTGTTCTACACACATGAGAACATGCCTGTTCTACACATGAGAACATGCCTGTTCTACACATGAGAACATGCCTGTTCTACACATGAGAACATGCCTGTTCTACACACGAGAACATGCCTGTTCTACACAGGAGAACATGCCTGTTCTACATACAAGCGAAAAACTGATGTCATGTTGTGTACTATCATTTTTGTTTTGCTGAAATTCAATTGATCTTAATTATGATGTGACCTTAATTGGTAGGTGGCTATATAATGAAGGGACTAAATAGCAAAATTAAAATGTGTCAAGAATCCAAAATTAAACCGTCTTGTTATATAAAATGCAATATGAAAATAAAATGTGACATATCCATTCAGTGAGCTGTTGACAGGGAGTTACCATGTTTTTATATCAATTTATATGATATACTAACTCAACAGGAGGCTGAACAAACATGTTGTACCTGTTTGCAAAAAGAGATTCAGAAATCACAGTTGTCCCATTTTGGCCTGAAGCACTTCAGCTGATTGTGAAAGATATCTTTTTGCAGACCAACGTCGAATGAAGGAAATCGTTACATATTTGACCCAGCTGAGACTGAGCAATGAGAAGCTGGAGAAGATAAAACAAAGAGAGGTCAGACACGCAGATATGACAATGCGTGTCATGACGTATTTCATCGATTGACAGAAAATTGCACTTTGAAATGTTGCTCTTGGCTATTAAAATGATTTTGGGGCTGAATTATTTTGCTACCATTTAAAAGTATACAGTTATGTAGTTTTGTGCCACAGACCTTGTCCCCATTTGCTCATCTGTTTAAATGAGTACCTGGTTATAGACAGTGGTGGATATTTGTTTAGAAATAGTCTCTTAGTTATAATTGTATGGCTGAAATCTTGTCAAGGAAGTTCGATGGTTGTTGACATGACTAGGTTTGCCTGGGAAAGAAATGTAGAATGGTCTGAGCTCTCCTGAAGGCTGGATACCATGCTACCATGTAAAAACTTGCCATTTAAATGTTACTTATATTAGATGTAAAAAAAAAACTTATTCTGCATTTATGTTGTTGTATTTTATGGAGCAATGTGTTTGTTGACAGTATGCGGGAGGGATCTTTTCAAAGCTGTTGGCCCAGTGGAATATGACCTACAATGTACAGCCACCAATGAGATCCAACACAAACGTCTCCTCGAGGCAAGTTCACTTTTATGTTAGAATGTCTAGAATAATATTATATTTTATTACTAAAATCTGTGTAGCACCATATCTCATGTACCAGTCTGTTCTTAGGTGCATTCCAATAATAATAATACATTTTATTTGTACAGTGCTGTGTGTCCGGATAAATAAACACCTGAGGGTTGTCTGGCTCCTAGGTTTTTATTTATTATTTCATATATTAATTGTTTCAAATGCCATGACAATCACATTTTATGCATATTTTATATCAAATGTAAAATATATTTCTGAAGTGTTATTAATGACACATTTAATTATTAAGTTACATGAGCAACCATCAGATATCATGTGACATTCATTGTGGGTTGTAACCACAGAATTTCAAGACAGCATAGCCTACTATGTACAGAAAAGCCCAGAACTCACTTTTCTTCTAAGTTACCTAGACATCATTTTATAGAACTATGGAATAACTTTGATTATAACATGCAAAATCTCAAACCCAGACATACGTTCAAATCTGTACTATCTAAACAATATTTATCTAACTATCTTAACCAAGTACATTGCCTAAATCCAAGATATGTAGAGTGCAACTAATTGTTTTCATTTAAAAAGACACACTGTTTGGATTTGCACACATTTTTCACACATTTCTCAAATTCGCCCAATCTGTATAATTATATCATTTCAAAGTTTATGTTTTGGGGTCACAGGAATACGGCACAAAATATGCCATGAGACCACCATGTAACAATACTTTTCTTTTTGTTTGCTTATGAAGAATGTAATGTTATTGCTATGAAATAAAATTTGATTTGATTTGATTTGATTTGATTTGATTTGATTTGATTTGATTTGATTTGATTTGATTTGATTTGATTTGATTTGATTTGATTTGATTTGATTTGATTTGATTTGTAGTTACAAGAAGGCAAAAGCAGCGACCATGAAGTAGAACACCACAACAAGATGAAACATGCAGTTTGTGAAGGCATACTTGTTCATTGTTATTTGATCAAATTGTACATTGTTATCATTGTTACAACACAACATTGTATTTGTGTGTTATTATAACATCAGCTAACCATCGGTTTTTGGACTTGTGTTGATTACATTTCACAAGCAGGATTGGGTAATGTGGGGAACTGATGTCACTATGTCCGGGGTTGTACCAGGGGGATACACTCCCCTTAAAACCCCAAACTCCACCTATCATGAGCCTCCCACAAACCCTGCAGCTGTGCATCACTTCAGACAACTACTTACCCCATGAATGTCCAAAAAGTTGTTTTTGAAATATTGACATGCAATAAGATAAATTATTTTCAGACTCAGTCCGTATACAAGGACAGTTCCATAGTCATACAGGTAATAACACCAATACGAAAAGAAAAAACCTAAAGCTATCCAATACAGTAAACAGTGACATGACCTATTCGTCTTCCCTGCAGAAA
>JAODUO010000914.1:200000-242500 GCA_025642075.2 Ridgeia piscesae | reverse complement strand
ATAGTTAAGCAGTTACACCAGTTTGACAATTTAAAACTGCATTCTATGAATTAAAGGGCAAAAAGGCAACGGTTTCGTGTTAAGCTCCTAAAAGAGTTAACACAAACTAAACATTTGCACGTACAATACAAATCTTCACATCAGTGGTTTAATCAGAAAGTAGTCTTAAAGTGGAAACATCTAGCATAACCACTGATACCATCAACGGGACCATATTGGTCGTTGCAACCAATCAAAAACCAGCTTCTATTTCCACTTTGGAAAAACACTAAGTCACCGAGTCGACTGCTGGGTCAGCTGTCATAACAAAGGAGAGCCAAGGCCCAAGCGGTGCCTTACAACCGGGCTGGGTTGACTTAACCACGAAAACGACCACCATCTACATTTTTTTATTAATATGTTATTGTTTTAGTTATTATTGTTAAAAAGCATCGCTTAGGTAATATAACATTGCGTGCTCACAGCACACGCGGGACGTTTATATAAAATATTGTTAAAACAACAATGTGACATCGTCGAACAAAACGTAATTTCCATACTTATAAATCGTATTATATTTCTGGCGATAACATGAGTGAGTCAACACGCTTAAGGCCCTACATTCACTGTAACTTTCGTTTCTGTTTGTGTCATCAATTTGTTGCTACATCTGTACGACAAACCAACACATTTTCTAATTGACTAGAAATCATGAGTATCCAAATACGTTTACAAGAGCGCGATTTCGATTTGCTGCAATCTATGTGGGCGATATCAATAGTGTGCGCGTGCGTTTCACTAAGTCTCGAACGATAGGTTAGATTTAACAAGATTGCCACCTAGAGATTCAACTCTAGATGGCAGGTGGACTAGGAAGCCATTTGGCTTATCGAGAGTCCAACCTATCTATCTAAGTATACCCCGCCCTTCTTAGGTATATGTCAATTTTATTTTTAAATATATTAACACTGCTAGCACCTGCACAATCAGCTGATAATCTGTTCCATTCGTTTACTGTTCTTTGTGAAAATGAAAATTTTCTAATATCTAGTCTACACTGCTTCTTTGCTAATGTAACTCCATGTCCTCTAGTCCTTCTCTCTTCCTTGACTGTGAAAAAAATATTTCTGTCAATATTTTCATATCCATTCAATATTTTAAACACCTCAATCTGATCTCCTCTCAATCTTCTGGTTTCTAGTGTTGTTAAGCCACATTCTTTTAGACGCATTTCATAACTAATATTCCTGAGTTTTTGTATCATTTTTGGTTGCTCTCCTTTGTACTCTTTCTAGCATATCAATATCCTTCTTGCGATATGGCCTCCATGCTTGTATACAATATTCTAAGTGAGGCCTAACTATTGTTTTATACAGCGGTATTATTAGTTCTTTTTCTTTGTACACTATATTTCGCCTAATTAATCCAAGAATTTGGTTTCCCTTCGCTGCTGCAATTCCACACTGCTCTGATACCTTCATGTCAGCACTAATAGTTAACCCTAAGTCCTTTTCCTTTGAGGTAGTATTTAGTACAGTATCACCCATTGTATATTGTGCATCTTCATTCCCATGTCCTGTGTGAAGGCACTTACACTTTCCAAAATTAAACAGCATTTGCCACTTCTCAGACCATTCTATCAACTTATTAAGATCATCTTGTAAATGCTGTCTATCTGCATCACTTTTAATTTTCCTAAACACTTTTGTGTCGTCCGCAAACTTCAACACCTTGCTTGTTATGTCATCATCCAAATCATTGATATATATTAAGAATAAAATAGGTCCCAGTACTGATCCCTGCGGTACTCCACTCAAAACCGGTTTCCAGTTTGAAACCTCCCCATCAACTACTACTCTTTGTCTTCTACCAATAAGCCATTTTTCTATCCAGTTGATCATTCCATTTCCTATGCCATGGGCCTTTAGTTTAAGTAGTAGTCTTTGGTGTGGCACTTTGTCAAAGGCTTTTTTAAAATCTAAGTAGATTATATCTACTGGTGATCCCTCATCTAGCCACTTTGTGACATCTTCCAAAAAACATAACATATTTGTTAAGCATGACCTCGCTTTTAAAAACCCATGTTGAGATGGGTTTATCAATTTATTTTTAACAAGAAAATCAACCAGGTGATCTTTAATTAGTCTTTCTAATAGTTTGCAAATCACCGATGTTAAACTCACTGGTCTATAGTTCTCTGACTTGTTTCTCGAACCTTTTTAAATAATGGTATAATGTTTGCTTCTTTCCATTCTAACGGAACTATTCCCTCCTCTAATGACAAATTGAACACTGTTGCAAGCGGTATGCTGATTTGTTCTACAATTTCCAATAGTAATTTGGGAGGAATCCCATCTACTCCAGGTGATTTATTATCCTTCATATCTCTTATTTTCATAGCTACCATTGTTGGGGTTACAATTAGTTGTCCTAAATAGTCAAACTCTCTCCCTTCGAACTTAGTCTCAAGTACTGGTAATATACTAATATCTTCCCTGGTAAACACCGAACTAAAGTACTCATTTAGGTTTTCTGCCATTAAGAATCCCTCTGTTATTATGTTTCCATCACTACCTTCTAGAGGACCGACCTTATCCTGAACTTTCTGTTTACTTCGAACATACGCATAAAAACTCTTGCTGTCATGTTTTATATTAAAAGCTATTTTTTGTTCGTAGCTTCTCTTTGAATTTCTAATTTCAGCTGTAGCTTGATTAAGTGCTTCTTTATAAATGCTATAGTCTTCTTCACTTCCGGTATGTCTATATGTCTTCCACATCATTTGCTTGTACTTGATTTTTCTAATGGCTTCCTTCGATAAGTGTTTCTTCTTTGACCGTTTCCCCTGTTTTTTCAAGGGGACAAATTTGTCAACGACGCAGTCAATTTCACTCTTTAAAATATTCCAGCATTCTGTTGCTGTCTTATTCTTCAGTGTGTTATTCCAGTCTATCTTTGCTAAATATTCCCTCATGTCCTTATATCTTCCTTTGTGAAATTTTTTCCTGTACCTTATTTTTCTATTCCGTTCTCCCTTTACTTTGATGATAAAATGTATCTGGTTGTGATCACTACACCCCAGTGGCTCACATATATTGACATTATCAACAAATTCCTTCTGTGAGCTCAATACTATGTCTAACACGTTCTCGCCCCTGGTTGCTTCTAACACATGTTGAGAAAGGAAACTATCTTGTACTAAATTTAAAAACTCTTGATCCTCTCTCCCGGTACTCTGTAGAGATGTCCACTGTATATGCCCATGGTTAAAATCCCCATGATAATACAGTCCCGTTTACTCACTTCTTTGATAGCGTTATGTATTTTTTCATTCTCTTCCATGCTTATGTTTGGACTCCGATACACTAACCCAACAGTTAATGTTGACTTTCCTGTAACTATGTTACACCAGACAGCATCTTCACATTCTGCTTCTTTTACTAATTTTATTTCATAAGCTTGGATGGATTCTTTAATATATAAAATAACTCCGCCTCCCCTTCTTCCTAATCTATCTTTCCTAAACATTACATACCCTGTCATTCCTAATTCAGCATCTGATATATCAGGTGTGGCCCAAGATTCAGTTATACCTATTATGTGAGGGTCAATATCTTCTACCATAATGTTTAGTTCATTTCTTTTGTTTACTATGCTCCTTGCATTTAAACAAACACATTTATAACCAAATTCCGTAGGGCTTTCCAGGCTGTTCTTTGCTGATGTCTTTTTGCTATCTTTATCTATGCCTCTAGTATTTGGCTTCTCTGTGTATCCCCCCTGCGAAACTAGTTTAAAAAGTTGCAACCTGTTCCATTATTCATCGATCGAAGAAGGTTCTCGGAGAACACTGCTGCGCCCTTTCCGCTTAGATGGAGGCCATCTCTCATAAACATGTCTTCTTTACCAACAAAATATCCCCACAAATCTACAAATCCAACTCCTTCTTCTTCACACATCTGCTCTAATAGTCGGTTAATGGCCATCCTCTTGCAATTTCTAAATGTTGTTCCCCTTCCCCTCATCACTGGCAAGATTCCTGAGAGTATGATCTGTTCAACTCTCGTCTTCTTCAGTGTCTCTACCAACTCTCTGTATCTCTTTACTATCCTGGTTGTTCCATCCCTGTCTGCATTGTTCGTCCCTACATGTACTAATATAGACCCCCCCTTGGCCATGCCCCAAAACTTTCTCTACCCGTTCAGTCACATGCTCTATCCTAGCCCCCGGAAGACAAACAACAACGTCTTCTCCTTTGCTTAATGTCCTGTCTGTCTTTCGCAAAATGGAGTCTCCCATAAATATCCTTTCTGTTCTCAATGCCCCCTCGATCACTGCTTCAGAGTAGCTCCTCCGTTTTGCATCTCCCTATTATATATTATGGTATTATACCATTGTAAAAAATACTATACTGTTGTTTTATTGAATTTAAGTATGTGCTATTTAACGCTGAGTGAACGACGTAAAGACTGCTTGACCAATACATGTTTCAGTCCGGTACCAGTCTACCAGATCCGGTGGCTGCTAACAGGTGAAAGCAAAGTGAACAATTTGTGTGGTCGCTGGTTCCGTTTGTCAAGTAGTCGTTCATTGTGGGTACATTACGATTTTAATCAGAAACCACCTGTGGCTAGGACAACAGTCGCAGAAAACGAGTGGTCGCTCATGACAGATGTCGCCCTAGATAGTTTTTATTGTATTTGCTAGATGGATTATTATTATTATGTATTTTTATGACTAACAGATAATATTAGTTATTTATATAGACACATGTGTTTTTATTATTTTTCTTTTAAAATATTACCTGTGGGTAGTATTCTTCTTATTGTATAAATGTTTTAATATGTTGTGAAGCGCCACAGATAATTATGGATGTGGCGCTATATGAAGAAAAATATTATTATATTATAATTAAACTTATAAATTCCTGCAGATCATAGTGATTATAATAATTAATTATTATGTTATTTATAATTAATTAAACTATTTCGCGCGTGCAAATGCAGTAAGTACAGTTCATAACTATAAATATTCGCGCGCACAAGCGCCGTCTAACGGTATTTATTTTATAAAGCCAACTTATAATAGCGAGTTTACATCGGAGCTGCGTGTAGCCGAATATGTCGAGTTGTCGTCCGTTGAGATTTGCGCGTTTCCTTTGTGAATTTTCTCGTTAGAGGAATGCAAGCGATTTTTTGTAACGCAGTGTATGTATATGTATGTAAGATATGTGAGAAGAAGTTTGGCAGTTGCTTGTGGTCGTTTTTGTCATGGTTAGACAGAAAGTAAAAGATAATATGCACAGTTCACGCCGACCAAGTCGACTCTACTACGTCATTCTGTTTCTAAAATGGCGTAGTCCACAGACTTTCTATGGGTATGTGTTCTAAAAATTGCTCTGGTAAACCGCCGACGTTAAAAATATGATTGTTGTTGGAAGTTGTTATTTTTTATTAACTCTTTTAGGCCCACATCACCAAAACATTGACTTTTGTCTCGCTTTACGTATTATGAATCTAAGGGCATTTCTTTCTTCAGATTTCAGGAATCTCAAAATGTAAAAACACCGAAAATGTTGATATGAGCGATGGTCGTGCGGTAGACCGCCGGACAATCAATAGAAGGGACGGATCCCACGTGCCGCCGTTGCGAAATTTAGGCTATTTCGTTCACTCCACATTGCATATGTCTTTCGGAAAAGATACTAACAGCTGTTGGTCCCTTCTGTGCCAGGGGAAATAAAAGTTCCCATACATGGGGTAAATGTGTAAGCTGTAGCGGACTCACTAATTCTAGAAAACCAAGCTCGACAATACTCTAGTCACGTACGTGTGGCTAACTTAGAGTGATGAGTTAACCATAAGAAGAAGAAGAAGATGACTATATCAATACTTACAATTATGCCCTGGACACCACAACATTACTGTTTCATTGCAGATACCATTTTAACGCCTCCCCAGCCGGAAGTTGTCATCAACGCCCTGTTGTGCCTCATTGTTTTTTGCCTCTTTCTCTGCGTCGCCATGTTGTGTAGGAAAAAGCGCCAACAGCGCCGTCTGGTGAGTTCTGAAGCTTCGTGTGAGTCATCCATGTTTATATAGTTATTTTCGTAGGCCTACTGCGGATTTGAATATCAATTAATGTGAATCGCGACAGGGTGAAATATCTGAATTAGTTAATATATATATATATATATATATATATATATATATATATATATATATATATATATATATATATATATATATATATATATATATATGAGTGTGTGTGTGTGTGTGTGTGTGCGTGCGCGTGCGTGCGTGCGTGCGTGTGTAAGCTATTTCATCAGTTATAGTCTACATGCGTCATTCTAGCTCTGTCAGCGATTATTTTCGCATTTATAAACGACCTGATTATATTGACTTCTGCAGTATTTCACGTTGCAGAATAAAAGTTTGGATCGAATTACAAACAACTGCTACAGTTGTCAAACAAAGTCGACGTTAGGTATGTATTAAATGCGATTAGTCTCATCAGTATTGGTCCATTCTTTATTGATTTCAATAGTATTGCTGTGCTTCATACATAATACACTACACGTCGGCTAGTATGTACGGAAGCACGTTGGTGCCACGGTGAATATATATATATTTATAATATATATTTATAATAATTATCTGGCGACCGCCACATAATTATCTGGCGGCCGCTACTTATTTATCTGGCGGCCGCCACTTAATTATCTGGCGGCCGCCACTTAATTATCTGGCGGCCGCCACTTAATTATCTGGCGGCCGCCACTTAATTTCCCTCATTTTTCAGCCCGACGGGGACAGCATAGGGAATACCCCCACCTTTTCAGTACAGAAAGCAAAATTACGGGCATAAAGCGAGACTGATCATTCTCCTCTCTTACGTAGATCTAGTATTAAAATTAATATACTCAGTTATAAACTTCCGACTACCCAGTGGAAAATCACTAGATAAATTGCTAGGTTGGCCGTCAGTTTGCACCCTTATACTAGCCATCAAGCGCTTTATAGATGATTAATTTATATTTGCCCTGTCACCCCTTGCATTGCAGCCTGCAGAATACTTATCGCCTACGGTTGAACCAGCGGATTCCTGCACTTTGTGTAATTGGATCCCATTTGAGTAATGATAACTTTCTTTTCTAAAAGATAGGATTGGGAAGTTCTACACAGGCACCCCTCGCAAATGTTTTGTTGTGGGACCATTTAATTATCTGGCGGCCGCCACTTAATTATCTCCCATTTTTCATCCTGAGGGGGACAGCATAGAAAATATCGGGCATATAGCGAGACTGATCATTTACCTCTTAATATATATATATATATATAAACATATATATATATATATATATATATATATATATATATATATATATATATATATATATATATATATATATATATATATATATATAATAGAGGAGAATGATCAGTCTCGCTATATGCCCGATATTCCATATGCTGTTCCCCTCAGGATAAAAAATGGGGGATAAATAAGTGGCGGCCGCCAGATAATTAGGTGGCGTCCGCCAGATAGTTAAGTGGCGTCCGCCAGATAATTAAGTGGCGTCTGCCAGGAAAAAAAGTGGCGGCCGCCAGATAATTAAGTGGCGGCCGCCAGATAATTAAATGGCGGCCGCCAGAAAAATAAGTGGCGGTCGGCAGATAATTAAGTGGCGGCCGCCAGATAAATAAGTGGCGGCCGCCAGATAAATAAGTGGCGGCTGTCAGAAAGATATTATGTTCACCGTGGCACCAACGGGCTTCCGTAAGTAAGTCAGTGGTTCTATACGCTACGTTTGTAGATTTGCGTAACTGGATTGATTTGTTCTAAAAATTGCATGGGTGTGTTGTAAGGTCGATACACAGACAGACGACTAACAGAGTCCAACCTGACGTAGTAAACCGGAAGTAGACTTGTCTAGCTTAATAGTCGAAAGGGTGCATTCTAAATTGTGCTTTTGTCTCATAGTAACTTCTTGTATGCGTGAATATTGTAATTATGTGTTGTTTTAACGCAGGCACTGAGCGATCACATAATAAACTTCCCGGGAGTTCAGTAAAAGACTTGTCGTGGGATTCCTGTCGACACATGTCAAATGACGTAAAAATGACCCATTCCGTTGACAGTTTGAAGTCCCAAACATTCAACACCCTTCAGGGTGAAAACTGTGAAATGATCTACAACAATTGTTGCGACTTGTGCGAGTCACATTTGGAAAACGCGAAATCGGCAAACGGCAAACCGCGAGTAAACGGATACCAGCTCTGTGACAAATTCCGGAAGTGTGACATTGGCGGCCAGTGTTGCGCGGCCAGATTCCCGATGAGCAGCAACGAACATTTTACACACCGTTTCATGTGTTACCAACACAAGAAACCGTCTGCGCGCATCGAGCCATGCCAGATGGAAGAAGGAGCGAAATGGGGCTCGCACAGCAAGGATGACCTCATCACCGATGAGACGGCGGCGACGCTGGTGAGCGCGGACACGCTCGATCTCTACAGCGGCGTCGACCAAGACTGGCAGCGTATCTGGCTGCATATCAAGCCGTTTGGCCGACGTACGCCGATCAAGGGCGCCCGGCCGGCTGAAGACGAAGACGTGAGCGTGGCCAGCTGCGACAAGGTCGGACAGCCGACGGACGTGCACGCGCCGGACCGGCGGCGCGCGCACGGACGGCGGCAGAATGCGGACGGGTATCCGGCGCCACGCGCGATGGTCGACAGCAACACGAACCAGAACAACCATTGCGACGCGTGGACGCCGGCGTGCGGCGACATCGCCAGCGGAAACCGGAAGTCGCGCTCACTACTTCCGGATGAGAGCCGTGGTGTGACCATCCAAGCCGTCAGGGATGCGCAGCTCGCGGGAAACTCACCAGCGAGTCGGGACAAAGATGAAATCGTCTTGTCGTCTACGTCTAGCGGACACGGGCATCTCGAACGAGACGAGTGCGACCGATGTATGCCGTCGTTGAGTAGGAACGAGAGCAGTCTCTTGCTACGGGTTGGTCGTGTCTTCGTCGGAGGGACGTGTCTGGGCGAACAGTGGCCGAGCGCCCATAAGCGGCCGGTAGACGCCGCAGCGGGTGACGGGCGGGACCTCCTGAAGCCGGCGTGGTCTTCCACCCCGTCCGTCGTCGCTAGCATGTTGGCCAGCCTCAGCGCCAAGGACATCCTCCGCCCGGTGAAGACCCGACCGGGCGTGGTGTGCAGCAGCCAGATGTCTCACGGTCGACACCATCACGTGGACGACAACGTGAACAACAGCAACAACAACAAATACTACACCAGTGACGACACCGACACGGACACGGAGCGACTGATGACGAACTACGCGAGCTACGATAGTGTCGGTCGCAGAGCGACGGTCCACCAGCGCGGGGTTCCGAGTGTCACCAAGAGGTCCAACGACACCTGCGACGACAGTGAGAGCGCGAATGACAACATGTGCCGTGGTGACCACGCCGCCGACCCCTCTAAGGGCGACCCTGGTGACAACGACAACTACAGGCAGGTTTTCACGATTATGACTTCCCATGGCATTTCCATGACAACGAATATTGATACAATCTGAACATTTTAATATCTACTATTTATCAACTATTTTATTATTACTTATTTATTATTTTTGACTTGTAATATAATTAACTCGTATTTATTAGTATTTTAGTACTATTATGACTAATATTATTTATTTATATTGAACAATTACTGATCAGTTTATTTTACAGCTGCATTTCTATTTTAACTTTTCTTTAAGGAAATTTGTATAGTCCTGTAATGCGCCTCTGAATGCTTTTAATTGTCATTGTGCAGACAAATGCTGTTATAATAATAAGTATTACAATCCAACACTAACACTCCAAATCATGTCATCACAATGTGTTTTATAGTTTAATATCTATATTTAAAAAATCAAACAAAACAAGACACAGCAAAACTGTTTCCATTGATAAACTAGGCCCACGGGAAATGGGACACCTAAGTCTACACAGGCAACGTTAACAGCGGAACAGGCCGATAAACTTATTGCAAACGTTATTTTCTTGACAAACGCTCTACCATCAACGGTAAACCCGTCAAATTCTCAAAATAAAGTCAACGATGTCACCACAAAGGCTTTAGATTTATGGAATACGAACTGTGATGCTTCTCCCCACAGACTTGTGTAAGGTTAGTAATCTATTGCGCTTAATGTAGTTATTTTTCCGTCTGTCATCTAGCATGGCTAAATTCGATGTCCAGTCGGTTAAGGCTTGATAAGATCGCACACACACATTTCAAGCTTGCAGAACGTTCACAACTATATACAGTACTTCCTGTATCTTAGTTGTCGTGTCATCGATGTCATGCCACAACACCGTGACAACAAAACCAAAGGGAAATTTATACGACGGAATTGTTATGATTTATGTTATCTTGTTTTGTTATTTTGCACCATGGAAAAACATAAATAGCAACATATGTATTGCATATATTGGAGGAAACATGGCCACTTGTGGCGTAACACCCTCATTACAGAAACTTTGACAATGTGATCAAGACTTACACTTTGTACAAAATGAATGCTTGTATGTTCTTCTTCGCCTTTTCCCACTAGGTGGGGTCAGCGGCCGGAATTCTTGATTTCCAGAATGTTCTGTCCTGGACATCCTCCGTGGTGATCCGCAGTGCCTGCATATCCCTTTGGACACAATCCATCCATCTCCCTCTTGGTCTCTTTCCTGCCACTCTCATGTCAACAATTGCTCTCACTTCGTTGTTTTCTTCCATTCTCAGCATGTGTCCATACCAGCGTAGTCTCATTTCTCTTACTTTCTCTTGTATACTATTCACTCCTAGCTCCTTTCTGGTGTCCACACTCTTTACTTTGTCTCTCAGTGTTACTCCTTTGATGAATGCTTGTATAGTTTCTATAATCAACTGTTTACGTGTTTCTCTCACGGATTCCGTTGAACCTGTCTACAGCGGGGAGAGGAGGACGGAGGCGCACGCGGAGGCAGCGCGACACAGCGAGGGTGAGACTAGCATCGACCAGCCACAGAGGGACTCCTCCAGTAGCGTCGACACGACTCCGTCCAGCTCTGATGGGCGCGTGGTCGACGGGCAGTCAGGCACGACAAGCGGGTCTGTATTACGTCGCATGCGCTGTTCTGTTTACTGATTAGTCTCGATTAACCGACTGTCGGTCGGCTGCGGAACTACGCCGAGTAGACAGTCTGGTGTTCTGTCGGCTTTTGAATATTATCCGCGTGATCTAAACAATGCTACCACCTCACGGATACTGGTTAATCCTGCCGTAATTTATTTGTACTTCACGGACCTGTTTTCACTATCTTTCCGTGTTGTTAATTGTCCTTCACGGACCTGTTTTCACTCTATCTTTCCGTGTTGTTATTTGTCCTTCACGGACCTGTTTCAATCTATCTTTCCGTGTTGTTATTTGTCCTTCACGGACCAGTTTTCACTCTATCTTTCCGTGTTGTTATTTGTCCTTCACTGACCTGTTTTCATTCTATCTTTCCGTGTTGTTATTTGTACTTCACGGACCTGTTTTCATTCTATCTTTCCGTGTTGTTATTCGTCCTTCACGGACCTGATTTCATTCTATCTTTCCGTGTTGTTATTTGTTTTCCAAGGTTTTATTGTCATTTATTCCTCATTCGTTCTATGTTATTTCCATCTTAATCTGCTTTAAACTATTTACATTTAAAAGTGTTTCCGTGCCAATTTCTTCTCTCAACCATTTCATTATTTTACTGTTCGTCATAAAATAAATAAGATAAAATCAGCTTTATTGCCATGCGTTTTCATTGCAGTTACAATAAAACATTTGAATGCGTTGTAATTTTGTGTCGTCGTACAAGTATGTTCACATGACAATACATTCGCATGTACCAAACGATTATGAATATATACTACTATTTAAAATAAATAAATAAATAAGAGCAATCACATACAATAAGTCCGAATAAAAAGTGAAACTTTATAACATCGATAGGTAATAATTTATATGATCTACTAGTATAAATATAAAATAATAAAAAGTGGAATAAAAAATGTTGTTACCTTAACTAATACATAGGTCAGTCAAGTTAACTCCATGTTTTATTTGTGCATGAGTGCCTTCTGCGTGTAAGACTGTGAAATAAATCCACGAGCAATAAGTGTCGTGTATCGATGCGTGTTGACGTAGTCGTGCGGTGGCAGGGATGAGGCGAGTTGTTCGGCGGAGGAGGACCGGCCCGGGCAGCGGTTGCTGCGGGGAGAGCCGGTCATCGTCGGCCGGGTCATCAAGGAGCTTTGTTCCCTGCTCGACTACGACCACCGCGGGCTGGACGAGGCGCTGGTCAACGTCGTCGCCATGACGGTCAACAAACTGGCGGTCTGCAGGCACATTCTCTACCAGGTCTGACTGTCTGGCTGTCAGTCTGTCTGTCTGTCTGTCTGCTTGTGCATCATGTCACTCTGTATGGTTTATATGCGGACGATGTGCGTGTGTGTGTGTGTGTGTGTCGTGCGTGCGTGCGTCGTGCGTGCGTGCATGTGTTGTCTCAACTTCTCGCCTCATATGTTTTGTGTACATCATCCTCTCCGCGAGTGTCCAAATCCTACCAATCAAAATTGCTAATTAGGCCTACATTTAATTGCGTTTAGGGCCTATTTATTTGTGTTCATACATGTTAAAATGTTATATATATCGAAGTATCGCGATACTTGCGAAAGTTCGATACCGATATTTAGTGGTATCGCGATACTTCGATATTTTTGGTATCGAACGCCCACTGTTCGATACCTTCGATACCTACGATACTTGACATCGAGTCCATTCGACGACGTCGATGCGAAGACGCAACATCGTTGTTGATGACGACGTTGTTTTCGGGAGCTATCACTACAGTGCTTCGCAGCATAAATTTACTTATAAATAAATATTTACTTTAAAAATAATATAACATAAAATGTGAATTTGTTCTAAAACTTTATTGTAGAGTTAGTTTGTATAATAACTGTTTTCTGTGAGCGATCTTAGGCTAGCCTAGGTCAGTCTTCGCTTAGCCTCGTTATACAAACCAAGGTTCGTACGTGACGCTCTCGCTTGGTGGCACTACCATGCCATCTTTCTCCCTACTTTACTTACGGTTACGCGTACAAAAACACACATCCTATAGCATTTTTATAGAGTGTTTATTGCACGCACTAGTATTTATGAAACTAGTTTAATAATAATAATGTAAATATAAATAATTATTCGAGCGCGATGCGGAGGCTTTGTTTATCCGGGTTCCGTTTGGTGGCGCTGTTTTGTTATTTGGTGGCGCCACCGTTTGCCGTACACGACGCCCACAACCAAGACGAACGACAACATGTCGCAACGTTCATCGCTAATTTGGCACTTTTCTAACAAAGACTGTCTGCTATGCTAGAAACGTCTCAAAGATAGCGGGGGAAATACATCGAATTTGACGAAACATGTCACCAATCAAGAAGCTATCAAAACGTGATGATCTACTTTCATCGTACGGCATGTCGACGTCGTCGACGTTGTGGACAGTCAACGTCGCATTGCCATCGACTCGAGAACATGTTCTTTCGAAATATTCGACAATGAGCAAGCAATGGACATCAAGTTACAGTCGAAGCGAATCGCCATCGGTTGCCGAATCTACTAAGTAACTGCAGCCACAGAGTCAAGAAGTGACATATACGACGTGACTGATTAACGATGACGATTCGCTTACTGCATCTACTGCCACTGTGACACTGGCACTAGCCAAACAGGTTCACCACTGGCAGAGCCAGAGGTAGAGGAAGAAACTGACCTGTTCTTGAAAACAGTTGCAAAAACATAATGGGGCTTGTTATGTGTACTTAATAACGTGGTAATTTAAGTTTTATATTAAAAAAAAAATTGTGTGAACTGGGAAGTACAATTGTATTTGTAATTATTTTTTTTTATTATTATTAATTAGTGTTATTTTATTGTAATCATCTATACAGTTTTGATGCTACATCACAATTAACTTCATTAATAGAATTAATAATAAAAAAGTTATAACAGTGAGGGTTATATTACAGTTACCTTTTAATTTTACAACAGTAATCAATTATATTGAAACTGTTGTTTGTGTACTTACATAAATTGAAAATTGCATATTAGTCATTGTTTCCATGACTATAAAATTGTCACATATTTCCCTACAAGTGAAATATTTTGTGTTTCTGTGGCATTAGTCTAAGTGGATAGTAGTGTTTCTTTGGAGATCTCTACTGTACTGAATTACACTTATAAGGTAAATTTCGAGTATCGACTAAAAATCTGGTATCGATTGATATCGAAGAATTCAGGTATCGAACCAGTAATATATTGATCGGTATCGAAGAATTCTGGTATCGAGCCAGTAATATATCGATCGGTATCAAAGAATTCTGATATCGAACCAGCACTACTTCTGTTGCATACTGTGCTTCTACTGGGAACTGTGTTCTATGTGAAAATTAGACTTAATTACAACGTAAGTATCGAGTATCGAACAAAATTCAGGTATCGAACAAAACCTGGTATCGAACCAGCACTAATATAATATATATATATAGTATATATGTATGTATGTATATATATATATATATATATATAGTATATATGTATGTATGTATATATATATATATATATATACAGTATATATGTATGTATGTATGTATATATATATATATATATATATACACATACATATATACTATGCGTAAACACTCATTAAATCGCATTGAAATAAACACACAAATAGTCAATCCAGCTGACATAGAAATTACATCACATGTTTACTTACACGCACAAGTGTAACTGTATAAGTTTGGCTATACGTCACTGGCCCACACGTCCGCAGGTGTTCCGCTACGCCAACCACTTCGCGACGATGTACTCTGACGCCGCAGCCCTCCTCGGGGACCGTCGGCTCGACCGCCGCGCCATCAGCCGCATGGAGCAGGGCCTCATTGGCCGGGGCAGTCTGCCGCAGCTCGCCGCCTCCTTCGAGTCGGTCGGCGTCAAGGTGGGCAATACCCCGGGGTAATCATAATAGCTTTATTTATACACTAAAATAATCCAATGTAATCCTCTGCTCAGAAGTGTAAACAGTACAATATTTGATAAAATGTAACACGTAACTTAGATATTAAAATAATAATACAAGTAAAATTTGTAGATACATATAAATAAATACGTATAACTTGTGCATTGTTATATGCCTCGATTGCATCCGTTCGGGTTCGCCAAAACACCTTCAGACTCACGAAATCTCCAACACCACCAACACGTTGGGTGCGCAGCCCTCACCCCAATGCATTGTTCCGGTACATGTCTTAAGTCGTGCTGCCAAGACGGGTGTGTGAACTCATCGCTTCTCCCGTCTCCACAGCTCGGTCTGTCCGGTCTGACGTACGGGTGTCGTGCCGTCGCCTATCAGCTCCTCAACCTCCTCGCGGAGCTGGAGACGGCCGAGACAGCGGAGACGACGGCGGACGAACTCCTCACGTCCATCGTCAGTGGCGGCCGAGACACGGAGATGCTCCGGAGACTACTCGTAGACTTCCTCGACCCCGACGGCTACACGCGGGCAGACATCCCGGAACAAGGAGACTACGACCAGGTAACCGCCAGGGTATATATCGGGTGTATATATATATATATATATATATATAATGATATATATATATATATATATATATATATATAATGATATATAATTATATACATATGGCAAATGCTGTTTAATTGTGGGAAGTGTAAGTGCCTCCACTCAGGACATGGGAATGTAGACGCACAATATACATTTAGATAGATAGGTTGGACTCTCGATAAGCCAAAGGGCTTCCTTGTCCACCTGCCATCTAGAGTTGATTCTCTAGGTGGCAATCTTGTTAAATCTATATACCGGTATATATATATATATATATACATATATATATATATATATATATACACACACATATATATAACACATTCGTAATTGCGTTTTATCAACGGACATTATAGTTTAGCTAACTTATATTATATATATTATATATATATATATATATATATATATATATATATATATATATAATACGTTTCTACATAACGACTTTTTCAAACGAACATAGATTTACCTTCGTACTTTATAATATATATATATATATATATATATATATATATATACGTATTTACCAACGCTCAAAACGACTAAATCCTCATTTTATACGTTGATAATTATAAGTTTATATAGTAGATGTTTGCGTGGCAAGTGTTAGCTAATATTATGAAATATATATATTATATATAATTGAAAACAAAACACTAATACCAGCAATACTGCAGTAAATGTAATACAAATAAATAATATTTAAATATATATATATTTAAATATTATATATATATATATATATATATATATATACATACATACATATAATATTAATCTTAACACACTCGCTGTAATAACACCGCCGCCGTGTGACGGGCGCTTGTAGGTGGCGTACTGGGGCGACTCGTGCCAGGGGAGAGCGCTGCCAGTCGAGCCGTGGAGTCGGCCGCGACACAACAACACCAAGTGCGCTGTGACGTCAATCAACAACAACAACATGGCGCCGCCAAGCGAGGGCTCCATCAAAGGCATTATCAAGGGTAGGGTTGTTGTCGCGCTGAGTTATATTACAATGCGTTGGATTTTGCATGACACCGACACACACACACGCACGCACACACCGAGACACACATATCCTAATTGAACAGGAATGTAGTTCCCATTATTAATGGAATGGGCTTGCAATTTGTATTGAGTGTATTTTGTTCTGGTGTAGGTGTGAATAGTATCAACCCACCCCAATTATTTAGGGAAGGTAGCGGTTTGGGGTAAACAGAATTGTTTGAGAGCGTGAAGGTGTTTTTTTGGCGGTGGAGACAATTTCGAACGCCCCGAACATCGTTCAACAGGAGCCTCCACTCGGTCTTCTGGTGTCCTAACCGGGGGCTAACCCGACACTGCAGTGGTACAAAATAACATTATGCTCAGCCCCCACGATATCAACACGTTCCGATGTACATGCTGCAGTTTTAGAGGGCGCTTGTAAGTTCCTCGCTAGTCACAATAATCAAAGTTCTTAGCACTACAATTAATTACGTTAACGTATATTCAACACAACATTTTACTTAGCAGACCAAAACTTTGTTTGTAGTTTGTGCGCAACTTTCGATTCAATCTGCTATTAGGCTTCACCACAGCCGAATTGATATGAAATGCTTGACGTAAGCCCATTTTGGGATTTAGCCAATACATTTTATTTCGATAATTATATATTCAAATAATCGTTTTACTTAATCTTTATATATATATATATATATAATTATTTATGTAACAAAATGTGTAATCAGTGTCATGACTTGTTTCTCTGCTTACGACAGACTTGAACGACGTGAAAGGAATGGCCAACGACGCGGTTAAAGGTAGTCGAAAGATCAAGGCAGAGGGCGCGATGGTATAGTCTGCTAATTACCTAGTTCTCTTTATGTGTTCAAAATGACGTTGGTCGAATAGAAAGTGAGAGTCATATCAACCATAGGCCCATAGTTGTAATAATGCAGAATTATCACATAATATCCGTATTGGTATTTTTGCCATAAGCGTAAGCCTGTTGTGCCAGCGCCTGCAAGACCTGGTTCTGTGCGTAACATTCGCCGCACGCTCGTGTCAAGTTACGTTTTACGTATCCATTAACTTTTACGTTCGTGACTTACCCCATAAAAGATAGGCATCGTGACAAATGTGAGGTAAATTTAATAAATGTAAGTATGTCTTATTTCTTCGTCATATATTAATCCCTGACAATTGTTTGCCGAGATCAAAGTTTTGTAGGATGAAAACTGAAAGTGTTAAGTTACGTTTTACGTATCCATTAACATTTACGTTCGTGACTTACCACACACAAGGTGGGCATTATGACAAATGTGAGGTAAGTTTCAAAAATATATATGGTAAGATAAGTCTTGCTTCGTCATAGAGTAATCCACGAGAATTGTTTGCCTAGGTCAAAGTTGTGGGGTGAAAACTGAAAGTTTTGACAATCATGTGTTCAATACCCAACCTAGAAATGTTCTAACCAATGAACTTTTTTGTTGATTCAGACTAGTATCAGATCCTAGAACTAATTCAGCTTGGTTGCCCAAAAGGCAACTTTGGGCAACTCTGGTAAGACGGCGACTTGTTATATCTTAAAAGAAATTAGAACCACTCGTCCTAGTATGATGCATCATATCTCTTTGTATGGGTCTTTTGGAATGTAGAATATATTCCCGATGTTACATTTTAAGTTCAAGATCAAACTCAGAAGCTGAAGGTCAACTGTGAATTGAATTGCCGTTTGGGCAACAAAACTGAATTAGTTCTAGGATCCGATAAATCAACAAAAACGTCCATTGAGTAGAACATTTCTAGGCTCATGAAATTTCAAATGGACTAAAAGGTGCAAAACTAGGCGCAGTCTGGATACTGTTGGCCTGTTTGGCTCAATTGTTTGCCGAGGTCAAAGTTGTGTAGGTTGAAAACTGAAATGTACAAAACGAGGCGATGTCTTGATACGGTTGGCCTGTGTCCCCCGCAGTTGTACGGCAAGGATAACGAGCTGAGAGAGTCCAAGTCGGACACGGTGTCGGCGGCCCTGGGCGCGTGGCAGCGGCGCGTCCAGGACTACGTCACCCAGCGCGGCACGGCCGTCACCGTGCCCGAAAGCCAGCGCCGTAAGACGATCTCCATCTCCTACCGCCTTACGACCTCCTACGGCGACCTGCGGCGCCACCTGCCGACGTGGGTGGGCTACGTGCTGCTGGTGTTCATGGCGACCGCGTGCATCGGCTTCGAGGTCGGCTGCGTGATGGTCGGCAGCGGCCTGGGTACGGACGGCGGTCACTTCTGGTCAATCGCCACCGTCGCGTCCATACTCGTCGACATCATCCTGCTCCAGCCCCTCAAAGTGCTTTTCATCGCCGGCATATTCACCAGCTTGAAAAGGCTGCTGTAGCGTCACTTCCGGTGCCGCGCCTGTCCGCCAGGTGGCGCATCATGCAGCGAGCGGCATGCAGTGATGTATCCGACTTCGGATACTACACTCCGCAGTGGCGTCACATGATACTTTGCTTTGCTGCTGACACTCGATGACACCCTTCCGGTTTCAGACTATGTATTGCCCCGTCAGATTTACTGACTGCCTGAAGCAAAACGTCCACGTGTTTGGTGAATGATGTGCGGTGTAGCGCCGTCTGTCCTCGGCAGCAGATCGAAAGCATTATCGCTGCACTTTGATCTCATGTTTTATTTTATTCGCTCTGATTCTGTATTCATGTCGATCGGAAATCGCGTCTTGTGCTATGCCCGTGACGAAAATGTAAAAATAAAATACGATACAAAATGATGAAATTTAATAGCTGATTAATTAAGTGCGGGTCGGCGGGAGTTTGCATAGGCATTCATGTAAATGTCTATGCTTGATTTTATTATTTTATTTGTTTCCTAAATGCATATTATATATATATATATATAATATATATATATATATATATATATATATATATATAGTGTATATATTATATATATATAGTGTATATATTATATATTGTGTATATATATATATGTATATATATATATATTGTATATATATAATTATATCATATATATATCTCATGTAATATCTCCATTACGAGGAAAACAAGCTAAACCTTTTATCTATCCACACATTAGACGGAATATACGAACGTGTGCACTAATTATTTTAATTGCGTAGGTTTGTTGCCAACACTTATGCACGTTGATATTAAGCACGTCTTTCACCCTATTTTGAATAATGTCATATACTCACGTGCCAAAAACAAATAATACAAGCCACATCTCAAGATGGAACACAACGAAGATCTGATGCACACTTCCTGCATCTAAATTACCAACATTCGATCGAGTCGATCAGTTCTCTAGGCAGATCCACGCCCTTAAATCCAGGCGTGTCCCAGAAATTACTGGGCAAGAAACTGTTGGAAGGGAAGAGTTCTGCGTCGTCGATGAGCGTCACGTAACGTTTGCCCATCAGCGCCCACAAATTCCCTCTTGTCGTCTTGCATGGAGCTGGCGCACGCCTGACTTTCGTCTCTCCTTTGTTGCTGTAGCAAGTGACACAGGCAATTTCGTCAACAACGGATGCATCGACAAAGGCAACCAACGCTTCAGTAACACCGCATGTCTTCGTGGAGGAAGACAAAACCGACACAATAAGTATCACCAGCAACCATGGCTCGTTTGCTGAAGCCATTATATGGTTTGTGTTGAAAGTACATACATCTAAACATTACGTAAATACAATAAAAATATAATCGTTACATAACATGTCATTTTAATAAGCAGAATATCAGTAATGCAACAGTAGCTATGTGCGTTAGTGTAAAGTCGGTAATTTTACACATTAGGCATAACAAGAACATGCTTTCATAAAGATATTCATTTTAATAGAAATTAATCATCTATGTTTTGCCTGCATACACTGTTCCTACTAGGCGTGTAAGAAATAGTCTTACGTGACGTGGTCATCTTGACCCCTGTCATTTGTCTTCTTGGTGACGTGTCTGAATCTGGACAGTGGTTTGTCATCATGGAATATCTGTAGAAGAGATAATAGAACACACTACGTACGTCTTAAGTCTTAACAACCATACATATATTACTTTTAATAGTGGTGGAGTTATATTGCGATATCAGTTTAACACCACACAAAGGAATAAGTCAACATTCTGGAAAACAGCAATAAGTACTCATGAAATACAAAGATAACATAACCGACATATAATGACAAAACACATTATATTTCAATGCTAGGTCTATTTAGGCATCCATTTTCTAAGTCACATACACCAATCTTATACAAGATGCAATGTTAATGTATACAACTTGTAACAAGGGTCGCACGCTACTCATATGTTCCCCCGCGTACGTCGTCTATGATTTATGCATTCATTTCAATGTTCATGTTATCATAATAATCCATAATTAAAATGCAGTAACATTGTAACAAATACAATACAGTTCTGACAGATCAACAGTGATCTTACCCTTTGATATGCATGTTTTTTCCTGATTGAACTGGGGTCGATATCATTACCCAGCAGCGCTTTAAACCACCCTGTTGGGGTTTTGTAGATCACCCCTTCAGCCCCCTTTATGCAAGCCGTTAGGCAGTAGAGAGCCATAGAACGTCTTGTCCTGTATCAAACAAAGTCAACAAGTTTTATTGACAATGAAGACATGTACAACAGTTTATACATAGTATACATGAATGTATAGAAGTTAAAAGCATTTGCGTCAATCTGAATATCCCACAACTGCAAGTTACACATGAACTCGTCCTGTTGTTTAATATAATAACTGAATGATATAAATATTTTTTGTTCAAGCGATAAAATAATTTTTTTTATTGTGAGATTTAAAATATTTTAATTATGTTTAACCATGGATGTTGGGAAGGTGGTTTTCTTTGCATACTATATACTTTTATTCAAAACTTAATTTCGTAGGCCACGGCCCAATCGTACGAAGCCGTGGCCAGCAGCCAATCAGCTGCAGGCACGGGGCTATTTAAACTGGTGTTAGGCGGAAATTCGGCCCCATTCGCTTCAGCAGCCACTTCTACAACTCCAACCTCATCGTTCGCCATCGACTTTGTTACTTAATTTTACTGTTATTTTTAGCTCCCACCCACCATCCTATATTAACTGGTTTGCTTATGTTTGTAGTTAGTTATTGTATATATGTTTTGTGTAGATGTTAGTTAGTAGGTAGTCTTGACTTGGGAGTTTGCATTGTTATGTGGCGATTGTTTGATATATATTACATGTA
Source organism: Ridgeia piscesae (assembly GCA_025642075.2). Classification (NCBI taxonomy): domain Eukaryota; kingdom Metazoa; phylum Annelida; class Polychaeta; order Sabellida; family Siboglinidae; genus Ridgeia; species Ridgeia piscesae. Next base: position 220,596 of record JAODUO010000914.1, on the reverse strand, counting down.
TATATATATATATATATATATATACATATATATATATATATATATATATATATATACATATATATATATATTTTATTTTTAAATGATAGTGTAACATTTGCTAATTAAACAAGACAGATTAAGTGTCAACAACATTTATCACACACACCTACCTCACCCACCCACACACACACACACACACACACACACACACACACACACACACACAACACACACACACACACACACACACACACACACACACACACACACACACACACACACACACACACACACACACACACACACACACACAACCAGGAGCATTACTTGGGGAGCATGGAACAATAAAAATAAAGAAATAAACGTTACAGCTGTCCGTATAGAGAAAACATTTCTTCCAGGATTGACAAGTCCTATGTCCATCAGCAACTTCACACTAGGATACTGGACTCTACTGTGGACTGGCTTCTACAAAGTAAAACAAATGTGTCTCCGAACTATAGTGTGTTAATAAAAAAAATATCCTACAAAATTAATCATATTTGTCACAGGCATTAATAATAAATTCTCCCTAAAAACGATATCTGTTTTAACTTTTTTCTGTGGAACAAACACATAAAATTTAATCTAAATACAGTTTATTAAACCTATAACTAATCTGCACGTGTTTGTCAGGGAGATATCGAAACACCTTATGTTTATTTTGGTAGATAACAATGGTTAGTTTAATTCTGCAACTACAGAAAATGGTGATTTAAAATATTTTTTGCAGCACGTTTACTCACCACAGCAACCGTTGCTGTATTTTGGTGGCCTGAAGCAGCAGATTGTGGTGCTGGTTGAAAATGTCCCTGATTTGGTGCTTCTTTTCCACAGGTCACTGTTGAATTACAACCTGAAAGGACTAAAATATTCCTATATTTTAGTTGTATAAGTAATATTTCTACATATATTGTATATTGAAAACTAGGTGCTAATATAGATGTAAATGAGTAAATAAAGTACATAAATATTAGTGAATATATTGTTTATGGCTCCACAAAATCTGAGGCAACACACGTGACACCAGTACGTGAACAAGGTCCGTAGCTGACGGATCGAAACGTCGCACTCATCTTCGACATTAAGCTCCAAAGTAAGTTAAATTATACTACAATATACATATACATTGCTCTATACATTAGACTGTTATTAGTAAACTGCTTTCCTAAAAATATTTACTTTCAAATAAAATATGTAAGTTTGGCCATACAGTGGAACCTTGATGATATGAAAACGTTGCTCCAAATCTACAAGTCCAGTTTGTCGAAGCAAACAAATTGTGTACATAGTACATGGAGTAACTCTACATTTACCCATTTTAGTTGCAGTGAAACAGTGTTATAGAGGTTCTTGTGTATGTTGATTAACACTATGACAATATTAGTGATGCAAGTTACGTAGAAATCTAAATTACGCAACACAAATATGTTTTGAGGGTATCAATTGAGAAGACAGATCACATACTTGGGCCTGTGGTTACTGGTTGTGGTTTCCATACCACCGCTGGTGGCATCAACGTTTGCCGACTCGAGCCTTCAGGTCTGCTGATACTTGATGTGATCAACTCCCTACAGGTGGCAGCACTAGTTGATGTCAACAGTGGTTGACTTACATTGTTTGCTGTAGTGGCAGCTGCAGTTAGAGAACAAGTTGGCTGGATGTTGGCATTGCTACTCACGATGATAGTGGACCTGTTTTGTGCCATCTTGCTGCAACACATTTCCGAATCTTCCGAGATTCCCCAAAGTTCGCAGGTCATCGTCTTTCCATCTGGAAATGTCTTTGAATTTCCGTCGCCACCTGAATCGTGGACAGTGACAGTGTCTTTATACGGTGCTCTGAATATAGAGGATGTCTTCTGTTTTTTATCTATGCCTCTACTACTGCCACCTGGTGGGTCTTTGTGTTTCATTACCACGGTAGTTAGGTCGATGGTGGCACCATCTTGCGTGATGATTGATGATATTCCCCTGGTAGAAGCAACTGTGTTTCCTTGCAGCTTTGCATCAGTCATTTCAAGTGTTTTATGAAACGTTGAGTAACCATCACCCTCCTTCTCTCCTGTAGTTGACAATGACATCATCAAAGATCCGCACCGACTGTCTTTATGTGATTTCAATGGCTGGTCCTTCCTCATTACCGAACTGCCAATTTTGTCCACTAGACGACGATGTTGCTGCACTAACATCACGAGACGTCGTTGCCGTACATGCAGCAGTTGTGTTTGCCCAACAAGCTCCGTTTTGTTCTCTCGCTTCAGCTTGGTGGCGCCACTGGTGCTGAGTTCACGTTCGATACGATCGCGTTCTTGTTTCTGCGACCGAGCCAGCTGCCCAAGCAGTGGTCGAAGTACAGTCAATGTCTTAGACAGGGTCTCTGTGAATGAACAAAACAGAAGATGTTCTACGTGTTAGCTTGTTTTTTTTAACTCTGTTCAACTACATAAAAATTGTCATTTCTTGTTTATCCGGTTGTTTCACAATCAAACTTTGGGAAACTGTGGATAAACGAGACGATTTTATATACATGTATATATGTGTGTGTATATATTACATATAATATTATATATATATATATATATATATATACAGTTGTATATATATAAACATATATATTACATACATACAATAAATATAATATAAATATATATATATAGATACATGTGTATATATATATTCATATATTATATATATATATATGTATTATATATATATATATATATATATATGTTAGGTATAAAATGCGTACGGGAGACCAATTATGCATATAGTACCGCGGAAGACCGCTGTTTTAAGGAGACTGGAGCCGGTTTCCTTAAAGTTTTGATGTGTGATTGCATAACTAATGCATTTTATTTAATGATTCTCCTTTTTAGTGGAGATAGTTTAGATATAAAGGAATTAACTTATGCAATTATTTTAAACTTTATTTTATATTTTGATTGGTTTTGAGCACATTTATTGCAAACACTCGCGTACAGGACCCCGGCAGAGAAGTGCTTATAGTTTAAAAGTATTGCTATATATTGACTGAGGGGTTAGCGTTCCATGCTCAGTGTGTTATATGCTTGTTTGATATGTATTAATTTTAATAAATATATACACACATTAATATAGCAAATATTTGACGGATCTCCTAGCCATACGTTGTACATTTGTTAAATGCAGCGCTGTCAATTTGTGTATCTGCATGTATATTTACATTGACATTGTTATCGTTGTATTGGGTTTTTGATATACCAGGTCGGCGTTAAATATATACTACTGCAAATAAGTATAACTAATAACTAACTTCTGATTACACACCAATCTCCTGTATGCAGCATCTAAGCATGTAGGTTTTAAGGAGACTGATTTTTGTGTATATATGTTATTTATTATAATATCATAACAATATTATAGTATGTGGTGTGTATTTGTTTTACAGACAATGTTCCAATTAGACATAATTCGAAAATCAGTTACATAACAATATACGCCCGGTCTCCTATAGGCGGTCGTATATGCACTTGTCTCCCTATGCAGCATTTAGCCTTATTTATAAATATATATATATATATATATATATATATTTATATATATATATATATGGTACATTTACAATAAGTAAACCAAGTACCATTGACACTGTCATCTCCTTGTTTTAGGGTGGACTCGGCTCTGGCCAACTGAGTCTCTACTTTGTTTAACACCATCATCTCTTGGTCATGTCTCTGCAAGAACACTCATTAGTCACAAGCACAAGTCATGTCTCTGCAAGAACACTCATTAGTCTCCAGCACAAGTCATGTCTCTGCAAGAACACTCATTAGTCACCAGCACAAGTCATGTCTCTGCAAGAACACTCATTAGTCACCAGCACAAGTCATGTCTCTGCAAGAACACTCATTAGTCACCAGCACAAGTCATGTCTCTGTAAGAACACTCATTAGTCTCCAGCACAAGTGGTATTTTCTGCCTAAAAGTGACAATGCGGAAAAGCACTAGTAACTGCCATGGAAGGAATATGTCTCGTTAAAGGTACTAATAATAAACTTTATTTCTACACTGGTCTGTGTTCAACAGTGTGTACACAAATAAAATAAAATCTATGATATAATTGTGACTGAAATTTTCTATAACAATTTCAATAAATTCAGTGAGACTAAGGTAGTAAAAATGGTAAACCAAATAACTAAAATAAAATGTAAAAATAAAAAACAATAGTACCTACAATAACATCCTATTAAATAAATAATTATTTAAATCATAAACATAGTAGTACAATAGTAAACACCCAAATAGCTAGACAGCAGCAGATTTGATATGGTAAACAATGAATGTTAGGGCACAATTTAAATATGTTCTGGCTCTCCATCACATGTTAGTGTTCGTCACACGTCCGTAAATTATAGTAAATGTACCTTAATCGCCTTTGTGTGTGGCTTGTTGCATGTGGAATCAAAGCTGGACTGGGAAGGAGATGCACTTAGGGGAAGGTGACTAGGTGTAGGCTGCCAGCCCCTGGACCTGTCCTCAACTGGCTTCTCTGGTCGAGTGTTACGTCTGTACTTGTTGGGGACAGGTCTCACCAGTGCTACAATGTGGGACATTTAGACAATTGAATAGAGGGTTTTTGCTGAAAATATACACATTTATAATAATAAAATGTATTTGTATAGCATCTGGCGAATCAAGATTTCTCTCAGATGGTTTGTGTATTTTATGTAACCATAATGATGCATTCCACTGACACTAAGATAATAATAAATGCAGTCATAAAAAATATAAAATAAAGAATGAAAAAAAAATGAAATATACACTATTATATACATTTCATTTTTAAAATATAAATTACATGATGTAATCACACGTCGCATATTGTAATATAATTTACTGTATTAATATCAATTTTAATGTGGTCAAATATAATAGTCCTTCTTCTTTTCAACTTCAAAATTGTGATTTACAATTGTATATATTGTGTATCACTGCATACTGTGCATGTAGTTGTTGAGTAAAGATGTTATTATAATGCAAAGCAAATACTACAAGAAGCCAGAATACCTCCAAACAGTCCAAAGTGTAACCAATTAAGATTGAAAGATTAACCAATGCAAAGACAGTGAAGACTGAAGAGCAAAAGGTAGGAGATGGAGACTGGTGACAGAGAATGCAGTGAGAGAAAAGTGAGGAGAGGAAAGAAAACACAAAGAAAAGATGACAGTAACCATGGCAACCTCATCCCTGACGACAGGGACAACAAGAGGGGAACAACACGAGTCTCTTCTTTGGTAGAAACTCCCCAGCCTACTCACCCTGCTCACCTCGCCTGTGTGAGGGCTCCAGCAGGCTGGGGCTGTGGGTCCCTTGAGTCTCAACACCCTCCCTGGTCTCAGTGTCTTCCCCTTCATCAGAGTCAACCCCTTCCTTCCTTCCGATATATTTCCCCTGTTCCCCAAAGCCACCGTTGTCATCAGTGTCCGTCATGTCACTGCTATGTGAGTTGTCAACAGTCAAGTCTTGGGTGACGTCTTTGTCACCTTCCTCATGGGTGTCACTGCCATATTTCTCATGGGTGTCACTATGATCTTTTTCTGGGGTGGCACCATGACATTGTTCAGAGGGGTCACTGTCACAGCAAATGACAGTGTCACCTGTCGTGACGTCTTGAGTGTCCTCGATGGCATGACTCTGTAGAAGAATGTAGTGGCAGATGTGGGGTGAGCTTAGTCTCTCATGATTGACACCCATATCATCATATCACCCAATCACACCAAATTTGAGAACAAAAACCTACCAATTCCTACCAAACTTAGGACTAATTTGATTACAAAATATTCGTTTTTGTTTTGCAGTAACAGAACAGTTGAGAAATGGGGTTAAAATAATTATAATTACATTAATTATATTTTGTTAGAAAGCATCATAGCAATTTCACGATATGTCATAACTATAATTGATTTTTTTCATGTCATATAAATTAATATAAACTGTTATATAAAAAAAGATTTCAATTTAGCAAGAGATGCAGGATATAAATAAACACAATTAGTGAACTAGCAAATATTGAATAAACCTTGGAATAAACAGATCGGCAAACAGTACTATAGTTAAAAGGTTTAATTGTTGATATAATGTACCGACTTCATTAGTACAACTGAAATGTCAAATATTTAGACTCAATATTGACATGCTGAATATTTTGATCAACATCATATAAAATGTTTCAATGAAAATTATTATAAAAGGACACAACAAAACATTATTACATCATTGACATATCATTTAAAAAAGCCATGTAAATGTTTGTTAATTTTGCCCTTAATATTTAACTGGTAACTTTCACAAATGGGCTGAAAGCCTTTCCAAGCAAACGTATGTTTGTAGATTAAAAAAAAAAACATCAGCATTTTATTTTACTACATTTAAATCTGCACCTTTCAAGAGGTAACGTTTTTGAAAAAAACTTTAAATAATTACCTCTTTTACGCAGTTGTTAGTTTCATCAAATGTTTCCTTCTGTAATACCCTTTTTTTGGTGGCATCACCAATGTCACCATGACAACCATTATGTCTCTCATTCTTCCTGTCTTCGCTAATGTCCTCATCAATATTTACTCCGTCTCCTGCTGACATCTTGACAAACTGTTGTCCCTTCACACCGTCACCTCCGTTACTGGCTGTCAATTTTTTATCACCTTTGATTTGACAGACATTTCCGACACCTTCTGTCGATCCGAGGCGTTCCACCTGTGGGCCTTTCCAACTAACAGGGTCATGACCTTTGCCATTCTCTTTCCGATTAGCGTAGTTTTGGTTCTGTCTGCAGGGATTGCCCATGAGTGTTCCTCTAATGCTGTCACTCTGGCCTGAAAGAACTCCTTCTGTGCGTCTAGCATTGGAACCTGAATGCAAGACATTTTAATTTCAAATATATATATATATATATATATATATATATATACACACACTGTATGTTGTGTGTGTGTGTGTGTGTGTGAGAGAGAGAGAAAGTATGTGTGTATGCAATGTAAATTCTTAATATCTGGTATTGTTTGTGTTTAAAAAATGATATTTACTTTGACATAGAAATTATATAAATGTGTGTGTATATATATATATATATATATATAAATTGTATACATAATGTATATAATATATATTTATATACAGCGAGTGTATACATTATTACATTTAAATAATATATACATTTTGACGTATAATATATATTATGTATAACTATATATATATATATATATATAATATATATTTATACATATAATACATATAATTTTATTATATATATTTATTTATTCATTATATATATATATATATATAATATTATATAATTTACGTTTATATATTTATACATGTTCTGTATATATGCACATACATCAATGTTTTTAACATAATGTGACTCAAATAGAAAATAATGCGGCACCATATTGTGTATGTTCAGCTGCCTGTTCCTTCCTGTCGTCCTCATCAAAACCGAGTGCTACTCTCGCAGACGACGTCCCTGGTGACAATGCTTGACACTTCGTAGCGTCCAGGTTGATTAAAACATCTGATTCCTGTGACATTGTATCATCTTGTAGTGCATGGAGATTGTCCTGGAGAGAGGGAGCAGTCATTGTTAGCTTATGAGTAAACGGATCCACAGTGAAGAACACAGTGACAGGGTGGGTTAGTTAGACCCAGAAAGCATGTTCTGTCCATGTTTATGGGGTCCCATGAAGAACAGTGACAGTAACACTTCTTTAGTACTAATATCTTTGCAAAAATATGCTCAGAGATGCAACAAAAAAATCATTATGCGTAAATATTGTGTAATCATAAACGAGGACAGACAAGAGTCAACATTAGAGCATGCCAAAATTTCAGGGTGGAAATGCAATGTCCAACCAGCCAAAAATTCAGGGTGGAAATGCAATGTCCAACCAGCCAAAAATTCAGGGTGGAAATGCAATGTCCAACCAGCCAAAAATTCAGGGTGGAAATGCAATGTCCAACCAGTCAAAAATTCAGGTGGAAATGCAATGTCCAACCAGCCAAAAATTCAGGGTGGAAATGCAATGTCCAACCAGCCAAAAATTCAGGGTGGAAATGCAATGTCCAACCAGCCAAAAATTCAGGGTGGAAATGCAATGTCCAACCAGCCAAAAATTCAGGGTGGAAATGCAATGTCAACCAGCCAAAAATTCAGGTGGAAATGCAATGTCAACCAGCCAAAAATTCAGGGTGAAATGCAATGTCAACCAGCCAAACATTCAGGGTGGAAATGCAATGTCCAACCAGCCAAAAAATCAGGGTGAAATGCAATGTCCAACCAGCCAAAAATTCAGGGTGAAATGCAATGTCCAACCAGCCAAAAATTCAGGGTGGAAATGCAATGTCCAACCAGCCAAAATTCAGGTGGAAATGCAATGTCCAACCAGCCAAAAATTCAGGGTGGAAATGCAATGTCAACCAGCCAAAAATTCAGGGTGGAAATGCAATGTCTAACCAGCCAAAAATTCAGGGTGGAAATGCAATGTCCAACCAGCCAAAAATTCAGGGTGAAATGCAATGTCCAACCAGCCAAAAATTCAGGGTGAAATGCAATGTCAACCAACCAAAAATTCAGGGTGGAAATGCAATGTCAACCAGCCAAAATTCAGGGTGGAAATGCAATGTCCAACCAGTCAAAAATTCAGGGTGGAAATGCAATGTCCAACCAGCCAAAAATTCAGGGTGGAAATGCAATGTCCAACCAGCCAAAAATTCAGGGTGGAAATGCAATGTCCAACCAGCCAAAAATTCAGGGTGGAAATGCAATGTCCAACCAGCCAAAAATTCAGGGTGGAAATGCAATGTCCAACCAGCCAAAAATTCAGGGTGGAAATGCAATGTCCAACCAGCCAAACATTCAGGGTGGAAATGCAATGTCCAACCAGCCAAAAATTCAGGGTGGAAATGCAATGTCCAACCAGCCAAAAATTCAGGGTGGAAATGCAATGTCCAACCAGCCAAACATTCAGGGTGGAAATGCAATGTCCAACCAGCCAAAAATTCAGGGTGGAAATGCAATGTCCAACCAGCCAAAAATTCAGGGTGGAAATGCAATGTCCAACCAGCCAAAAATTCAGGGTGGAAATGCAATGTCCAACCAGCCAAAAATTCAGGGTGGAAATGCAATGTCCAACCAGCCAAAAATTCAGGGTGGAAATGCAATGTCCAACCAGCCAAAAATTCAGGGTGGAAATGCAATGTCCAACCAGCCAAAAATTCAGGGTGGAAATGCAATGTCCAACCAGCCAAAAATTCAGGGTGGAAATGCAATGTCCAACCAGCCAAACATTCAGGGTGGAAATACAATGTCCAACCAGCCAAAAATTCAGGGTGGAAATGCAATGTCCAACCAGCCAAAAATTCAGGGTGGAAATGCAATGTCCTACAAGTAGTTTTTGACTTTTTATGAGAGGTGGCTATAATTTAAGATGAGTTAATTGTAATATGTCATGTGACCACCATGCAACACAACTTAATGTTTAAACAGTTGTTTTGTGTATGTCGTCTGTTATATTGTTTCAAACTAAAATTGATTATGACTTGAAGAAATTGTTGTAATGATACAGGTAAAACTAAAGTGAGTGAGTTCTAATTGCGTTACATCTTAATTTCCTCTTGTTATATGTTATAGTAATGGCAATTAGTTAATGCCTGCTACCCAATTGAATACACACTGAATACTTTGTGATATGGTGATTCTGTGTAGGAGATTTACTGTGACATGTCCCATGGGGCATGTACCACAATCTGGTGGCCAGGTGAGTTTCTAATTAGTGCTCATAAAATGGACTGTATTATAATGATAAGAAAGTAAAATCATACATGTACCATATTCGTTCTTTTAAGTGTACAGTATACAATTTCACTTATCACCGGTCATACGACTATATTTAGATACTGTACAATGTGATATTACTCACCATTAATATGTCATGGCCAATCATGGGCACAACAGGTGGGAAGTCTGAAACAGAGCCAAAAATAACAAATCAATACTTTCTAACTATTCTAATTCGTGAAAAATTGGCCTGTTATTAAAACATCTTTAGTGCTTAGCTATAAGAATAATATTTGTATCTTATATTTCACGCTCTCAGATGTTAAGGTTCCAGGGTAGGTATAATAAGACCTATTTCTTAACTAGAACTTTCATGGGAAGGGAAAATATTTATATGTGCATTTTGGCTATTTTCTTTGTAGTTTTGTTGTTATGAAGATTTCACCAACAATTTCTTCATAATAAAAACACACGAGAACAAATATTTCATATATTTAGACAGATATTTTATTAGGTGAAAATATTTTGGTTTTCCTTCTGAACTGGTTTAAGGGGGCTCTATACTTTCAGAAGAAAAATGGTTATTTGCATTACAATGTACACAATGGAGTATGATGTACATGAAAATAAATTGAAATCAACCAATCGGAAGTCATGAAAATGGATGCCATCTTATCACGAGAACATCTTTATCTTAAAAACTACTCAACATAGAAACATGGTGTTTTCTGCATTATTTTGGATGGAACTAGGAATATTTTTTAATGTTTTTTTTTACATTCATATTTGCTATAAAAACATCCAAATCTACAATTATTTCAAAACAGCAAATAAAAATCACAAATTACTTAATTTATTCAACTCCTAGTTCAGTGCATTCAATACAGTGAGGGCAAGCAACAGTGAAAATTGCATAGCCTTATGTTGAAAACTGTTTGATTTATCACTGTCCCAAGACTAGAAAAACATCAAAAAGTATTTCTGAGAAAAAGCAGTATGAAAATACAATTTGGTTAACCATGTTTTTTTTTTTAATATGAGCTTCTAGGGAAAAAGCAACTACGCAAATGTTTTGCCAAATGATATAGCTTTCAAAAAAACAAAAAAATTTGAAATTATTGATGAAATTTCACTTTTGAAAGTATACAGCCCCCTTAATGTAGTACAAATTATGTATTTTCTTTATCATACTGTAAGGACTTACCTTAATTAATCAGTAGGGTTACTAGATACATCAAACAGATCCGAAACTCACCTTCATTTCCTTCTGGAGATACCGTTTTATGTCGCTCAAATAACCTGAACACAATCAATACAGTTTATGTTGGTGCTGCACATGCCGATACCAAAATTTAAATAAACACTGTATAATGTAGTAGCACTGTTGTGCAGTGGCTAGTGCTTCGACTCTCGACCAAGAGAACCCGGGTTAAAATCCTGTGCTGCTGTGTCAAGCCATGGGAAAGTTGTTTCACTCCATATTGCTCCAGTTTACTCAGATGTATAAATGAGTACCTGGCTATAAACAGTGGTGGATATTTGTGCATGGGTAGTCTTTGTGCATTAATTGCAGAAAGACTGGATGCTTCCCAATGAAGTTGTTTTGGTGTTTGATTTGAGTCATTGGACAGGTCTGCTAGGGGGTAAAGTGTAAAGTGCTTTGAGCAGTCCTGAGGATTGGATACTGGTATGTGTAAAAACGTTACTTTTTATTTTGAAACCATTTTATCATTTAACTACAACAATGTGGAAAAAACAAAAACAAACAATACCAACAAAGAGTTTGGAAATTATTACAACCAAGGCAGTTACAATAATACAATATAAATGTCATTCTGTAATGGGGGTTTAAAGGCAGAGCTATTAGCAATATGGACACTTTTATATGGTTCGTAGAAATAGTTTTTCAACATTTTAGGGAGTTACAGATCAGGTCACAATTTCACATGATTTAGTGGGGAAAATACATAAATTATGGATAATTGTTGAGAGACACGCACGAGTAGAGTCCAGGAAGCATTGGAGAGACTGTAGCGTTACTGTCAAGGTCCGACGTCTCAACAATGGAGTCGTTGCAACTTTCATCATTGTCCATTTTCACACTTCAACAGACCTACAGAATTAGACAATTAATTTAATGCTGCCTGAACAAAGCAAGTTTCACTTTTGGCAACTGAATAACTGGCATGGCTGGTTCCAAAAACAAAGCCCCACCTATTACATTTACTGATTCAGAAATGTTAGGCATTATGTATTATGCTAATTCATTGGAGTTGCATTATTAATAATCCTTGCATTATTGTCCTATTCCCAAGAAATATTCTGAAATATGTAGGTTGTGCCTATGGCTACACTTACTCCAGTCACCATGGAAACTATATATACTGATGTTGCACACATTCATCATAGTTAATGGAATATGCTCTTTTGAAGAGAAACCAGATTCATTTTATAAAACGTATCAACACTCTAAATCACTGGAAATTATTTAATCAAAACACTGAAAACAGTACAAATAAACTGTTAGAGAAGTTGCTCTAGGTGATATTTTCACAATAACTGATGGCATCACATGAGTTATAGACATTACCTATGTCCCAAAACATGTGACAATATGTACTCAAAAAGGTCATGTTGGTGGCCAGTTATGTTGTTCAAAGGTTTTCAAGATATGGCTATGAATTGAATTTTGTGTTCAAGAAGTTTGGAAATCACAGGTGTCAAGGATATTGGTTTGTAGTTTCTGCCATGTTTCCTTTCTTAAAAATTGCTGTTATGTTTACTTCCTTTCAGGATTTGGGACTTGACCAGAGTCAACCGATGACTGGAAGATGTCATGTTACATGTGTTACTGGTGTTAGGTGGGAGGAAGGCATATCTATTTAGGAACCGTGGTGGAATGCCATCCGGTCCTTGTGATTTTGTGTTAATTTTTAATTAACACCACCAAATTAATCATTTTAACTGTTAATTACCGTACAGTTTACTCAGCACCTATTAGACTAGAAATAGAACTAGGTCTAACCCTGGCCTAGGTCCTAGCTAGCTAGGTCTAGGTTGATCGGTATAGGATAATTGGTAATGGCGCATTATATCTCTTTGTCAAAGCTTACGCAACACCTACACCGCTACGGTTGACCAATACTAATTGTATATGTGCGAGTGACAAACTATTTCTCTTTATGGAACACATAAGCAGGTAGGCCTAACTAGAATAAACTAATCTACTCGTTTCACTTTCTGGTCGTCTGTACCATTTTTTACATCCAGAAGTAATTAAGTATCTCTGCTTTAATGATTTACACTGAGAAACGTCTAAAATTATATCCTGCATAATATAAAATAACTGATACTTGCGTCTACAAATACAGTTATTAATTGTAAAGTATGTTTCGAACAATAAGCGTCAACAATCTTCGAACATCAAGCGAACAAGAGCGCGGCAAATATCAGCACCGGATATCGCCCGTCAATTTAACCGCCACCTATAGGACTTAATCAGAGCGAATAATGCTCACCACGCTACCTGTTGTACTACCTGGAACTACAGAATCCGAAAGCGAGGGTGTGCCTGAACCACTGACTTAATAATTATAATAATAATAACAATAATAAAATGTAGTTGTATAGCGCCCGAATCAATAGTATTGCTCTCAGACGCTTTACATAAATGTACAAATAGTAGCTAAAATTGGATGATAAATTATAATTAAAATAGATATAGTATATATCGATGATAAATTATTATTAAAATATAAAAAATATATATATATATATATATATATATATATATATATATATATATAAACATTATAAATATAAGCCTATACATGAAACAGTAAAATAAAATAACACAGTCGTTACATTACTTATTATTCTTCAGTATGTTAAAATAAATAAAACAAATAAAAAGTATATGATTAAAAATAATAACAGCTAATCTGACATAAACATTATCATACTAAAATGCTAATAATTATACTAATTGCGTAATAATTATGTGATATAACTTGTATAACTTATGGATAAATGTATGTAATTAAAGTCCACATTTATATCTATGTACATTTATATATATGTACATTTATGTCTATGTTTATATAGAGAGTGGCCTGAATTGGGCTTTAGCACGACTCAACTGTCTTCGAATCCATTTGTGGTGTCGCGCTTACATTTTTCCGGGCGTTGTATTTTCTCCGTGTGACCTTTCTGCGCAGCCGCATATCTGGTTTAATATGTATTTAGCACCAACTAGGGAAGGGCAGGGCAAAATGTCTACCTTATATGCATAGCTGTATTTGAACGCTGGCCCGCCATAATACCATAACAACGCATTACCTAAAATCATGGCGCTAATGAACGAAATTGCTAACATATATCATTAAAGGCTCATGAGCGTTTTGCCCCTTAGCTGGGGGTGAAACGCCAGTTGTCTGAGTCAAAATGCCCATTTGAAAAGGTTACCAATTGTTTGGTCTTTTTCAAATGGTTCTCGATCTGTATCCGTTCAAGTACAATAAGAAACTTAACATGCCCTCCTAAGTTGTTATACTAAAATAGTCAGCACACAAATGCTATAATTTTCGTTGTTTCACCTATTGAACTATTATGGAACATGACTTCACTGTCAACTATTATACTACAGATAGTTGGGATCATCGGACGACAAATGTGATTCACAGTTCGGACACACAACGTATCGTTGATCGTTGGTGCTTTCTTCGTGTGCCCACCTTTTTGGATTGCAAACACTGCACCCAAGTTTCCCTCGTTCTGGAGTTAGCCAGGTCAGGCAGGACCATCCCTCGTCATTGTCATTGCTGTCTGGGGGAATTGAAGACTGGTTGACGACTCTATGTTCAACTTTCCTTTCCCTTTGCTGTCGTTTTCTAGAACTTTCTAGCTTTGACGAATTTGGCGGCTTTTGCGCTTTCCATCTCCGGTAGTAACTTCTTGATGGCGAAGAAGTGGGGAAATTGGCGCACTCGGCCTTCCGAGTTCACATACGTACGGACTGTAGCTATGGACATGGTAAACGTGACAAGATCAGGTCGATTGTTCTGTAAAGATATTGATACTAATGAACATATTATAATTTCATAACGTGTTCCAGCCATCTCACGAACAAATCGGAGCACGTCCACCAACTTCGACTGGCGTACCCAACTGAAAGGTGCTCTGGACATCAGTGTTTGAACCTTCCTCATGCTAAGCAATATGAGCATCGGTGGCATCTATACCCCAGCCATGCTGGTGCTACATATGACGGTCACCGTCGATTCTCTTTCTCCTCGGGTAATTTTCCTACTTTACGAATACCCTGGGTGGATAGAGTCTTCCCTTGCCTCTTCTCCTTACCACCAAATACGTAATGGATGACACTTTCCACTGTGTGTGCCTATGTAAAGACCACTGTGCACATGTGATCTTGTAGCCCTGTTTCACGGCGTCATCAGCACTTCTTTTGGCACTACCCCCGATTTCATCGCATAGCCTTTTGCCATGGCTATACTCGAAGAATTGCCAGCTCTAACAGCCTGCTGTGTTGTCCAACAAGGTAGAGTATCGTCGTGTTGCAGTTCACCTATTCCACCTGTGGAAGAGGCTTCTTCATAAATGGCAGTACAGCTTTGAGGAAGGCGTACTCTGCTATGCCGTTGTGACTTCGCTCGCCCCACACGACAAGGTATGACTTGTGTTTCAATCCGTGCCTATCTGTATCACTCAGGTGTACTACCACTATCGGGTCAGAATTTCCTCATTCACACAGCGTAAATATTTTCCGCAAAGTCCATTTAAATGGTTGCAACGTCGTTGGCATGATCTCCTTTAGCTTGCGGAACTGTTCATATCGCGTAGTCCCGCGTCTCATGCGTGTCACAAGCTCATGGAATAGACGCAGCTCTTCCTTGAAAACAATTCAGAACTGTTCTGTCGGAACTTCATCACGGACTTGCTGTATCCGCATGGAAGACTTGCCTTCTGATAGCGGAATTTCACTTCGTCGCCACTTGTCAAACTTGACTGTGATTGCTTTTAAACTGGCTACCAGCTTGGTGGCGACCGACACGAATGCATCGGTCACTGTTGTTCCTATATATTAAGATAGATTACGCTCTCGCGGTGTTTCCGGTAATCCCAGAGATGACGCTAGACACGCCTTGACGCGGGACACGCTCTCGTGTTTAAATTTTTCCGGGTGTTATAAACTTCCCGGGTGACGTTTCTGCGCAAGGGCGATAAATGTAAAATCATCAATGTGCAGCGAAACGCAAAGCATTTATGGTATTTATAAATACAATGTCACTGTCACGGATTAATCATGGCGCACTGCAGTCAAGTGATTTGCGCTTGCCATCAAAACATGCCTCAAAACCTGTTTGCCTCGTATTAATTTGCGTCAAATAACTTTGCTGAAAAGTTACACACGTCTTTTGCTCATAGTGGCATATATATTAGACTAAATACATATTTATAACAGATTCAGCGGGTAACTAATGGCAACGACTGACTGGCGCATGCGCAGAAACATCACCCAGATAGTTTATAACGCCCGGAAGATGTAAACGCTACAACGCTATAATATCAGCTTTTATTCATTTCACCTAGAAATATTGTGAATATTGTAATTGCCGTTGATGGGTTATAGCAGCGTGGTTGCTGGTTTATACGAAAACAACTAAATCGCGTACGTGCGTGTCTTACTGTTATGAAGGCAGCCATCTAAAACGCCATACACATTTTTTAACTTTAGCATATTCTATTTTCATCGAAATTAGGTTTAGAACCATTTCTTTTATGTATCCTTTATTAAACATCCTATGCAAACAATATTATTGTAAATGATTGTGATTGATCTTTATAAACCGATGACGTTGGACACGCAAAAAGTGGTCATTGTAGTAAGTTCGTAAATATATATTTATTTTAGTTATCATATTTAAAACATGATTTTGCTACTATACATCCGTATACATATTATTTTGTCCTATGAACGTAGAGTAAAAAGTAGACAGAGCCTATTTTATACGGCACTACGTGAAATTTGGAAACTTCAACTGGAAGTGTCATTCTGACCGTTTTCCCCTTTTTACTTCAAATGTCTATTAAAAAAATTAACAAGGCTGTCAAACCTTAGATGTCACGAAAGCACTTAGTAAGTCAGTACTAAGGTAATGATTGATGATATGACAGACAAAGGAAACTATTTTAGTCAATTGTAAATTCTTTGAGATGGTGGCTTTAAAATTGTAAGCTAGGCTTATAGCAGACAGACAATGCGAACGTCTTTGGTCTTATCCCACGTCCCGTGTGTGTCAGTGATGAGTAGATTGTCCATGCTACACTACGACAGGCACCGACATGAAACACTGTGAGTTTACTGCACCGCGATAGTATCCTTGTTGAACAGTAATAATTACTTCGTGTGTAAACTTCACTAGTAATTAACCCTCTTCACATTCCTCGGGTGAAAACGAAAGCTGGAACCCAAGCTTTCTCTATTGCCGCCCCAACTCTGTCGAATTCGCTTCCTGTCAGTGTTAAAATACAACGAAAATTTATATAGTTTCATTCTCCTGGCGTCTAAAAACCCATCTCTTTAATGCTGCCTACCATCCTTAGCTTCCTAGCACTGTCATCCATCTGTCGATGATTCTGGCATTGTTATACGATTACGAGATTGCTTAATACCTTGGTTTTTGCCGCGCCACTGAGCTTGATCTTCGAGGATATTGGCGCAGAAGAAGTCATTATTATTATTATAAAATAATCAAGTTGGCCTTGGTTCTTCGGAAAGTTTTAAAAAGACACGTGAAATCTAAATGAACAAATCTCATGCGAATTATATTGATTATACTAACACTATTTATTACTATTTACACAATAGCTTGCATATAAAAGTAGCGCACGTGCGAAAATACAACCAGGTTTACCTGTGCGTTCAACAGAGATAACTGGCGTGTGTCATTGTCTGATGTCATGCAACATTGTCATAAAATACAGGATTATGTCTGGTACAATAACTGCGACTAAGATGCTTGCGGGTCCTCGGTTTCAGAACACGTCTACATGTGCTGTGCTAATGGTTAATGTACTTTGTTGCATAGTCCTCCTTTTCTGCGAAGAATTCACGTATGCTCTCAGCCCATCACGCATCAGTGCATTTATGAGTTATCTATGTACACATCACTCGTCGTGTGAAGAACCTGTTTCACAGAAGATTCACTGCGGTTCACTATACACGTGTACACGGTGAATCGTGCATACGTGTGTAGTATTAATCCAGGATCTGTGTGATATGTCACGTTGTCTGCGCTACAGGATTGTGAGGGGCATGAGGTCGTCAATGGTCATGTCTGTGAATCTGGAGAGGACGGGACAGAAGACGGCCAGGGCTGTCGCCGCAACGGCAATCATGTAGGTCCAGCCAACCGCGCATTCACCAGAGTCGAAGGCGGTGCACCGGCCACAGTATGCCCGCGCCATGTCCGAATCGAGAGCCTTTGGAAAGGAAAGTAATCCGGCCGAGAGGAACAGCACTGAAACGAGGCGATGATAAAGTATTATTATTTTTATTAATATTATATGCATGTGTATGGATACGCACATGCACGCACGCTCGCACGTACACACACACACACGCACACACACGCCACTACACGCACGCACACACCACACACACACACACACACACACACACACACACACACACACACACACACAACACACACACACACACACACACACACACACACACACACACACACACACACACACACACACACACAACACACCACACACACACACACACACACACACACACACACACACACACACACACACACACACACACACACACACACACACACACACACACACACACACACACACACACACACAAACACACACACACGTTAATACTATGATGTTCCTACTTTTTCACGCAGACAGGTATATAGATAAGTGTACCTTTATGGTCATGCATACCCAGACGTGCACGAACCACAAATAGGTATCGTCATCACCATCGTCATCATCATCTATCATCATTATTACTTTCATCACATCCATCGCCTTTTGACGGTACGGAAGCGATAACACGTTCGCTCACACTGTCGTTTTGTGTATTAAGTGATGATAACACCTCGGCTAGCAGATGGCAAACACAGCTGTTGCAAGGACATTGAAATTGTGCTGTCATTTTCATCACTGGGTTGAAAAGAATTAGAAAGTACGGAAAGGACAGGTTGTAGAATGGTTGGTTGCAGTAATCGCCTCAGTGCAGTCGTTTCTTTCTGGTAGTAATCCACAAAAATTGCATGTCATGAAATGTAGTTGAACGTTGGTCTTATTGTTCCATCCTCCGGTGGATCAAGTTAAAACCAAAAGTTTTTAATGGTTCGCAGTTTGCCTATTAATTTAAGACAAAAGAAGTAAGATGTACGCATAAACGAACTAGGCTATCATTGGGAAGTACTTGATACCTCTGCTTTGTGTTAAGTTAGTAAGAAACGCGAGGAGCAAAACAATTGAATGGCTACAGCAGTCTTAAGGACACGCCGATATTGTCTCGTGGAGCAAAGGTCGATCCAATCTTCAGCGTTGCGTCTTCTGTTTATGATCCGAACAGTGTCTAAATACCGTACAGGAGTGCACGTGGCGTCCAACACAATCACGTGATCTGTACCCGTCCGAGACATGAAAACTAGACGAAATGAGTGGTGAGCGTCTCTCCAGATGGCGCCACTGTGAATGCGTTTAAAATGTAAATAGTAATTATGGATTACCTTTACTTGTTTACTCACTGGAAGGATGCAAGTTAGTACTTCATTTCACCCGAATGCAAGTAAGTTAATGGTCCGTCCCTTCCAGCCTGGAACCCTTATTATCAAAAATATATCAATGAACTTGGAAAAATTTAGAAGAGAGCGCTAGAACTCAGCTGACAACCAACGGAATCTATTTCGTTGGAACAGAGACGTGAGGCCGCTCTCTGCGAGGTATTTAAATACATAAGAGGCATCAACAGATTTACCATGACCAATTCTTTAATTGATCTATAAGCAATCTAAGAGGTCATAGTATAAAACTACAGAAGAGTTACTCGGATATCTGTAACCACTTCTTCACGAATAGTGGAACAGACTCCTGGAAGAAGCAGTGACAGCAGCAGGTCGGTCGGTCGGTCGGTCGGTCGGTCGGTCGGTCGGTCGGTCGGTCGGTCGGTCGGTCGGTCGGTCGGTCGGTCGGTCGGTCGGTCGGTCGGTCGGTCGGTCGGTCGGTCGGTCGGTCGGTCGGTCGGTCGGTCGGTCGGTCGGTCGGTCGGTCGGTCGGTCGGTCGGTCGGTCGGTCGGTCGTCGGTCGGTCGGTCGGTCGCGTCGGTGGTCTCGGTCGGTCGGTCGGTCGGTCGGTCGGTCGGTCGGATCGGTCGGTCGGTCGGTCGGTCGGTCGGTCGGTCGGTCGGGTCGGTCGGTCGGACGGACGGACGGACGGGCGGGCGGGCGGGCGGGCGGGCGGGCAGTCAGGCAGGCAGGCAGTAAGTATGACGTCCACTCACCGGCCAGTGTCTGTGAGAGAGCGGCCACTTTGACGATCCTTCCGGTGCAACGAGAAGGCAGCCACATCGTCAACATGGCAAGCAGCGCTCCCTCGCAGAGTAGAGCGCAACCAGCGGCGTACGACAGACACGCCACCTGCCAGGCGTTGGTCGGCAGGTCGGCCAGACGGAAGTTGACGCTGTAGAACTCGCACGATCTCGTCT
>JAODUO010000914.1:187500-192500 GCA_025642075.2 Ridgeia piscesae | reverse complement strand
CCAGAGGTGTCAGAGCCACTCGTTAATTTCAAATGCCTGAGCTGGCTGACTTCCATGACACTGTCACCGATCACTGGAGTTTATCTGCAGGAAAAATTATTTTATGGCCTTTTCCGCGATGAACAGTGTAAACACCACGACATGCCGAAGCCTGGCGATTGCCCTGGGGATGTTTAACTATAGCCTGGCGGCGGTTAAGTGTCGCCACGATTCAACTAAAAGACCTTTGGAACCTTCGGCGTATACATGACGCAACTGCCGTATCGGCCCAGCCACTACCCGGATCAAATGGAACCTGTTTGACAGCGTAATAATGTTCCAGTATCAAAGTCTACATTTTAACAGCGTGTAGGTCTACTGGCTGTACGGTTACTGCTACGTTGATGGTGACGAGATGTGTCACCAAGCTGTCATAAGTTGTTGATTTTAAGTCAGGTTGCTTTAATTACCGACGGGAAAACTGGGGCATGTGAATCATCTACTGTTAGTTGACGAGATTTAACTGTGCGAAACAAACATTACACAATTCTTACAGACTGGTAGGCCTACATCGAATGACGACAAAATCACTGTCACCAACCAACCAGTCGTTTACTTTAGACGTAAACTATAACCTGGTTTAAATGGCTGCATGACAGTTGAACTTGAAGACATGATGAAAGAAATCGGCAAGCCAGCCATCCAACCTCAAACCCTTGTCGATGAGAATGGGAGGAACAGGAGGAAGACGAGGAGGAAAAGAAGGAGGAAGAGGAAACGGAGGAAGGAGAGAAGGAGGACGAGGAGCGGGTGTTCAGAAGTTGCAACAGCGGAAATAATTAACTATATATGGTTACATAAAATAAATTAGAATGATCCAAACCTGGTGTTATCTTACAATGTATAGCCCATGAATTATGACTAACGTAACATTCCCTAGACAAGTCACGCTAATTCGCACCTGGATACACAGTACGCAACTCTCTGGCAATTGAATCAATTAATAGCGTACCACGTTTTGTTGTGAATATTAGACACTAGTGAAGTTGTTTCGCAAAATTAATTTTAATTGTAACGAGCGAAAAAAATCGATTGGAGGTAGCGTTTTTATTGGAACTTTTAGCAATGGATAGTCTAAACTGGCACTAGCTAATTGTTGTAAAATATCATGGCCGGATATTGTTTCAAGAACTTAAGATAACGAGTATTTCCTATGCTGGCAGGCGCACGTTTCCGAATGTAGCCTATACAATTATAAATGTGTTATTTGCAAGCGACTTTGATCGGTTTTTCTATCTCCACGAGAAATGTTAGCAATTACTTACATTCGCTATTAATTGAGTAACAATTGTTCATTCTTACGTCATAATCGTGATGACAGAAAAAGGCAAGCAGCACAAAGCAATCGTTAAATCAAATAGGGTCTATTCTTATCAGGGCACCGTTGAAAGTTGAATATGTCGGGAGGATATTTAAGTACAAATTATCTAAAGTGTGGATCGAGATCTCTCGCCGAGGCAGGAGATCTGATACGGTTGCGCGCCTCGCCTACACAGACTCTGCTCGTATCGCAGTTATCGTACGACGCTGATAGCTCGCCAGCCAACGATTTTGGCAGTTGGGTGAAATATGCACCGTACTGTAAACGGCGCAGGAGAAGAATAGCAAAGAACCTTACAACGCGGGCGGTATTTGCGTAGCTAGCAGGAAAAACTCACAAGTGGCGTAGAGCTATACTGTAGTTGCCAGGAGCAACACAATCGTGTTGCGGTTTCAAGACACCACGACAGTGTTTTGAACTTAGTTTGAAAGTAGTTTCAATTGAAATTTAATATGCTCAAGACTATTTAAAAAATTAATAAAAACGACTTACTTCCAAATATTCAACGCGCTATGGTAAATATAAAGAACTGCTTAAATTCATCTCAAAATGTATGTATTTGTACTTCTGAGAGTTCATCATATTATAATATTATATATATTATATATATATATATATATATATATATATATATATATATATATATATATATATATATATATATATATATATATATTTTTGACATTTTTATTGCTCTGCCAACTCTTATGCTGCAGCCAGTGACCGAAGTAGAAAATTCCTAACTTAATCCTATTTTAATGATGACAATTTGTTTTGCGAAAGTGTAGGACTGGGAAGGAAAATCTTGAATGGGCGTCTCTGCCTCCCTCGGCCGCTCGCTGGTGGGAAGCCGAACAGCTGCTGGGAGGTGGGGCATGCGTTACACGTGTATCGCTCCCAAGCATGAAACATCGGGTGTTTGTTGATGTTTATGTCAAGTCTGCAACTGGTCGAAGAAATATGAGTTCAGAGCGCGGCGGACGGCAAAGCGCAGGTCGTTAAGTGGCCGTGCTCTGTAGATGCTGTACGCCGGTGTGGCGGTCCAGAACGTCGAGCGGTCCAGAACGTGGAAGGTTAGCGGTTCATGTCAAAAGGTTAGCGGTTCATGGCGAAGGTTAGCGCGACGGTATGCAACGTCGAGCAGTCCAGAACGTCGTACCACGTATGCACATGCGTGCCGAACTGGCGTAACCTCAGGTGACCTCAGGTCACGGGCGTCGATCGGTGGGGGACGGGGGGGGGACGCGTCCCCCACTTTTCAGCGTGGGGGGACAGCAGAGGAATTGTCCCCCCCCATTTTTCAGCTCAGAAAATTGCGAGGCATATAGCCTGACTCACCACTCCTCTGTCTTAAAAGCCGCTACACAGGACTAGCTAGACTATAAACTCGCGATATGCACCCATTAGAAAATCGACTAGATAAATTGCTTGGCTGGCCACACTGCGCAACTTAATCTTACTTAAGTTTAGTAAATAACCATCATGCCGGACTGCGCCGTTGCCGGGCTCTATCAGTTTGCAACCTTGTGTTGATATTATTTATAGGCTCTAGCCCGGGCGTCGATCGGTGGGGGCGGGGGGGGGGACGCGTTCCCCTCACTTTTCAGCGTGGGAGGACAGCACAGGAATTGTCCCCCCACTTTTCAGTTCAGAAAAATTGCGGGGCATGTAGCCTGACTCACCACTCCTCTCTCTTAAAAGCCGCTATATGGGACTAGTAGTGACAATAAACTCGCGATATGAAGTTCCGACCACCCATTAGAAAATCGACTGGCCACAGCGCACAACTTGATCTTACTTCAGTAAATAATCATCATGCCGGTGTAGCACTTACGTTTTCTCGGCATTACAAACGTTCCGATTGACGTTTCTGCGCATGCGCGATAAATGTAAAATAATTAATGTGCAGCGAAAGGACAATGCATTTATGGTATAAATATTACGGGTTGTTCGTTAGGATGTATATAAAGTTCTTTGTAGCAAATTAACATGAGGCAAACAAGTTTTGAAACATGTTTTGATAGCAAAGGTGACTATAGTGTGCCATAATACGTGACGGTGATTTAAACAAACGTAAGATGTTATTGTATTGAACGACATTTTTAAGCAACTCTTCACAGCAATCATCACAGGAGAGTTGATGAACAGCCCGTGGCATTCATACAAAAAATGCTTTGTCATTTCGCTGCACATTGGTGATTTTATATTTATCGCGCATGCGCAGAAACGTCAATCGGAAAGTTTATAACGACCGGAAAAATGTAAGCGCGACACCGGGCTGAGCCGCTGCCGCGCTCTATCAGTTTGCATCCTTGTGTTGATATTATTAGTACGTTCTAGCCATCAAGCACATTATAAATTATGAAATTTGTGTTTCACATTCACCCCTTGCCTGCTTGATGCTTATCGCCTACGACCGAAGCGGCGGATTCCTGCACTTTGTGTAACTTATTCCCATTTAAGTGAAGACATATTTCTTTGCCAAAATGTAGGATTGGGAAGTTCTACACAGCATGGGCGTCGATCGGTGGGGGACGAGGGTACCACGACCCCCACTTTTCAGCCTGAGAGGACAGCATAGAAAATGTCCCCCACTTTTTCAGTTCATAAAAACAAATTTACAGGCATATAGCGAGGCTGATCACTCCCCTCTCTTAAAAAACCCACATTGGTTTAGTAATAAAATTAATATACGCGTTCAGATATAAACTTCCGACTACCCACTGGAAAAATTAAATTAGATAAATTACTTGGTTGGCCGCAACTAGATCTTAGTTCAGTTAATATTCATCAAGCCGGGCTCTGTCAATTTGCACCTTTGTGTTGATATATTAATAGGCACTAGCCATCAAGCACATTATAGATTATTAATTTGTGTGTGTCCTGTCACCCTTTGGATTGCAGCCTGTTCGCGCTGGTGGATACTTACATCGCCTACGGCGGAACCAGCGGATTCCTGCACGTTGTGTAATTTTATCCCATTTGAGTGATGACAAATTTCTTTGCCAAATGGTGGAATTGGGAAGCACCCGTGTAACATTTGTATCTTGTCACAACGGACCCTAGATATAAATAGAACACACTGGTAGAACTATAGGGGAAAGACTAATGCCATGGACTTAGTGCCACGGACTTATATATGCACATAACTCCGTGTTGTCACTCTATGAATAGTCAAGGATTGGTGTGAGCCATGTCCCCTCTTCAAATATATGTAGCCAACATAACTATTTTAAACAGCATAACATAAAGGCCTTTGTTTATTTTAGAATTAGCACCATATGTGTGTGTGTGTGTGTGTGTGTGTGTGTGTGTGTGTGTGTGTGTGTGTGTGTGTGTGTGTGTGTGTGTGTGTGTGTGCGCGTGTGCGTGTGCGTGTGCGTGTGCGTGTGCGTGTGCGTGTGCGTGTGCGTGTGCGTGTGCGTGTGCGTGTGCGTGTGCGTGTGCGTGTGCGTGTGTGTGTGTGCGTCGTTTATTGTCATATTGCATGTCATTGCATTCATTGCATAATGCCATAATGTTACATGCATTTCATGCATATTTGTTAAATATTTACATAACTAAATGTTTTGTTCAAGTGATTGTTTTATGTGTTAATGATATACATTGCGAGTCATGAAATAGTACTTGACAGAAATAT
>JAODUO010000914.1:110000-182500 GCA_025642075.2 Ridgeia piscesae | reverse complement strand
GAATCACGAATACGATAATATGACAAGACTGGAACGTACGACCATTAGTTGTCTTTCTAAATACCACCACAAATTTTCATACCTTCGAGTAACTGCATCGTGCAATCCGTGCCCGTCCTCGTTGTGTTTCGCTAGGTGTTGATATCCTAGTGTCTGCTGACATCTTAAACTGCACCTTGTGTGCTGCTTAGCTGAGACCAACTGTCACACTACATTGAGCGTCAAACGTGCATCGGCTACTGCACTCGAACAAACGAAGAAACAGGTGAAGTTGGCTTTGCACTTTTAACCGGAAGAACTACGTTTTGACCCCCAACGATTCCATGCTATTGGTCGTTGCACCCTTCAGTCATTTGTTAATAGAAATATATGTCACGTGCAAGTCACCGAGAAGGCGAAGTTAAATGTTGTCAACCCCTGCGTTCTGGCGTAGCAACAAAACCAATTGACGTCCTACACCAATTGACGGAATTGTTAAACTGTGATAATGTCAATGAAGC
This sequence comes from Ridgeia piscesae, assembly GCA_025642075.2. NCBI lineage: Eukaryota > Metazoa > Annelida > Polychaeta > Sabellida > Siboglinidae > Ridgeia > Ridgeia piscesae. The sequence continues at coordinate 182,000 of JAODUO010000914.1, read as the reverse complement.
ATGGCTGGCAGGTATTACACAATTGCTTTGTATGGCATAAATAGCTTCGACGTTCGTGTTAATATGTGCAAATAGCCATGACCGAATCCATGTGCGACTTAATGAGAATGAGAGAATGGGTCAAACACGAGTGGCGGGCAAAAACCTGGAGGAAGAGGGGTGTAGACGAGTACAGAAGATTGGGAAAGAATAAGGAAAACGGGATAGATATAGTGTGACGCAGAGACAGAGGAGGGAGGATCGGAGGAAGAGGGAGTGAGAGGGATGGAGAGAGGGAGGAAGGAAGGGAGGTAGGAAGGGATGGAGGTAGGAAGAGAGGGAGGGCTGAGGGTGAGAGGGAGTAATATTTTAATGTTCAAGTTTTATTTAGTTTATATCTTAATGGATGTAGCGTTATTGGAAAAGTAAACTCTATTTTGTCCCGTAACATGCAGCACTGACATAATTGTTTTGGCGTATCATGTTTATTGAAATATTACAGATATTGTTAATGGCCGGGATTTTATCGAATCACAAATTTGGAATAACCGGAATACAACTGAGTCTTTGGGCAAAGTAAACCGGTAGACTTAAGTACTGTCATTACACATACGCACACACGCACGCACGCACACACGCACACATACATACACACACGCACGCACGCACACACACACACACACGGTAGACCTATGTACTGCACACACACACGCACGCACGCATGCACGCACACAAACACACACCCTTAATCAGCCATTACATCAACAAGTTGCGTTATTTTCAATACACTGTTATGTTATATCTGGATTAGTATGGATGTTGTTTTTGAAGTAATAAGTTTGCTTTTTTAAAGAGGTGTACGTTTGATAAATGTGAACAAAATTTCTGTTCAAAGTTTAAAAAACATCTTTTGTCATTTATATTATTTCACTATTGTGTGACGTGTTGTTATATTTAACCGAACAACCAAAGAAACGATGTGACTAACAATAGTCACATTACCAGGGGACCATAAAGAGGTATTCATATGAATGTGATGTTAACACGGGGAAATATTAATAATAATGTGTATCTATATTTCAGTACGCAAAGGCCATCTGCGACGGAACGGAGACAAACCAAATAGAGCACGCCGACGTTGTTGGTTTTATAAATCTTTGAAAGTAATCTTATTTAATTATTATTAAATGCAACGGTTTATACAAAGAGCTTCTATTGTTGTGAATGATATTGTTTGCATTTCATTTAACACTACTATTCAACTGTTATGTGACACATACTTACACTAGTCGACATGTTAATAAAGTAATGTAAGTCTTGAATGCATGACTCATTTCCCAAAATAGATTATTAAATCATTGCCGAGTTGTGTTGGGTAAAACCAACTATTTGGATATGGTAACGTCTAGATTTCCACCCTTTGTACTGATATTGAAGCCCCTCAATGGGATTTATATACTGCAATGTTAAGCACATATAACGCCTTTTTGAATAAAAAAATTATTCTTCAAAACATTCCAATAGGACCACTATAAACGTGTGTTCCATACATGCAAAATAGACGCAAATATATGCCATTATAAAAGTGTGATCCACACCCATCCTCTGACGAATTCATTGTACACACTACCTCTATGGGCTATCTACATCACATACACAATTTAAACCATATGTATCTAAAATACAGCTTTATTTTAATTTGTTTTCAAAATATAGGGCCTGCCTACAAACTATGCCAATTCGAGCTCGTTACATCCAATACATTCAGCTAGTAGACAGTTACATATATCTTAAATTGCCAGAGTTATATGTCACGAAGACGCGGGGATATGTATTTAATGCTGTATAGACTGCATTGAAAACCATGGCTGTAACGAAGCCATAACATGCACAACGCTCTGAGACAAGGACATTAAGAAAACACTGTTTATAAAAAAAAATACAAGTAACGATGATTGTGAGGTTTTGTTGTTTATTAATAATAATTGCAAGAAAGGAAGCGCATCAATAAATGATTAACATAAACTATAATATGCATGGTTCACTCATATGTTAATTCGGCAATCACCATGTTTACGCTGGTCACAGTAGACGTTGACCTTTGTCACGCATGTAAGAAGTCCATAAACAACACTCAAAACGAGGTGGAACGACATCCTGAACCGGATATACATTCCAGACTGGCTAGCCGCGGGCCGTAACGTTCGACGTTCTGGACCGCTCGACGTTCTGGACCGCCACACCGGGCAGTCATTAGTCAGGCGTGTGCAGTCAACATGCACGGGCATAGCCGCGATTACCCAGACTCCGTGAGGTTGAGCCCCTCAAATCCACCTGGTACATTTATGCTCTACCAATGTTACCATCAGGGCGGCCTTACCCCAGAATAGGGTAGAGACGCTGATTGGCTCTCAGGCCAATTACGGAAGAAAAAAAAACTCAAACAAAGATACCCTTTTATAAGATACTATTATATTATTATTAAACGTATTCAACATTAAAATTAGATTATATCCACATAAAACTAAACAGAAATGTGTAGTTGTTTATGAAACAGCAATTATGGCATGATAAGCCTCAATTACTGAAGCTCCGTGAGGCGACAGAACCTTATAGATGACGTTCAACAACTGGCTAAGTGAACAGACTCTCTTTTCGGCGAAGTTACGCTAACGGGAGTAACGCCGCCGAGTGAGAGTCGAAGGGCGGGGGCGTAACCGTTACCATGGGAAGGGGGAACGAGAGACGCTGGTGCAAACATGACTTTGGAAGCAGAGGCACATTTAAATTTTTTTTTTTTTTATCCATAACCATGCCAAATTTCACCTGACAGTTTTCACGAAAACTTCTTTTTCAAAATATTTTTTAAAGTTAGTCAACAAAATTACTCCGAAATACCAAGTGAAATACTGACCATCCAATTTTCACACAAAAAACATGCCTCGCACACCATTAATCCTACCTCAAGCGCCAGGTGGCACCACTTTTCGGAGAGGAACGCTCAACGAAAAGGAGGTCACCATTTTCTAGCCCCTCCACGTAGAAATGCATGTAAACGCCTGATGTCAATCTTGTCAAATTTCCAACGAAAGACGTACGCATGACTCGAAAAATGACGTTAGAACTATGACGAAAGCTACAACACTAGCGAGCACCCAAGAGCTCACGCTTTGAGGCTGTCGTGGCAGTGGCAAATGTGATTGAAAATGTTATGAACATGAAAAATGGCAAAGAACGTCTTCCCTTTCTGTATTCATGTGCGACAACTGCGGAATGGTGAAGACACTGGCATAATCTAGTGGGTGTATTTTGAATGTGCACTCTCTATGGTAAATGTGCCCTATCAAGAGACGGAGACACGGTCACTGACGCCCCAGTGGTCAAGATGATAGGGCGACACGTCGGGTCGGACAAGTTCCGGTGTCCATCAGCTATTTCCGATATGTGAAAACTGCAAGAAGCGTATGTCGTAATACGATGTAGCGTTTACATTTTCTCGGGCGTTATAAACTATCCGGGTGACCTTTCTGCGCATGCGCGATAAATGTAAAATCATCAATGTGTAGCGAAACGCAAAGCATTTATGATAATTACAAATACCACGGGCTGTTCGTTAGGACGCATATAACCTTCCAGCAAAGTTATTTGTTGCAAATGAACACGAGGCAAACAAGTTTTGAGGCATGTTTTAATAGCAAGCGAAAATTACGTGATTGAAGTGCGCCATGACAGTGACTTAAATAAACGTAATATTTTAATGTATTGAATTACATTTTAATCAACTCTTCACAATAATCATCACAGGAGAGTTAGCGAACAATTATCGCGCATGCGCAGAAACGTCACCCGGATAGTTGATAACGTCCGGAAAAAATGTAAGCGCGACAACGACGTGGATCTCAAATGAAATAAATATGTTTTGAAAGCTTATCATGCGATACAGTATATTACCAACACAACGCATATCGATCAGTATACAAATTGGAATGTTTATGTAAAAATAACAAATATACAAATGTTAAATGTGCATAAAAGGGACATTGGCTACAGGCGAGTTATAATGTGCTGCAAACAGGGCGGAAATTGACGACGATCATAAAAGTACACCCAGGACGATCTCGCTAGTTCGCAAAGTCCAATATACGTTATACTTTCTGGCGTATCAATCAATCTGTATACAACTGGAATTGTTTATTGAATTTGATATCGATTAACGCTTTTATTTTGATGCGTCTCTGGACTCGGTTTCCAATTATTCAGACGCAACAGAAGTTATCTTATTATTATTATCATTATCAAACCCACAAAATGTATTGTGGAATTTGCGAGTTGCGTCAATCTGCAGAAACGTATGCTTTAATTGCCTAGTGCTGCCGTGGACCGACACAAAAGTTGTAAGTCGTTTTTACGTCAGCGAAATCAAAAATAAAGTTCGTCGACGAAAATTAAAAACGTCAAACAAAATTTATAATGAGAAAGAAAAGGTTTAGAATGTATTATTGTAGATCCAAATGACGCTAGAGAAATGTATAGTCGTCGGTCAAAATGGTGTGGAAAGAGCACAAACGGACTGTCACAATTAAACTACAAACGACCGTGCAGTTTGTTGGGTCGTGATCACCAACACCAGCTACGGATATACGACCCGACCCAGGGGAAGCTTAACGGGGCTTGGGAATTTGCGAACGTCTGCGTTATCACAGTTTGAAACGTTAATATCGATGTTACGGCAATGCTTCCTGACTTCATAAAATCTGTAAAAAGAACACATGCAATTAAAAACAATGTAATGTGACTATATACAACACAGTATTTTCTGCAACACAGTATGTGTTGTTTTGGTGTAAAAACACTCACGCACCAACAACAAACAACACCGTTAAAAACAAAACAAACACATCTAGAAGACACATCCAACAGTCCATTACGACGATGCATACGAGTAACGTTTGTTGGTGAAATCTCGTTGTACATAACGAAGAGTACGCGTCCACGGCGACGCCTGGTGCTCTATGAGTAATATGGGTGTCCACGGTGACGTCTCGTGCTCTATGACGTAATATGGGTGTCCACGGCGACGCCTGGTGCTCTATGACGTAATATGGGTGTCCGCGGCGACGCCTGGTGCTCTATGACGTAACATGGGTGTCCGCGGCGACGCCTGGTGCTCTATGACGTAATATGGGTGTCCACGGCGACGCGTGGTGCTCTATGAGTAATATGGGTGTCCACGGCGACGCCTGGTGCTCTATGAGTAATATGGGTGTCCACGTGACGTCTCGTGACCTATGACGCGGTATACGTGTCCACGGCGACGTATCGTGCTCTGTGACACGATATACCTGTCCATTGAGACGTCTCGTGCTTTATGACGCGGTAAACGTATCCATTGTGACTTCTGACCAACAATCTATAATGTGGCCACAGTAAAAGTATGGCAAGTGTGACACAAAGCTTTGGTTTTCACTAGAAACTGACCAATCATTGTGAACGCGGATGCAAAACAACTCAAAGTGTAACTGATAATCTCAGAGTCAACTCATGAACATAAATATAATAAGACACAACCTCGTTGTTCTAACCACTGGTGGTAAATGTCTTATAGATTTTTGTCAGAAAGATACCATTTATGCCATCAACATGGTGAGTTGCATTCTGTCAAAAATGTCGGTCAAGTTTTATGATCGTGGAATGTGTAGCAAAGTGAGAAATGTCTCATCGAGTGAAAGTCATCCGTGAGTTGAACTACTAAATGACATGCAAGGTCCTCGGCATGACTTCTTCCTCGAATCTCTCCAGTGTATTTATGATCATGTACCTTGAGAAGATGACGTAGAGGATACGATACCACACGAACTGACTCCAATGGGCGAACATCGCACGCTGAAACACACACACACACATACACGGTAACATACTCAAACTATACATGTAGTGCAGAATACAGAGGCATACTTTTTATACGGAGCGTAGTAAAAACTCGACGATTAGGTCAAAGTTCAGAGAGCTGATTTATCGAGCACGCTCACGATGTAGGCTAGTTATAAATCTCAACCAAAAGAAAAGTCAATACGTTAGTAGCACGTTTCTCCCCCACCAAAACATCAGTGGTACAAATGGCTGATCCCCAGGAGTGAGAGGTTTTGTTTCCTTTGCTATTTCGAACGAGACAAGATAACGGTACCTCTGTGATAGCTAATATGTTTAGTGTTTTCACAAGTTTCTGTAACTAGCTGGTTTCAAGAGGTAGGATTGTCACCACTATGCTCAGCACTCAATCTGGAGGGCCAGGAGTTCAATTGTAATCTGACTTCTACTCCTTAACCTGTCCGACATACATAGATTAATCCCTGAATGTCTGATACTTAAGATTCATGATTATAGCCTGAATCTATGTATGTATGACAGCCTGTCACATGTACCTGAGCAGTCCATATGTGACGCCATCCTGACACAAAGCGGATGTTGGAGGTGATGTAACTGAATGGGACGTCGAGGATGGAGCTGTATTTCCTCAACATGGAAGTGCTAGTTAACTTGTACGCCTTCAGATCTAAACACATCAAGCACCCACGAATTTGCCATTTGATTTTATAATACTTATGCGACAACAGATGAGAATATACTGTAAATGTGGTGATTTTTCCATTTCAAGCAAATCTTTGTAGCACAAGATACAATCACGTAAGATTCCTTCATATATCCAGCAAACGTATATTTGCTATAGCGATTCTGAGGAAAACGTCTATGTGTGAAATGATGTAATCTTATAACTGTGACTAGTCTTCATGAGCATCATTGTTAATCAGAAAGCAATTATACTATGCATATGGGCACGTTTTTTTGGCAGAAAACTGCAAAAAAGACGTATGACTTTGACATGTCACCAACGCCATGGAAATGATCGCCACGTTTGCCAGAAAGACAACTTTTTATTTTCTGTTTCTGTGTTACACTGAACAAAAGTGTCTTTCTTTAATAAATTCGGTTTAAATCAAATAGCTTGAATAACATTTTGTGTGTGTTTTGTTGTTTATTGAAAAACCAATCACATATGACATATGTTTAGAAATGTGCATGGACAAACTGTTGTATGAATGACACAATCCTGATATGTGTCAAAATATATCTCACCTGAGGGAACGTTGTGTGATTTCAGGTAAGAACTGCAAATCACACCAGTCACATTACACGTGTTGCTAGTGACATGTTACAATATATTGCTTGACACAATTTCATATGAATTTACCTATTTTAACTACCCGGCAGGTTATTTATTATGTTGCATGTGCAATCTTAAGTAACTAAACACAAATTGGCGATCTTTTACTTGTTGACATAACCATGAAAACAATTACCTACAGCTGCCAAACTTCTCATATATCTAAATAAATAAAATAAACATGCAACTCAACATTTTTTGTGGCAGTTACACGTAGCTACACAATTACCATAACATCCCTTCATAAATGAGCTTTGCAAAAATGCCTTTAGATAGCGTGTGACTATTAAATATTTTATAATCGTTACTGTATTCACACGTGCAAATGCACAACATTCTGTTGAAATAGCTTAATTAATTGTAAATAATATAACAATAATTAAGTATTATCATCACCGATTTGCAGGAAATTACACATTTTAGAATAATATAATAATAATATATGTTTAAGGAAATGATAAGATATCTGATAATATATTTTATTTGATAAAGCTCCACGTCCTTAATTTTGGTGGCACTTCACAACATATTACTATCATTTATAATTTATGAAATGGATAATTTTATACAATAAGAATACTAATATATTTTTAATAAATAATAAAAAATATGTATCTACAGTAATAACTAATTAATTACAAAATACTTAATAATAATAATAATAATAACAATAATGATGATGAATGAATGTATACATAATGGCTAACAGTTATAAATAATTTAGTATATGCTAAAAATGTGTAAATAATTGCATAAAAATAACTGTCATTTATTTGACCAAGAACTGTTGTCTTACATGTGCAGTCTAAGTGGTGCATGTTCTGTGGTCCTGGACCCCCACACCTGGTCTAAATGTTGGTGGCTTAAACCATGGTTTAGCTTAAACTTGCTTTATGCATACGGAAAAAGTTAGACTTGTCTAAACCCTGGTTTAAAATAAAACTACCATTATGCATACGGCTCTTAGTTAAACATGCTTCTTTCAAGTTCTTTGACAATGATAAAATGTTGGTGCCACATAAAATAGAGCTATATGATTGCCATGAGGGTGAGTCATATGACTTACCTAACACCGTAGAATACACCCATGTGATTTGTGTGACCACTCACACCATATTCGTCAAATGTTATTAGCTGAAAACACAAACCTAACATACATCTACTAAACAACATTTTGAACATCACAATTTCAACAATGATGGAATGTCCAACGTGTTTCCATATGCACCAATCATTTTGAAAGCTTCACAAATTTTGTTGCAAATCATTAAATCTTGAAACTTCTATAAATAGATGTCTCTCTACGATGATTCACACATATGTTGTTAATATAATTAAGCCCAACCAACATATGTTGACCAATCCAGTGTGTCTACATTTATACACTATCAAACACAATTTATTAACTCAATTTATTTGATTCTGGCCTACATGTATATACACCCCTTATATTCTTCCCAGAATTACATTCAATTCAATTAAAATACCTGTTTTATCATTCTCTTTTGGTGTTCACTATTAATTTGTAAAAGAATTCTATAAAACAACAATTGTATTGAAACATCCTAGAAACGATTGAGATGAATTTTTTTTTATTACAGCTACAGTATTGTATGTAATGATATGGATATCGTAATTAATAAGCAATGTCACTCACAATGTTGATGTTCAAATTTTGCACATAATTGTCAATAAATGTTGCAAGAAGACCTGGATTCCACATCTTGTCAGGTCCATCTTGGATCGCACTGAAGTATAAGAAGTAGACACCAATAAAGACCAGTGGCACTCTGAATTATAAGAAGTAGACACCAATAAAGACCAGTGGCACACTGAAGTATAAGAAGTAGACACCAATAAAGACCAGTGGCACACTGAAGTATAAGAAGTAGACACCAATAAAGACCAGTGGCACACTGAAGTATAAGAAGTAGACACCAATAAAGACCAGTGGCACTCTGAATTATAAGAAGTAGACACCAATAAAGACGAGTGGCACACTGAAGTATAAGAAGTAGACACCAATAAAGACGAGTGGCACACTGAAGTATAAGAAGTAGACACCAATAAAGACCAGTGGCACACTGAATTATAAGAAGTAGACACCAATAAAGACGAGTGGCACACTGAAGTATAAGAAGTAGACACCAATAAAGACCAGTGGCACACTGAAGTATAAGAAGTAGACACCAATAAAGACCAGTGGCACACTGAAGTATAAGAAGTAGACACCAATAAAGACCAGTGGCACACTGAATTATAAGAAGTAGACACCAATAAAGACGAGTGGCACACTGAATTATAAGAAGTAGACACCAATAAAGACGAGTGGCACACTGAATTATAAGAAGTAGACACCAATAAAGACCAGTGGCACACTGAAGTATAAGAAGTAGACACCAATAAAGACCAGTGGCACACTGAAGTATAAGAATTAGACACCAATAAAGACCAGTGGCACACTTAAGTATAAGAATTAGACACCAATAAAGACGAGTGGCACACTGAAGTATAAGAAGTAGACACCAATAAAGACCAGTGGCACACTGAAGTATAAGAAGTAGACACCAATAAAGACCAGTGGCACACTGAAGTATAAGAAGTAGACACCAATAAAGACCAGTGGCACACTGAAGTATAAGAAGTAGACACCAATAAAGACGAGTGGCACGCTGAAGTATAAGAAGTAGACACCAATAAAGACCAGTGGCACACTGAAGTATAAGAAGTAGACACCAATAAAGACCAGTGGCACACTGAAGTATAAGAGGTAGACACCAATAAAGACCAGTGGCACGCTGAAGTATAAGAAGTACACCAATAAAGACGAGTGGCACACTGAAGTATAAGAAGTACACCAATAAAGACGAGTGGCACACTGAAGTCTAAGAAGTAGACACCAATAAAGACCAGTGGCACGCTGAAGTATAAGAAGTAGACACCAATAAAGACCAGTGGCACACTGAAGTATAAGAAGTAGACACCAATAAAGACCAGTGGCACGCTGAAGTATAAGAAGTAGACACCAATAAAGACCAGTGGCACACTGAAGTATAAGAAGTAGACACGAATAAAGACCAGTGGCACATTGAAGTATAAGAAGTAGACACCAATAAAGACCAGTGGCACACTGAAGTATAAGAAGTAGACACGAATAAAGACCAGTGGCACACTGAAGTATAAGAAGTAGACACCAATAAAGACCAGTGGCACGCTGAAGTATAAGAAGTAGACACCAATAAAGACCAGTGGCACACTGAAGTATAAGAAGTAGACACCAATAAAGACCAGTGGCACGCTGAAGTATAAGAAGTAGACACCAATAAAGACCAGTGGCACACTGAAGTATAAGAAGTAGACACGAATAAAGACCAGTGGCACACTGAAGTATAAGAAGTAGACACCAATAAAGACGAGTGGCACACTGAAGTATAATAAGTAGACACCAATAAAGACCAGTGGCACGCTGAAGTATAAGAAGTAGACACCAATAAAGACCAGTGGCACGCTGAAGTATAATAGACCAATAAATGGCATGTCTACAGTGGTGGTCTCTGCTAAATGAGGCATTCGTGTCTTACTAAAACTTTTATCACAAAGTCACTTGAGTCAATGACAATTATAAAAGAATATGTTAACTATTTTAAATTATAAAACTATTATTCTAGATCACTGTCATAAATACAAAATCAATGTCATATTCATAGATTATAACATGTGTACCATAAGTATTATAAATCAGTAAAATCATATTTCAAATACTGAATGGAGGACCAAAGGAAATTGACAGCATCAGGCCAATAATCCTAGCATGTGAAATCCATGGAGCAAAAAACAAAAAAGTAGATATGTGTATAGATCTCTAAATGACTACGTTTGTGTTTTTAATTGCTAATTGGTAGATCTGGGAAAATGATTAAACTTTGTAGATCCAAGGAAGCAATTAAATTTAGAAAAAGGTGTTTAGACACCGGCACATGGGAGGGGATACACTTACATTGCCCCTAAGTTAGCATATTAAATTATAGATGTGCAGGTTTGGAATGACCTGTGGTGGAGAGTAGCCACGTGTGAAGGGCCGACACCAAGTAGACCAGCAGCTGAGATGAGTTCTTTCCGTCTCTCTTCTCCTTTGCCGTAGTAACCTCCTGCAACAGCCATGCCACTCTCCGTAAACAAGCTTAGGAAGTCATTAAAGACTCAATCTTTTATTAGATATTTTAATTAATTTAATTTGCCTTATTATGACTGGTAGTGTTTGTAAGTGTAGTGTGTAATATACATACAAATTATTGTTCTTAGGTTTTGTTAATAAATTATCAATCCCTGTAAGCTGTATTGTTATCTTACCTCAAGATCTTATCTTACCTCAAGATCTTATCTTACCTCAAGATCTTACCTCAAGTCCGGTCAACAATTGCCCAACATTGAGCATTGAGACCGTCTCAAGGTTTATTTTTGTTTGGGTTAGTTTCAGGTCAGCTAATATGTTTATATCCTTTCATAATGCAAATGACGCTACTAAACTAGACTCCCGATTCAATGTAGCATATATTTAAGAGAATTCAACAATCTTTATGTGATAATAATATCTTCACATATGTCTTCTGCACACCCACAAAATTTTAAATGTACTTCAGAAATAGATGTTTGACTAAAGCGAAACCTTAATTGTACACATTTTGGCAATTTTACTAGTACTGTATGGTGTAGACATGTGGTCAAATACATTTATATTTTATTTGAAAGTATTTAAATACTTTCCTAAAGTATTTGTATTTGATGTTTAGGAATTAACAGTATTTGTATTTAAATACTTTCCTAAAGTATTTGACGTTTTCAAATACTTTCAACATTTCTGTTTCAAGATCACATGTAATGCCTGTCAAACTGATTACCTTCGCTGCGATTTCATGCAACAGTGCTAATTACTGATGAAGACCCTTAACAGTTCCCATAACCCTGGCAGCAGGGCTTTATGTGGGACCAAATTGTTGCTAGTCACACACTTTTGGTGGACACATGGGTGTCAACTGTAAAGTCAGTTTACAAACTTTAAATGTGTTTTTTGACTTGAAATGGACCACTAACCACTTGTGACACCATTTACACTCAAGGCATAAATGACAATATCTATGATTGTAGACCTTTTTGCTCCTTCATTTTTTACCCATCCACCCATATTTCTACCCGTCCAAAACTGGTTTTACCATCCAAATGACGGGTGGACGGGTCTCTACATAAAGCTATGCCTGGCAGTGACCACAACTTTTGTTTGCTCAGAGCCAGAAGATGGATTAGCACCTGACAGTGACCATAGGTCAATATCCCCTTTGTTCTTTAGTCAGGCTCCAAGCTGGCACCAGGCTATTCTGGTTTTCGGGCTGACTTTGAAGTTGAGCTGTCACACTTCCTCACAAGATCCTAACAGTCATTAGCAGTGTCTCTTTTGAGGGCAACATAAGCATTTTATTATGGACCTCCTGGCTTAACATAACAAACAACTTTGGCTTTACCTCTGGGGATAGAAGTTTTTGAGTCAGCTAGTTGTCAATGTGATTTAGTTAGCAATAGGGCGTGTAAGTCTCATGCGTGAAGGATTATTACAAGCAGAAGCAATGGAACACTTTGCCGGTGACAATGATCACGGAAATCATGAATTTTTATCGATTATTATGGTGGTTGCCATGACATTAGCGGCAAGTACTTGTGTTTGGTGATGTTGACTAATAACGAAGAGTGCCATTTTCCATGCAGTACAACCTGTCTGGGGCAAACGTATACATGTGTTGTGATTATGTGAATGCATTTAGAATTTTGATAACTTGTCAGATATAAGTGCTTATTGAAACCACAACATACAGCAATGTAAAATGCAAATGCCGTAAAAGACACATACGACCTAAAATCGTGTTTATTATCTGCACTATGTAATAGTCTATGATAGTGTGGTAAACTCAATATTAAATCAGACATTTAAGATAAGAATGGTATAACACAAGATATTTAAGATCTGATTTTCCAAGTATTCATCAGTCGGAAGCTACAACTGTCATCCATTGTTAGAATATTATTCTTGTGTCCAGTCCCCAATCAGCTCCAGTCGCACGGAGTCTCGCCATGTATCGTGACCCACTTACAGGCCCTATAACAACCCTCCTACTGGTCTGCCTGTCATCATATGAGCAAAACACTAATCATGCCGATAAACTAGATATATTAGTTGATTTTCTTTTACCTATTATAGTAATAAAATAGGGGTCTAGTAATACTGCATTATGCAATAAACACCCTAACCACTGGATACAAGTCAAAACGTCGACAACCAAAACGGCGACAAACCAAAACGGCGACACATCCAAAACGGTGACAACCAAAACGGTGCATGTCATCGTTTTGGATACAAGTAAACACAGCACTTGGGAGAGAAATCAAGTTGGATTTGTCGCCGTTTTGGTTTTGTTGCCGTTTTGGAAACAACCAAATCGGCAACATACCAAAACGGCGGGATATGTCGCCGTTTTAGTTGTCGCTGTTTTTGATGTGTCGCCGTTTTGGATGTGTCGCCGTTTTGGATGTGTCGCCGTTTTGGTTGTCGCCGTTTTGGTTTGTCGCTGTTTTGACCGGTACTCTAACCACTAACCCTGGCCAAGGCTATTTTATACTGCCTATTTTATAACGGAGTGGCTATACGTCCGGATACGGACGAATAGCCTGGGGGACTATTCGTCCGGATACGGACAAATAGCCTGGGCGACTATACGTCCGGATACGGATGAATAGCGTATGTCGTCCCCCTGGCTATTTGTCCGGACATATTTCTCGCGAGAGTTCAATTCAAATTTGCGCAAGCGGCACAACTGAGATGGATGAGCTGGACCGTTGGACGTGAATTCCCAGATATTCAATGATTATCGGCAGCTGTTGAACACTTTGAACACACCAATTTCGTGCAATTTTATAAAAAGGACAGCAGAAAAATAGAGGCAGATATACGTAGAAACACACGAAAGACGAACAACACGGCCATGGAGTATGCCAATCTTACGTATGCTTGCGTCCCCGGGGGAAGAGCATACAAGACCAACTCCAAGGGGGTGTGACCTCATCAAAGGTATTATTACGCTTTCTGAATTATCCGGACGAATAGCAACGGCCATTTTATAATACTTCTTCTATTGATCAGCCAACATCAATGTTGTGATGATCATGCTGATTTGTGTAGGTGGCAGTGGACTGATCTGGATAGGCTGTGCGCCCCAAAGCTGTCATGATCTCCATGTTTAACCACGTACTGTACCTGTAGTCATACAAAGCAGGTTGACTTCGATTCCTTTCTTCCTCAACCCTAGAATCGTGGGCGCGAAGAACATGCATTCGTCGTCTGGGTGTGCGGTGACAACCAGCACTTTTTTCTTCTTTTTCTTACTGTCAGTCGCATTTGAATCATCTACCCGACAACTTTCAACATTTCCACAAGTGGTCCCATAAACCATTTTATATACAATCGATCCAATCACGACTGCGGCCGCAATCATCCAAAATGACATCTTGTTTACATTACCGGTGTAAAATTTTAATAATACCGGATGTTGGCATATGTCGTAAAATGTTGTTGCTTTAAATTATAGCCCTAACGATTACTTTTGAAGGTTTTGAGCAAGTGGATCAAGTGAATTTTTATGAATTACAAAATCAAATTTAACAAAGAATGTCAAACCAACAATTTCTTTGCGACGTCTGCCGGATGTTCATACTTATTTATGTCATTTGGAGTCGGCGCAGTGTCCGCAAATATTGGTTTCTATGGCGACGGAACATGAAAGTCTAGGTATGATATACGCTGACTAAAATTTCCGTTTTGAGGGAAAACTGATTATCACTGTGAAAATTAAATTAATTATGTTAAGTGACACAGCAAAGCGACGATCGGTTTGTGTGTAACGTTTGGCTTTACGTATTTCAATAACTCAGGGCATGGCCTAGTATACGTTAAAATTAAGTCACGGTTATTCATCACTTGACTGAGTCTGAGACTGAGTTATACAATTAATTAATGTTATTAATTGTAATAGATAATTAAATCAACTATAAATATTTTACGTTTATCAAAACAAATTAACAGTTGACCATACTGTCACACGTACTGTCACTGTCATCTACAATGGCAATGACACAACTGTCTTAATTGTTGCTATATTGTCATTATATCTGACTACTCAGTCTACTGGCAACCATAGACATGCATAGCCCTACAGGTTACTATACCCAAACAATCTACAAATTATATAATCAAGATACAATGATAAGGAGGGGGTAATAATTAACAAATGTTTGTAAACACTTCTTGGGTTTGCACAATTAAGTAGGGAGATCTAGCTTAATTGGCCCCCAGGATCTGTTGTGTAGAGTGTATCTCAATCACATAATGCCCTTACAAAAAAACCCATTCAAATACCACAATTAATGAATGGTACGTACTACTACTAGGGGATATTATGGCCTAGGGTGTTTGAATGGTATCTGAATGATATTTTGGATTCTTTGTACTGTTCAAGGGTATTTAATGGTATTTTAAATTACCATTGACATTATGGGATCCGACATTACCACTGATCGAGTCCTACTGATCAAAATACCATTGAATGGTACTGAATGGTATTCAGTGGTATACAATTGGCTCTTTTTTATAAGGGTGGGCACTCTGAGGGGATCGAGTATGAGTGGGCATACATGAGGTTCCTCCTTATTTTATTATTGGGTCTATATATAATTTGTTGACGATTGCAGAATATGGCCATCAATCCATATCATTATCAACAATTTAATTAATTAACAGAAAATAGCATAACTAACATCTGAAACCTGTTTGATTGAAAGTCAAATTATACCATGATTTATCAACTAATGTGCAGTGCCATATTATATAAAATAACAAATGCTGGATATAATGAATGAAGGCAGCGTCAACAGGTAACAGGGCGCTAGCGGTTGACGGTATGAAGCCCGAGTTGCATAATAGCACCACCTTGCTTATTAGTTCTGCTGTTCCCTGTTAAATTGCTCTTCAGTAATTTTCTAATTCATTTAATTCATACTTGATGTCCACATATTCCAGAAATTACTTTACCAAAGTATTCTACTGACTGTTGTAGCACAATTGTTTCACTTATATTTCAGTGCACCCACTCAACCAACAGTCATAGTTGAGGAGACTGTTACTTTGACGACTCTCACGCGAGACCAGTATGTCTGATCAAGCAGAGACTGGGAGATGAGACTGTGCCACCCGTGGAGTCAGAGGAGGCGGCCAAAGAGTCAGATGTAGCAGCCAAGGAGTCAGAGGAAGTGGCCAAGGAGTCAGAGGAAAGGGCCAAGGAGTCAGAGGAAGGGGCCAAGAGGTCAGAGGAAGGGGCCAAGGAGTCAGAGGAAGGGGCTAAGAGGTCAGAGGAAGGGGCCAAGGAGTCAGAAGAAGGGGCCAATAGGTCGGAGGAAGGGGCCAAGGAGTCAGAAGAAGGGGCCAAGAAGTCGGAGGAAGGGGCCAAGGAATCAGAGGAAGGGGCCAAGGAGTCAGAGGATGGGGCCAAGGAAGCAGAGGATGGGGCCAAGGAGTCAGAGGATGGGGCCAAGGAGACAGAGGATGGGGCCAAGGAAGCAGAGGAAGCAGCTGAAGAGACAACAGCTGTGGAGGAATCTAAAATAACACAGCCACAAGATGACGAGCCGCCCAGTGATGAACAGCAACCAGAGACAGCGGACCAGGGAACAGGCTCAGAACAACCTGCAGATGTTCAACAGACGCTCCCAGCCGGAGACTCTGAATCATCAGTGTCTGCTGCAGCAGATGGGACAGAGAGTAAAGATAAACAAGAGGGCGTGAATGAAATGGAGGGTGAACAACCTGAATCAGAAACTCAGCCCACTGAAGGAGCTCAGCTTAAGGAAGATGGTGATTTGGCAGAAAAGCAACCTGATGAGAAAACCGCTGTGGAGGGGGAAGAAGGGAAAGAACAGGCAGAGAGGGAGGAAGGGAAAGGAGGTGCAGAGGGAGAGGGAGAGGAAGGGAAAGAAGGTGCAGAAGGGGAGGGAGTGAAAGAAGGTGCAGAGGGGGAGGAAGGGAAAGTAGAGGGAGAGGGAGTGAAAGAAGGTGCAGAGGGAGAGGAAGGGAAAGAAGGTGTAGAGGGAGAGGAAGGGAAAGAAGGTGTAGAGGGAGAGGAAGGGAAAGAAGGTGCGGAGGGAGATGAAGTGAAAGAAGATGAAAGGTCAGAAGAAAGAGGAATTGGCGAATCCCAAGAAGTTGAGGTATCAGGTGAGAACAGCTTGACTGTAGTGTCAGTGACGGCGACAGTCACACAGCTCATTGTTGACAGGACATGCATGACACCGCTGTTTGGTTTCATCAAAGAAACAATCAAAATGACTCTTAATGTAGTAGACAGACTTCACTCAATGACAGCCTACCACACACAACAACACACATCAATTCTTTTGACTATCTAAACAAATATATTAAATATAATTTAGACATCAAAGAAATAAGTCACATGGTACGAATGATACACAATGAAGAAATAAGTTTTGAAAAGGAGTAGACTTGAAGTTAAACACTTATATAAACACATTTGTGTTGAGATAGCCCGGTTGAGAAAGGCACATTCATTGGGAGCTTTACCATTAACAATTGGACATATGATGGCGTAAAAATATGCTAATAAAAAATTGGAATATTAGTGTTTGTAAGTGTGCAAATGGTATGTCATGCGTCACAGATGCTCATCAAAGTGGGCTTTGTCAGCCTTCGAAATGTCCCTACTCTAACTTTTTAAATCTTGTTTGAAAATATATATGTTCTGACAACCGTTCTCCCTTACATAGATAGTCCAGTGTGTGTGTTAGTGTTGATTGTGTACTGTTGACTGTTCTGTGATTGATACGTATAAGCACACTGAGTTTTAATTCTTAAAATATTTGCAAGAACTGTCCATTATTATCATTGTTACTGTTCATCCATCTTTTGGACATGATCAGTTTACTTTTTGACCAGAAAATTTTTGGACTGGTAAAGGTGACCCCACATAAAGGTGTGTCTGTCTGTCGTAGGAGGCAAGGAATCAGATAGGGAGATTCGTGAAAGGGATGACCTCTTGATAGACGATGTCCCCATGGGCATGACAGTGTCGGGTCGTAACATGGACGCCGTGTCACGTGCGAGCACCATTTCGACGGACTACTCCATGCTCAAGGGCGCTGGCGTGCCTCTGAAGAGTAGAGAGACACTGCTTGCAAGTCGCAGTGAGGACATGAGTATGAGGGCCGTCCGTCCTCCTGACGATGCAGAGGATGCGAAGGCAATGCTAGCGAGGGCGTCAGCCCTCGGGGCAAGCATGCTCGTTATTCCTCCCTCCCCCCCGGAGATCCCCGTCGACCCTAACGAACTTTCGGAGGACAAGACAAAGCTCAATGCTCTGGTTTGTCAAATGCTTTCTCTATTAGTTATTTATTAAACTAATTAATTTACTTTTAATTTATAATATATATATGTATAATTATAAGGATGTGTGGACATTTTAAATGAGATGTGTGGTCATGTAAAGTAATTTTTTTCAACTGTCTAATTCATCAAATGTATATATTTTTCATAGTCATATATACTTTTTAAAATGTCTACATGCATATTAACTGTGTAAAGATTATTTTTTAGGATTAGTTGAATTTTAACATACTTTTAAAATAACATGTACATTAAGCATCTAAGAGTTATCTTGATTGATAAAGTGCTATACTAGTATTGTTTTTATTAAGGTTTCAAAATATACCATCAGGATTACCTGGTAATCTTGTTTAGGCATAGCAACACTTGTATCAATATCAATATTGGATTACCCATGAAAGTTAATAGTGTAGTTGTTGCCACAAATATTCACCATAATACGTTTTAGTTGTTGCCGCCAATATTCACCATAATGACCTTTCTTTGTCACTTTCCTCTTTAGAATCTTTCGTGGGCATTTGGCATGAATCGCCATGTTGGGGTCGTAAATTTGTCCACCGACACCCGACGTGCAGTCGTCTATGCGTGTGCACACACGGCCGTGCTGTTCGACATGGACGAGAACTCACAACGTCTACTGCGGGGACACGTCAGTATTTCGTACATCAAGGGAGCACAAGTTTCTGTGATTTTTATAATAATTGGTTAACGTTTATTGTGATTCTATTTGGGATCTTTTGATGACTTTAGTAATAAGAACATAGCGGTTGTAATTTAATACTCAAAAACAAAAACATTCACAGTTCAAGTCAGGAGTGCTCCATGGTGGAAAGATTAGGCAATCTGCCTTTTTTAGGCTTAGCAGCACCTGTATCAATAGATGCACGAGGGCATAGTCAAAGCATTCCAACGTGTGTTTTCCCTGAGCATCCCAACTTCACCACTCCTTAAAATGATCCTGGAATGAATCATAATAAAACGAATAAGTAAATACGCATTTACAGTTGTCGGATGACAATGTTCTTGAGTAACGGAGGCTGAGAAGTGGAACATGAGATTTTAGAAAACAATGAGATTGGGTTGTTTCATATTGATCTAGCACTAAAAATGTGAGCGTTGGTGGGACAAAAGCAATATGTCTAGGGTTGTAGCAACAAATAATAATTTCACAAACACAAGTTACAATATGGTACATACCTTTATAGAGTATGTGTAGCTACTAATCCTAAAATAACTATGTGACATATCTTGGTAAAAGTATATCGTCATAAAATGTGAGGATTATACTAGCTTGTTTGACATAATTATGAAGAAATGGGCTAATTCTAAATGTAAGCTTGTGCCAATGATATAATTTGTTCACCAGAAATGAATGGAAGTGTCAGTTTAACTATTTTGACAATATACCAACACTTATAATAGATCATTGGATCATCTTCAGATATCCATATGCCTTCCGGCTTTGGATCTTTAAAATCTATCTCACATTTTACTGATATTCTTCAGTTGTTCTTATTGGCAATAGCTCAGTATTTTATGTCAATACTTTTTGACATTGATCTTGCGATGGTGTGTTACCAAGTGTGTTTTCTGTTGTAGGCCAATAACATCACATCAATCTGTGCGTCCAAAGACAAGCGTTGGATCGCAACAGCTGACAAAGGTCCAGACCATGTGGTCCTTATTTGGGACTCGTTAAATGGGTACGTGGACCTTACTTCTTCACACAGGACCATTTAGGATTGTCCTATTTAATACCTAGCTGAATAACCCAGTCGTCACCTGAAACTTCAAAAAATGTTGTTCCTAGTGTTCCCTCTCCGCCATGTGTGTGCATGTGACGTGTACATGCTTGCAAGTTTGTAAGTGTGTGTGTGCATGCATGTGAGTGATATGAATATTTTTATGTATATATATATATATATATATATATATATATATATATATATATATATATATATATAATTGTGTTGATATTATATATATATATATATATATATATATATATATATATATATTATATATATATATATATATATATATATACACTCATGTATATCAACATCAACAAGTTCTTGATAAATATTCTGTCAAATATTACAGATTTTATTAATGTTATGCCTGTCTTGTACACATTAAAATAAACTACATTTGCATAGGTAATATTGATAATGTCACTGATTCAATTCACATCAGCCATCTGCCTCTCATGGTGACTTTTATTTGCCTATGACCTTGTTGCACACGACACAAACTGTTTGTTTTGTCCCCCAGGTTTCCAGTGCGCACCATGTTTGAGCCATACCCAGGAAGTGGTGTTGAGTCAATCACCATGACGCATGATGCCAAATACCTGGCCACCCTGAGTAGCGCCAAGTCTCAGGTAAGGGATCATCTCAAATATTTGCAATGTTGTTCTCCTCTCTTGTTGTCCCTGTCATCAGGGGTGAGGTTGCCGTGGTTACTGTCATCTTTTCGTTCTCTTTTCTTTCCTCTCCTCACTTTTCTCTCACTATGTTCTCTATCAACAGTCTCCAACTCCTTCTATCTTTTGCTGTTGTTCTCCATTCTCCTCCCACTTCTCCCTCCTTTTTCCATTTGGGGCTGCTCCCTTTGCCAATTATTCATCTCCCCTTCTTTCCATATGTCCGGCCCATTTCAGCCCACTCCTCACCAGGTTCTTCTTAAAACTTTCCTTCACTCCAACCTCCACTCTCAGTCCATTCATTCTTCTTTATCTGCTCTCTTCTCTCCCACAATTCTTCTCATCCAGTTGTTTTCACAATGTTTTTAATTGGTTCAACCCCCCATGCAGAGGAATTGTGAGTTTTGTGATCAAACATTGCTTTTGATTTGCATTAACTTAGATTTGCCTCACTAGATTGCACCATTGTAGCAGTGTATTGTCCATGTGACGTAGGAGGTGATGTGTAATCCTTAGCAAATGTAGGGATTTTGCAAATAACTTATGCCTCCATCTCACAGACTCGGTCAACAAATACATTTTCTAAATACATCTGTCAGGTTCTGTCAGGCCCAACAATTTTTACTTTGGAGAGAGCTAATAAAAAATATTCAAATGTAATAAAAACATAAAAATAGGCGTTTATAATTTGTCATGTATTTCTGTAAAAATCTGCTCAAAGTTGTTAACGATGTTAACAAGTTGTGGATGAGTTTAAAATGTTATTGTAAATAATAATATATATTAAAGCTGTCACTACTGATTATTAGGTTATGACAAGTACTGTTTAAGAGGAGCGGGAAAAAGGTGTCGTTTAAACTGCATACTTATGCAACTGAAAAATGATATGTCAAGGCTCCATGTGCAATTTATTAATTCACTTCCCTTGATAGCCCTAGATATAAAGCTGTTGCTATGAAAACATCTGTTATGGTTTATGTATGTAAAATCACTCTTAATACTATATAAAATCACTCTTAATTTATTATAGTTGAACTAAACCAATATAATCAGTCAGTTTACGGCCATCTGACATTTGGCGTGATCTGAAACTATTAATAAAACCTTACCAAATGGGAAACTAAACAAACAATTTAGAGGCTACATATCAACTGGAGGGTTATAGATTATTCTGTGAAACATGCAAAAGCGTTTAGGCAGGACTAGTGAGCATGTCCTCATACACATTTATAGATTTGTTAAAGTATCACCGTATAATTATGTATAATTACCATGTTGCTGTTCTTTTAATAAGTTGGGCACGTTTATTTAATTACTTATTAATATCGGTAATGTGGTTGATTTGATTTAGTGCCTCTCTTAGGTTATAGTGTTTAGAAATATTTATGATTTTATGTATATCATTAATTCATTTCCCATTGTAAAGCACCCTAGAACAATTATGAAGGGGTACTACAGTGTATATGAAAAAGATAGTACTCTCATCATACCAGATTTGCCAATGAGACACACTCACTAAATTCAAGACTGTCCTCAACAGTCAACACACATTTATTTAACATGGCGTACTCCATTGAGGAACTGTTCTGTGTGACACTCTCATGATTATGTATCTTATGAATTTTTTTTATTATTTGTTATAACTAATTAATTATTTCTTTACTTAATTTCTTTATCATTATTTTATTCTATAATAATTGTAATGTTTTACTTTTTAATTGACCTTAACTATTTATATTTACACAATTGTCTTAGTATGTTAAAACAATATCATATATCTTAATTACTTGGGATTATATATATATATATATATATATATATATATATATATATATATATATACATGTGTATATATATATATATTTTTAATTTTTAAAAATATAATATAATTTACCATGATACATGTATACAGTTTTACAGCTTTTACTTTTAAACTTTTATAAGATACCATGTATATTTTACTGCGAGCCTATGAATGGGCTGGTCCCGGAGATATGGCGCTCTAGAAATGCTAGTAATAATAATTAAAAATAAATACCCCACAAAGATACCCTGTGTATGAGTTTGTCTATTGGCAGCATTTCTCCGTGTGGGATTGGACGGTGGAAGCGGAGTCTCCCATCTGTATGGCCGAGCTCAGTCCTTCCTTTGGGGTTCAGCGCTATATCTACTTCAATCCCGAGGACAAGTCCCAAGTTGTCACCAACAGCGACTCACAAGTCATCTTCTATGCCTGGGTAGGTGGGTGGGGTGGGTAGGTGGGGTGGGTAGGTGGGGTGGGTGGGTGGGGTGGGTAGGTGGGGTGGGTAGGTGGGGTGGGTGGGTGGGGTGGGTAGTGGGGAGGGTAGGTGGTTGGGTAGGTGGGTGGTTATGTGGGATGGTGGGTAAGTGGGATGGGTAAGTGGGGTTGGTAAGTGGGGAGGGTAGTTGGGTAGATGGGTGGGTAGGTGGGTGGTTATGTGGGATGGGTGGGTAAGTGGGATGAGTAAGTGGGGTGGGTAAGTGGAACAACTAGTGATGCCTGTATAGCTGGAGCTACTAGGGCTACGTGGTCAACTGTTTTCATTGCAGCATCACTTTAACAACATTTTTGTTAATTTTGAAATTTATATAATCTTGAGAGAAATAATAATACAGATTATATGATGATGATTATTATTAATTTGTTTTAATCACATAATGTTAATATATAATTTCTTTTTGTGTATTAATGTTGCTATTTATCTTGAGAAAACTCTTGATTTACTATATGATATTTTTAGATGTGATTTGTTGTAACCTACTGATGCTTATACTACTCAACCAACAAACTATGCACTGCTAAATTTAAGCAAACATTAACTATTGAAATCATTAAACAATGCAGGTCATGTACAGGAAGCGTCATAAAGGATGTACAATAGCTTGGTCGTAGGCATAATGACACATGTGCCTGAAATGTACAACAGGACCTGAAGGGGAACATTGAGTATTTTGCCCCACCCCTGGGTGACGAGGACTTCAACAAGCCCGTGGGAAAGTACAGCCAGTCAATCTTCCTGGCGAACTGCTCCAAGGCTCTCACAGCCACGTCCTTTGGCAACTTGGTGGTCTGGTCAGCCAACAAACCACTCACTAAAAGTAAGATCTTCACACTCTGTTGAATGCGTCTGATTACAAACTGTCAATTTTTATTTAGCAAATTTTTTACTTGTTGTTATACTAATTTTGCCACACCCACGGCGAGACTGACAAGAGTCACAAGACCTCGTTTTCTTTTTTCCTTCATGTCTGTTATTTCTTGTTATCCACTTCACAGTTTGTGTGCTGCTGGACCCATCAACTGTCCCCACCAACTGTCCCCACTCTGCCAATCCCGAAAACATCCCTACACACAACCCTCCCACTGCAGTCTGGGTAGTCTGTGTCTCCTTGTATCTTCCATGCTGCAGACATCTGTAGGCTTCAGTAATCATTCTTCTCCAATTCACTCCTGCACCAACCTCCTCCTTCATCTTCTTCTTCACCTCCTCCTTCGCCTTCACCTCCTCTTTCACATTTTCCTTCACCTCCTCCTTCACCTCCTCCTTCACCTCTTCACCTCCTCCTTCACCTCCTCCTTCACCTCCTCCTTCACCTCCTCCTTCACCTCCTCCTTCACCTCTTCACCTCCTCCTTCACCTCCTCCTTCACCTCCTCCTTCACCTCCTCCTTCACCTCCTCCTTCACCTCCTCCTTCACCTCCTCCTTCACCTCCTCCTTCACCTCCTCCTTCACCTCCTCCTTCACTCCTCCTCTCCTCTTCACCTCCTCCTTCACCTCCTCCTTCACCTCCTCCTTCACCTCCTCCTTCACCTCCTCCTTCACCTCCTCCTTCACCTCCTCCTTCACCTCCTCCTTCACCTCCTCCTTCACCTCCTCTTCACATTCTCTTCACCTTCTCTTCACCTTCTCTTCACCTCCTCCTTCACCTCCTCCTTCACCTCCTCCTTCACCTCTTGCTTCACCTCCTCCTTCACAGTTTCCTTCATCTCCTCCTTCACCTTCTCTTTCAGATTTTCCTTCACCTCCTCCTCCACCTCCTCCTTCACCTCCTCCTTCACCTCCTCCTTCACATCCTCCTTCACATCCTCCTTCACCTTCTCCTTCACCTCCTCTTCACCTCCTCCTTCACCTCCTCTTCACCTTCTCTTCACCTTCTCTTCACCTCCTCCTTCACCTCCTCCTTCACCTTCTCCTTCCTCACTTCTCAATTCTCTTCACTCCCACAATCCTTCTCACCCAGTAATTTTCACAAACCTGCGCTTGTTGTATTTCCACCACTTTGTAATTTTATGCCTTTATTCACCTTCTCTTCCCCTTTTTCCCCCCCCCCTTTCACCTCCTCCTTCCCTCCTCCTTCACCTCTTGCTTCACCTCCTCCTTCACAGTTTCCTTCATCTCCTCCTTCACCTTCTCTTTCAGATTTTCCTTCACCTCCTCCTCCACCTCCTCCTCCACCTCCTCCTTCACATCCTCCTTCACCTTCTCCTTCACCTCCTCTTCACCTTCTCTTCACCTCCTCCTTCACCTCCTCTTCACCTTCTCTTCACCTTCTCTTCACCTCCTCCTTCACCTCCTCCTTCACCTTCTCCTTCCTCACTTCTCAATTCTCTTCACTCCCACAATCCTTCTCACCCAGTAATTTTCACAAACCTGCGCTTGTTGTATTTCCACCACTTTGTAATTTTATGCCTTTATTTCACTAGAACTATGCCTTATTAATCACTAATGACCCTGATAATATATAAAATAAACTCCACATGGGAAGAGTTTCTAGTTGGACAAGTTTATCATAATGAATTATGACCAACATGTCATACTGATGAAACCATCTTGTTAAGATACATAAGAATAAATAATATAACAGTGCAGTGGATAATAAATGCTAATATATTATATTAGCATTTATTATCCACAGCCTGTCTCTTGCACATCATAGTGTCTGTATATTCAAGTAGCTAAAAAAGTAACTTATTTGTACTAATTAACTTCTCTTGCGATCTTAAGATTGAATACCACACAAGTATTAGATACACCTTGTTTGCTAATATCTTATGTTTTAGCCTAGACTCAGATGAGTAATGAGAGTCAGTGCACCCATGACTGCTTCTGTTTGCAGTTGTCACAGACGAGCCAACCCCAGATAAGAAGGCCCTAAAACTTGTGAAGATTCAGGACAGAGCCATCACAGTCCTCACCACCATGGACCAGTGAGTTGTGTGCGTGTGCGTGTGTGTGTGTGCGTGCGTGCGTGCGTGCATGCGTGCGTGCGTGTGTGCGTGTGTGCGTGCATGTGTGTGTGTGTCATCTGTGTGTGTGTGTGGGTGTGTGTGTATGTATGTGTGTGTGTGACATGTTTGTGTGTGTGTCATCTGTGTGTGTGTGTTGTGTGTGTGTTGTGTGTGTGTTTGTGTGTGTCATGTGTTTGTGTGTGTGTGTGTGTGTGCGTGCGTGTGTGTGCGTGCGTGCGTGCGTGTGTATGTTGTGTGTGTGTGTGTGTCATCTGTGTGTGTGTGTGTATGTATGTGTGTGTGTGTCATCTGTGTGTGTGTGTGTGTGTGTGTGTGTGTGTTTTGTGTGTGTCATGTGTTTGTGTGTGTGTGTGTGTGTGTGTGTGTTGTGTGTGTTGTGTGTGTGTGTGTGTGTGTGTGTGTGTGTGTGTCATGTGTGTATATTACACACTGTCCCAATGCCTATATAATGAGTCCTATGTGTCTGTGTACAGCTACCTGGTGATGGGGGACGTGTCAGGCCAAGTGCGCTTCATGGACCAGAACCTGAAGCTTGTCAACTGGTAGGTGACACACTTACCATAATAAACTTACCATAAGCACTGTGTATGCTGCTCCTATAGATCACACATTGTTTTACGAAAGTGATCTGAATCCCCACACGAGGTGTGAATTGACCTGGATTTTTAATTTACGTTCTTCTAATTTATTTCCTGACTTTACAGTTTGTGCAAATCTTAAAGATAATTAAATTGTAAATACATTGTGCGTTAAGACAAATCATTGGTAGATATTTTCAAACAACGCGCATCAAAAATAAACTATAAAGCCATATGACGCATATCCAGTAACTTAAGACATATAAGTATTTAGAAGATGATGACACCTCCATCATTGTCAGAGTTAAAACACACTTTCAGGCACTAGAGAATGCTTTCAGATCCTCAAGTTTTAAAGGGGTAAATTGAACTAATTTTACTTGCATAAATCATAATGTCTACAGTATTTTGATTTTAAACCCATACCTGGTGAGCATATAACCTCATCCAGATATTGGCTGACAACTAAATTTGTCCACCTTTGAAAGTAAGATTTGGCACCATGGAGGAGATGCACTTTGACCACCTTTAAGTAGACATATTCATATTACACAGTTTGGGAGACACAGTCATGCACATATCCAGTTTTTTAAATTAATTTGCATCTGCTGGTATGATTTTCTTTATACAGGTATTTTATTTTATATTAACAACACATATATGTAATGCCCCTTAGCCCAACTGACAGTTACAGTGTGTGTGTGTGTGTGTGTGTGTGTGTGTGTGTGTGTGTGTGTGTGTGTGTGTGTGTGTGTGTGTGTGTGTGTGTGTGTGTGTGTGTGTGTGCCGTGTTGTTGTTGTGCAGCATGCAATTCCATATTATTATTATTGATTCAATTAGAGGAGATGATGAGCTTTAAAATGATACCAAGATGAACATTCTATCTTATGTATGGGCGAAGATATTCCACTTCAAGTGCAAGTTTGTGGAATGTCACTTCCGAGAAAATTAGCTTTTAAAATGATTGGTCGTAAAAGTGATATCGTGGAACATTACCATAGCAACCACACATTTATATTGCTCCAATTGTCCTGAAATGCTGCATAGACCTACAGATGGTGTATAGTTTTTTGTATATACATAATATGTGAAAGTATAATGAGGAAATATTAAATATTAACCCTGCGACCGTCCAAGTCCGATTAATTGGTTCGAGACACCTTCCTGAATAAAACACATTTTTAGTTTGCGTGACCAGTAACCGACACGTGCACATTTGGTATCATCAGATAGCTGACAGATTTGTCAAGATGGTGTATATTTATTCATGAGCAGGTTGAAAGAGAGCCAGCTACACGGACAAAATGTGTGACAAAGTTGATGTCCAAATTTGGGTCGTTTACTACGCCTTCCGTAACGAATTTACGCATCCATTCATAAAGGTCCAACCCCTGCATTCATGGCATCAATAGAGAGCTCTGTTCTTGCCCAATCTGGGAAAATAAACATGTGGGTGGGGCTGGTCCAGCAAATCCGAACCAAGCTTTAAAAAACCGCGTCATCTTCCCGCCGGAGCAGAAGTAAACAACAAGATGGCGGACGTTCGTGTCGAAGAACTTTCTAGATTCAAATGTTTACTTCAGATTATCTAAAGTTACCACATCTATGTTTCGACAAAAAACTGACAGTATTCAAGAATATGACTATTATACTAGTTGAAATAGTTAGAATGACTTTGGATGCTTTTTGGTCTGAAAAATCGACCATTTGTCAGCGCAACATTTCACCGCTCGCGCCGCGCGTTTGCGCCGGAGGCGAACGTAGCAGTGATCGAGCGCCCTAAAATGGCCTACCTCTGTGCTTGATGTTTAAAAAAAATCATAAAAATAAAAGTTCTCAACGGATTTGATTCATTTTTATGTTATTTGGCAGCTAAAACTTTGTTTAACAAATTTGTCTCACAGGAAGTAGGAAATTTGTCCGTTCAGCATTTATTTGGGAGCAGGATAATGTGCTAAAATGGCTTTGTTTTACAGTAATTAGTTGTGGAATTAAATGCGGGGCTTGCATTAAAATACTCACTATTACCCCTTTCAACACTGTTTCATGGTATATAATATTGGAAATATTGAAAGATTGATGATTTTGCTAATTGATTCCGCAAAGAACCCACTTTCGACATTTTGAAGGCATGCTGACTAATTACGCCCTGACGCCGATTGCGGATCTGCGACAAGGGCCTGGTTTTGGTGTGCCGCGTCACACACACACACACACACACACACACACACACACACACACACACACACACACACACACACACACACACACACACACACACACACACACACACACACACACACACACACACACACACACACACACACACACACACACACACACACACACACACACACACACACACACACACACACACACACACACACACACACACACATACATATATTCTGTAGCATTGGAGAGTTTACACTTTATTGACTTAGGACTGGTTACAGAAAGCACAATAGATTTATTTGTAATAATTGACATGGCTGCAGATGACGTTGTGTATATAGGACATCTGCAAGATGGCTGAATGCTACCCAGAGAAGTCGAGATGGTGTTTAATTGAACAGGTCTGCCAAGAAGTAGATCTTGGAAGTGCCCTGTGCATGCCTAAAGAGTGGACACCGTGCTACATACACACTTACATGTTGCAGGTATCAGGATATCCAGCTGGGACCGATCTTTGCTGTGTCCTTCACCTATAATCCCCACTTCTCATACAAGTGAGTCAATCACCTCTCATTTCTCTCTCAACACTCTGTGGTCTGTTCAATTCGTCACCGGACATGTGTTTTACATAAATGTGTCAGTAAACATTGTGGTTGGTCGTTACTATTACTGGGTAACTTTGTGGCTAATTTAGCAAGTTTTTAAATTGTTTTCTGTTTGTGTATGTTGATGTTTTGTCTTCTCTTGCTGCATGGGTATTGATAACATTCAACTCAATGTGTGCATGGGTAGGAGTCCCAGAAGTTGTCTTGTACGACAAACACATGCACCATACAAACCCACATACACCATACAAACCCACATACACCATACAAACACACATACAACATACAAACACACATACAACATACAAACACACATACAACATACAAACACACATACACCATACAAACCCACATACACCATACAAACACACATACACCATACGAACACACATACACCATACAAACCCACATACACCATACAAACACACATACATCATATAAACACACATACATCATATAAACACACATACAACATACAAACACACACACATCATATAAACACACATACATCATATAAACACACATACATCATATAAACACACATACACCATACAAACCCACATACACCATACAAACCCACATACACCATACACACACACATACACCATACACACACACATACAACTTACAAACACACATACATCATATAAACACATACACCATACAAACCCACATACACCATACAAACACACATACACCATACAAACACACACACACCATACAAACACACACACACACACACCACACGCGCACGCGCACGCGCACGCGCACGCACACGCGCGCACACACACACACACACACACACACACACACACACACACATGGTTGACTTGCCTCTACTCACCAGTGACAATCTTGCAGTGACACGGCAGGCTTTGACTACCCGATGGACGCCATGTTGTCAGGCCGCTCAATTGCACTCCGTGACTTTGTTGTTGGCACGACAACTGGAATCTACGCTCACATTATCACAGCTGGCAGTGTGATGAAGGTAGGTGGCACACTCGCCTCATTCACACTCACGCTTTATGGCTGGTTCCATTTTAACAGAGCCAGTAGATCCTCTTTGGACTGCGCCAGCTTGTACATTGACGGCGCCCTCACATGGATGGGACCAATTTGTTTGTTTGTTCTTACAAAACAGTAAAATTTATTGTTAACACTGTATTACTTTCGATGAGTTTTGTGAACAAACCAGCTTATGATTACTGAAAACGGAACATGAGTAGGCGATAAAAGCACTATTTATTAGCTGAACATAATAATTTTTAAGTAGATAATTTTTCATTTTAAAGAACATTTTAGATATTTATTTATTTACTAGCTTAACATAATTATTTTTAAATCATTAATCTATAATTTCAAGGGACATCTTAGAGATATATGTATTTATTAGATTAAAATAAAAATTTCGAATTTATCATTTTCAAGAACATTATATATATATATATATATATATATTATATATATATATAAAATATTTATTTGTCATATTTCATTTTATTGTATATAGGCACTACATCACTCAATGCCAGAACACGTTTGTATTTAGCATGAAATGTACTTGCATGTTGAAGATGGCAAAATAAAGCTTTATTATTGTCTGTCTGTTGTAGGTGATTCACAGAGACCATGATGCTGCCGTCCACGCCCTCGCAGCCCACCCCTCCGAGTGAGTGTACCCCACATACACACCATGCACCATGCACACTCCAACAACCATGCTCTTACATGACACTCGCACACATGCATGCATGTAAACATATACTACAGAAATGTTGCTAAATTTACTGTTTCACGAAACACTATAAGTTAACGTAATGTAAAATCCATTTCATATATTGTGAGTTGATGTACTAAGATTTACTATAATTTATAGCTAAGCTTACTTACTTGAAGCTGTGTAAATGAGTTATAACAATGTTTTATGTCATTAGCTCACCTTTGTTGGGAATGCTAATGACATGTGGGACATGGCAGGGCTCAGTTGTCACACACTTTTCTTTGTAAAAATCCATATTGAATTAAATCCCACTTCTGACACCAATTGTTGCAGTATGCGGCATCTGTTAAGACAGGCTGCTCCCTCCCATGGTGTGTGCTGCATCGTTATGGATATGTTCCTGCTACAATGATGATAATATCATTAATGTAACACAATGACACATTACAAATTGAGACTTAGACATCACAGTGGCAGGCTTAGACATCACAGTTGCAGGCTTAGACATCACAGTGGCAGGCTTAGACATCACAGAACACCAGTGTTGCAAAGAAATGGCTTTGGTATAACGTTACAGCTATTCTGATTAGCATAATGTCCTATTTTTGATTGATATGTTGGATGAGATTACTTTGAAGTGAATTAAGTGATTTATATCACCAGTACTTGGAGGTGGAAAATTTCATTCTTTTAGTGCCTTTGAGAAGAAGCTATTTCCAAATATGTATACACAGGTGTCGTGTTCTCACAGAGGCTTTGCCAGTTATCAGTTGTGCACATGTGTCCTTCAGTCTACATTAACACATAGTCATTGCATTGACAACGACATGCCAGTTTATCTATACAAACAGTTATCAGACAAGTGCACACTTTAGTCTATATTAACACATGGCTATAGTATTCAAACTTCTTATTAGTTTTGATTAAAAAAACACCGGACAAACTATTCCATTATTTTTGGCCTGATCTGGTTGGAATTGATTTGATGAAAAGGGGAACAGTATGTCTATGGAAGGCATGTGGCTTAGACATACCTGGTAGTGCTGTATTGGTTGACCTGAGACTTGATCTTTACACATATTTTCTGCAGGCCGCGGGTAGTTGTTGGGAGTTACTCTGGTCTCCTCAAGATGTGGGACTACAACCTCAAGTAAGTCTCTCTAAGGATACTTTACTATGTCATTTGTTAGAACTATCATAAAGAAACACAGAGGCTTAGCAAATACCATTTTCAGTTGCACGTGGAGTTAATGATGTATCACAGTTACAAGCACTGAATTAGAGTACATGTGGAGTATGTAGTTTATACATTATTTTAATCAGACTACATGTGGAGTATGTAATTTGTACATTGTTTTCATCAGACTACATGTGGAGTATATAATTTGTACATTGTTTTAATCAGACTACAGGTGAGTATGTAATGTGTACATTGTTTTAATTGTTTACATGTGGAGTATGTAATCTGTACATTGTTTTAATGTTGTTTTTGTTTGACATGTTATATTTTGTTTGCCATAATATTTGATGATGTACCAAAATGTAATTTTGTTTGACTTAATATGTTCACACGTGCATGCATGCATGCATGTATGTAGTATGAGTGTTTGTAGACCAACATATCCATGAGTTGTGCATGTATTGGGCAGACATTTTGCATGTGATCTAATGGGCCCGTTGGGATGATTGCTAATTCATACTTTTTCTCAATTCATCCAGGAGTTGCAGAAGTTGAGGGGTTCTGGGCAATTTTATTTATGTTATTAACAAAATTATTCAAAGTCACGAATGCTCAACCCTTCACCAATGTCAGCTTGGGACCTTGGTGACACGGTGGAAAGAGTGATTTCAACGATGTGTTAGCACATTGTTGAGATCACAGCAGTTTGCATGTTACTTACTGACTTATGCCTGTTTGCTCGCTGGGAGCCATTGACCAAGGAATGCCACTGTTGTCTGTCCGCGGCCATCCTCTCCATCTCTCTCCTGGTGTATCCCGTCTCTTTTGTTTCCCTTTTTGTGTCTCTTTGCCAGGTGTTTTGTGGCCTACCTCTTCGTCTGTTCCCTGGGGGGTTCCATGTGATGGCTTGACACAAGATGGTTTCTGGAGGTTTCCTGAGTGTGTGTCCTATTCAACTACGTTTTCTCTTCTTTATTTTGCTTGCACGCTAAAGAAGTCTACATTTAATAGTAGGTCTACCTAGTGCAGCATTTTGGTGTGAATTCAATATCTTAGTGAAACTGTTGCCAGGACACGTTGTGAAGTTGTTTTGTTTGCCACCCCCAGGGAGGTGTTGGTGAGTCGATACTTTGAGAAGGGTCTACTGATTCGATGTTGCACGTTCGATCCTAATTCCTTCAGCATCGGTGAGTGGCCTGGGATAATGCTCATGTTTTCACTTCCTGCCTCTTTGATGCACCAGTGACATGTTGTTAATGAGAATAACATTGAGAATAACATTGAGAATAACATTGAGAATAACATTGAGAATAACATTGAGAATAACATTGAGAATAACATTGAGAATAACATTGAGAATAACATTGAGAATAACAGCGAGAATAACAGCGAGAATAACAGCGAGAATAACAGCGAGAATAACATTGAGAATAACGGTGAGAATAACGGTGAGAATAACGGTGAGAATAACGGTGAGAATAACGGCGAGAATAACGGCGAGAATAACGGCGAGAATAACGGCGAGAATAACAGCGAGAATAACAGCGAGAATAACAATGAGAATAACAATGAGAATAACAGTGAGAATAACAGTGAGAATAACAGTGAGAATAACAGTGAGAATAACAGTGAGAATAACATTGAGAATAACAGTGAGAATAACAGTGAGAATAACAGTGAGAATAACAGTAAGAATAACAAAGGAATATAAAAACATTGAAATCCAATGCAATGGAATTAAACATCTTAATTATGACAATCTAATTTTTAGGATCCTGAATGAAAATTGAGTTATCAAGTTTAATTCACAATTGTGCATGACATGTGAAATATTACATTACTGAATACAATCAAAAGTGGAACGGTGAAGAAACCAGTTTTCTTTTAATCTGTATAACGTAAGTCAATCCCATAAAAGCAAACACAGATTGGATAATAATATTATAGTATAATATATTATACTAACTTAATTTACACAGATGCATAAAAAATTCAAATATGAAAAAATAAAAACATGATCGAGATTCAATTATATCAGAACTGGTTTACTCCACTCGGGTTCATTATTATATGTTTTGTTTAAGAATTCTCTAGTATTTGCTTCAGTCCTTCAATGATGTGACCTGCCTGTGCTCGATTCACCTGTCAGTAAATGTTGTGTGCAGCTGTTGGTTTCACGAATGGCCAAGTGAGACTGGTCGATGCGATCTCACTCGATGACCTGCAGCCGAAACCCTTCCACTTCGCCAGAGATGCCATCACCCACATCGCCTTCTCACATGACTGTAAATACCTCGCGACAGCTGTGAGTGTTCACTTCTCTCATAATGATAATAATAATAATAATTAGGTAACTTCTGGTGTGCCTAAATCCTTAGAAACGAAGCTCAGATCAATACAAAAGTAAATAGTTATAAGAACAATAGTTTATATTTATTAGAAAACAAAATTACATGAGGTGCAGTAGCTCAGTGAGTGAATCATTGGACTCTCAGATCTAGAGAAACTGAGTTCAAATTCTGTGCTTTGTGTCGAATGGTTGGCCCTGTTCACTCCCAAATGCTCTACTTTATAAAGGTACGTTCTTATGTAGCGCAGTGTCTGGTCCACAGGACTGCTTAAAGAACTTTACACTTTACTTCCCTGGCAGACCTGTTCTATCTAACACTGTCTCAACTTCTCTGGGAAGCATCCAGCCTTATGCTACAATTAATGCGCGAAGGCTGCTCGTACTCATATCCACCACTGTCTATAGCCAGGTACTCATTTATACAACTGAGTGAACTGGAGCAATGTAAAGTGAAAAAACTTGCCCAAGGATTTAACACCGCAGCACAGGATTCAAACCCGGGTTCTTTTTGTTGAGAATGCGAAGCTGTATCCCTGAGCCATTGCGCTCTACGCCATTTATCCATCTGTATCAATGAGTGTCTGGCTTTATATTTATAAAATTGAAGCATGGCTGAAATCTTCCCAGAGAAGTTTATATATTGTTAAAATCAGCACATCTGTCAGGAAGTAAAGTTGAAAGTGTTTTTAGCAGCTCTAAAAACTGGATATTGTGCTATGCAAAAACTTAGCTTTACTGTTATAATAGTATATTACATGTTTATATTTCTCTGCCTGTCTGTCTATGTATTTGTTTACTTGTATGTATCGCCGTTTGATAACTTACATGCAAAATTAATACTTCTCGGTAATACAGAAACACACACACACACACACACACACACACACACACACACACACACACACACACACACACACACACACACACACACACACACACACACACACACACACACACACACACACACACACACACACACACACACAAACACACACACGTCTGAATCTATTCATTTCTTAACCACACTCCTTTCTAATCTGCATATTTTGACAAATGGCGTTGCTTTGTCACATGTCCATGCTGCTAGGATGCTGAGTTCACGGTGACTGTCTTCAAGCGGATAGAAGGGTCGGAGACCTTTGTATACCTGGGCCGCAACCGCGCCCACTACAAGACCATCAATGACATTCTCTTTGGCATCCAACTCGACTCTAACAAGGCTCGACTCATGTCACTTGGCGCAGACAGATATCTGGTAGGTAGGACCAACCTAGGTGTGCATAGGCAGATATTTGGTAGGTAGGACCAACATGGGTATACATAGACAGATATCTGGTAGGTAGGACCAACATGGGTGTACATAGGCAGATGTCTGGTAGGTAGGACCAACATGGGTGTACATAGGCAGATATCTGGTACGTAGGACCAACATAGGTATACATAGGTAGATATCTGGTAGGTAGGACCAACATGGGTGTACATAGGCAGATATCTGGTAGGTATACGGACCAACATGGGTGTACATAGGCAGATATCTGGTAGGTAGGACCAACATGGGTGTACATGGGCAGATATCTGGTAGGTAGGACAAACATAGGTGTACATATGTAGATATCTGGTAGGTAGGACCAACATGGGTCTACATAGACAGATATCTGGTAGGTAGGACCATCATGGGTGTACATAGGCAGATATCTGGTAGGTAGGACCAACATAGGTGTACATAGGCAGATATCTGGTAGGTAGGACCAACATGGGTGTACATAGGCAGATATCTGGTAGGTAGGACAAACATAGGTGTACATATGTAGATATCTGGTAGGTAGGACCAACATGGGTCTACATAGACAGATATCTGGTAGGTAGGACCATCATGGGTGTACATAGGCAGATATCTGGTAGGTAGGACCAACATGGGTGTACATAGGCAGATATCTGGTAGGTAGGACTAACATGGGTGTACATAGACAGATATCTGGTAGGTAGGACCATCATGGGTATACATAGACATATATCTAGTAGGTAGGACCAACATGGGTGTACATAGGCAGATATCTGGTAGTTAGGACCAACATAGGTGTACATAGACAGATATCTGGTAGTTAGGACCAACATAGGTGTACATAGACAGATATCTGGTAGGTAGGACCAACATGGGTGTACATAGGTAGATATCTGGTAGGTAGGACCAAATGTGTGTACATAAGCAGTCTTGAGACAATAATGTTTAATATGCTCACCAGGTGGAGTATGACCTTGAGGAGAGCAGTAAGGATGACCTTCGTGTGTTGAGTTCGGACCGCATTGAGCAGAGTTCTGTGGCATTGTGTTTGGAGTGGTACCCCCCGGTCACAAAGGAGAGCTTCATCCTCACCGCTAACGACCAGGTAAAAACATCACCTACCTTCTGTTTACATTGGTTTAAGTTTTTATTAATTGAATACACAAACATATATATATTATATATATATATATATATATATATATATATATATATATATATATATATATATATATATATATATACATATAATATTCTTATTATTTTATTTGTAAATATTTTTATTTAATACACACTGCTGCAATATGTTCTTTTTCACACAAATTATTAAAAACAGTTTTGTGACGTTATAACACTGTCATTGTGTTTAAAACTATAAAACAACTGTGACAATGAAGTAAGAGACTTTGTGCACAACATTCAGTTTAAGTAGGCTCAATTGCAGCCTACCCTGATTGCAAATGCAACTATGCCACCAATACCTCGGCAATTCATACAATAACTTCACAGCAGTGTTCAATTTATAACTTCAAACGTCTGTTTAATATTTTATTTAATATAATACACATGGACATGAATATTAAACACAAGTGGAATTGCCAGTGTTTGCTGGTAGTATCCAGTGTTACTTGAGGGTAAACAGCTGGTGATGGCTGGTGTTCTGTGACAGTACAAGTTCAAACTCTACAACAGCACAACCAAGATGTGTCGATGCACCTACCTCGCCCCCACCTACGGATCCCCTGTCAACAAGTGAGTTCTCACACCGTCACTCTCCAAATGGTTCAGTTTACGTTTAATTTATTTTGCTTGTGAACGAGTTAACTGGAAGAGACATTATTATCTGTGCTAACACAAATGTCCGGTCTTTGATTGCTGATGTATATGCATAGACTGGGTATTTGTTAATTATATTTAGTATGCGGTAAGAATTTTAAGCTGTTTTTCACGTTAATGCAAGATAAAGTACAATATCCCAAACATTTCTTCTAGAGAGGTCAAAATGACTCCTTGGTAGATATTTTTCATCCATTAAGCAGGTTGCCAAGGAAGACACATTAATATACCCCACACACATAGACTGTAGCGTGATTATGGTTTCCGATAGATGTCTGTGTTGTCTAACGGAACTCCATTCACAATTGGCCATATAATATAGGGAGAAGAACTGAGTTGTTATATTTCTTGACATAATAGATACTCATTTTATAGCCATAATTTTATGTAGCCATAAATCACAAATCCCCTTCCCACATAAACATCATCATGATGGTGATGATAATAATTTATAAGCACAGAACCACACACTACATACTTTATCTTACAATGCATTTTGTCTAAAACTACAACTGGTCAATGTTTGTAAAATGGAATTCCACGTAACAAAAGACCACATGACATGACCAAAATCCAGTCATTGAGCATCCAACATCTCTGCTATAAAGATTATTTAAGAAATGCAACAAAATTGCACCATTATGTGGTGATATGTTTTGTCTTTTTACTACAGAATCCAGATTGTGCCGTCATCTGACTCAAATGCTGGTCGCAGATACATGGCCTATGTGACAAATGACAAAGTCGGCTTACAGATACTGCCACTAGATGGCAACCCACACAAATCAGCAGGGTTAATTGCACACCCC
Organism: Ridgeia piscesae; assembly: GCA_025642075.2. Taxonomy (NCBI): domain Eukaryota; kingdom Metazoa; phylum Annelida; class Polychaeta; order Sabellida; family Siboglinidae; genus Ridgeia; species Ridgeia piscesae. The sequence goes on along the minus strand of JAODUO010000914.1, from coordinate 143,071 downwards.
CATGGGGTGAGTATCTCACAGAGGGCAGCAGTGTATGTGTGTCTTGTAGACTTACAACTGTGTCTGTGTGTCTTGTAGATTTACAACTGTGTCTGTGTATCTTGTAGACGTACAACTGTGTCTGTGTGTCTTGTAGACTTATAACTGTGTCTGTGTGTCTTGTAGACGTACAACTGTGTCTGTGTGTCTTGTAGATTTACATGTGTCTGTGTGTCTTGTAGACGTACAACTGTGTCTGTGTGTCTTGTAAACTTACATCTGTGTCTGTGTGTCTTGTAGACGTACAACTGTGTCTGTGTGTCTTGTAGACGTACAACTGTGTCTGAGTGTCTTGTAAACTTACATCTGTATCTGTGTGTCTTGTAGATTTACAACTGTGTCTGTGTCTTGTAGACGTACAACTGTGTCTGTGTGTCTTGTAGACTTACAAACAACTTTGTCTGTGTGTACGTCTTGTAGACTTACAACTATGTTTGTGTGTCTTGTAGACTTACAACTGTGTATGTGTGTCTTGTAAACTTACAACTGTGTCTGTGTGTCTTGTAGACTTACAATTGTGTATGTGTGTCTTGTAAACTTACAACTGTGTCTGTGTGTCTTGTAGACTTACAAACAACTTTGTTTGTGTGTACGTCTTGTAGACTTACAACTATGTCTGTGTGTCTTGTAGACTTACAACTGTGTATGTGTGTCTTGTAAACTTACAACTGTGTCTGTGTGTCTTGTAGATTTACAACTGTGTCTGTGTATCTTGTAGACGTACAACTGTGTCTGTGTGTCTTGTAGACTTATAACTGTGTCTGTGTGTCTTGTAGACGTACAACTGTGTCTGTGTGTCTTGTAGATTTACATGTGTCTGTGTGTCTTGTAGACGTACAACTGTGTCTGTGTGTCTTGTAAACTTACATCTGTGTCTGTGTGTCTTGTAGACGTACAACTGTGTCTGTGTGTCTTGTAGACTTACAAACAACTTTGTCTGTGTGTACGTCTTGTAGACTTACAACTATGTTTGTGTGTCTTGTAGACTTACAACTGTGTATGTGTGTCTTGTAAACTTACAACTGTGTCTGTGTGTCTTGTAGACTTACAATTGTGTATGTGTGTCTTGTAAACTTACAACTGTGTCTGTGTGTCTTGTAGACTTACAAACAACTTTGTCTGTGTGTCTTGTAGATGTACAACTGTGTCTGTGTGTCTTGTAGACTTACAACTATGTCTGTGTGTCTTGTAGACTTACAACTGTGTATGTGTGTCTTGTAAACTTACAACTGTGTCTGTGTGTCTTGTAGACTTACAAACAACTATGTCTGTGTGTCTTGTAGATGTACAACTGTGTCTGTGTGTCTTGTAGACTTACAACTATGTCTGTGTGTCTTGTAAACTTACAACTGTGTCTGTGTGTCTTGTAGACTTACAATTGTGTATGTGTGTCTTGTAAACTTACAACTGTCTCTGTGTGTCTTGTAGACTTACATCTATGTCTAAATGTTGTGTAGAAAACAAATGTGTATGTGGTGAAGACAGGACATTTGTTGAGGACATAAGGCTTGTGGACTTATATAGCCATGTATATCTTGTAGTGGTGTTGAGTACGTCTTGTGTCAGTTTTGTAATCATGTCTGTGTCACTTGCACCAGGTATCAAACCTTGCCGTGAGCTATGATGGCAAGAAGGTCTTCACGGCTGGTGGATCCGACGCAATAGTCTTTATGTGGGATATCAGCACAGCGTAAGAGCATATTCTAGATGTTAATAGTAGATAAATGGATGTTGAGTTGAATGCGTCTGTGCTTCACGTTGTTGTATCTGATCTGTGTACTCTTAGAAAAGAAAAGCCGTAACCAAATACATCATTTCAATTCTAAAAATAATAAACACAATTTAATTAAAACCAATTTAACGATAACAAAATCAGTACTTATGTTCATGTTTATCGGTATTTATCTTCACAATTATATACATCTCATGACGAGTTAAAACATATTTCGACGTATTCCACGGTGTCTTCATGATATGGAAAACACGATGTAGACAATGTGTTACATGTAATAATGACTGCTCCCTTGTGATGTCACATGACGCTGCCAGTGTTATGTCACAGGACACTGGAGGCCCAAGCTGCTCTGGGAGGGGAAAACCTGCTCCCCTTCTACGGGCTGATGGAGGGAGGCAGGGAGGGACACCTGTTTCGGGAGCTGGAAGATTATTTCTACTACGCCCAGCTCAGATTGTAAGTGACAGTGTGGGTCCTCTGGACTGGTCACTTGGTGGTCACATTGAGTGACCACCCACCCTTCTTTTCCTCTTCTTTCTAGCTATGTCCAGGCTGAGGACACAGCTAGAAAGAAGCTGATGAGTTGAAATGTTGTGTGTTTCACAAACTATGCTCCACAGTAGATGAATTTCTTACAAAAAATAAACAACCAAATCTTGAGAGCCATGTACACATTTTTTATAGGGAAAATCGTTGTTTCAATTGTATATGTGGGTTAATATAAATTATTGTTATAAGTTATTTAAACATATCAACCACTGTTGAAATTTGGCAACAATTGATGTTCGCCATACGGGCAGTGCTTACAGATGTCTTGGGTGGGGTGGGGGTCATATGAATGGATGGGTGAATCCCTTTCCAGTTTGTTTTTATTTACAAAGCATGCATTTTTTTTTAATTGTAATAACATTTATAATCTGGTCGGAACAAACACTTAATTTCGTGACATCGTGTCACTTGCAAGACCAGAGCTACAGTCGACATATTCTCTCATTTTCATCCTGACAATTTGTCTTAAAAGACCGACCATGTTCTAGAAAACTTTTTATGTAACCTTGACCTCTGACCCTTGCAGGCAGGGCATTGATACAATGGACAGGCGCCAAGTGGACACTCGCATTGACCTGTCTGAAGTTCCATTTGTGATGAGAGCCCTGGGCTTCTATCCGTCTGAGCAAGAGGTATAAGAATTACTCTGTGTCTTCTTTTTACCTTCTACAACCAGTATAATGTTGTTGATGATTCTGTCCACTCAGTGGCCGACTTCGATTGAGCTACGCGAGTAACCTGAGTAAATATCACTTGTTCACATGACCGTTCTTGACCTAGATGAACAATGTGAATCTTCAAGGCCGCTATCCTAGGCAGTCTCGGTTTGGAGAGGATTCACTCGAGTAACTGACGTCATTAGCAGTGACAGCCAATAGGGAATGTAGACAAAAACATTAAACGACACAATAATTTAAATGCGCATTTATTATATTATGTTGAAGTCACCACATTCTATGTATTATTATTTAAGACCAAGACGATGAATATCACATTCACAATTTACACACTGAACAACTGATTACTTTATTTAATAATTATTTATTTACATGAAGGTTTTTTCTCCGCGATCACGATCATCACTGTTCAGTTGGATTACTCTCATAGTTCCGCATGCTCAGTGTAAATTACTATAAAATGGATACCACGTTAGGGTTATGTGAGTAGCACGAGCAGGCCAATCGAACTCGGCCAGTGAGTCCGCCATGTGTTTTCTATTTCACTCTGTCTGTGTTGTGACACAGCTGACATAGACATGCCTCTTCTGAAAAGTTAAAATCCAACAATTTAACCGTGCTTTGTTCGATTAATGGCCCTGCTATCCAACTGCTCGACCGCGATGCCCCTGTAATTGCATATTACAGACATAATTTATCATATTTCTTACTTGTAAATCTGTATAAATTGATGTTATGTTGGTAATCATTCTATATCAGGCATTACTACCACTATCAACACAGCTACAAAATCTGCTTGATGTAAAAAAATCATCCCCGCCTCAAATGTATTGGTTCTTCGCAGTTTTAATTTATACTGTGTGATTTTTATGAAAATCGTTCATTATCACAATGGAATAATTACTGGTTTGGCATTATTGATAGAGCTGTTTTGACCATTTTTAGTAGGCTACCCAAATTCTAGTCGCAGGACTTGCTTAGCGACCCATGTTTTCAAATAGTTAACGTAATAAATAAAAAACAATAATATAAATAGATATAACATAAATCTTTATTTATGACAAAAATTATTTAAAGTTGCTAATGGACACAGTTGAATCCAAATCAAAGCTGTTCGTTTGGTAGGAATAGGACAATCCTTGCAACTTATTCAGCAGTGACAGAGAACATGAAATTAATATGTTTGACAGATAGAGGAGGTTAATATGCTTGATAGATAGAGACCATGAGGTTGATAGATAGAGGAGGTTAATATGCTTGATAGATAGAGAACATGAGGTTGATAGAGGAGGTCAATATGCTTGCCCAGTAAATAACGACTCATATTTCACATGTTCTGTAAGTGAATTCACGAGTTCAACTGGCTCAATTCACGTGTTTCCGTACATGAATTCACCGGTTTGTGTGAAAAAATTTGGTGTGTCAACACATGTTTACAATGAAATCACGAGTTTTTCACGTGATGACACGTACCAGTGAAACTGTACCAGTTCTGACCCAGTACAACTCGTGTCAAACTCGTGACAACAGGCAGAACATGTGTATTCACGTGAATACACATGAAAACACGTACTGGTGGAGCGGTACCAATTATGAACCAGTATGACACGAACCAACTGGTTCAGAAATGGTTCCTTGTTTGCTGGGTGATAGTAGAGAACATGAGGTTGGTGTGGTTGACAGATAGAGTATATGAGGTTTATGCATTTGACTGCTAGAATACCTGAGGTTAATGCATTAAACCGATAGTATATGCGAGGTTTGTGTTTGATAGATAGTGTACCTTAGGTTTGTGGCTGATAGATTACATGAGATTACTGTGTCTGACAGACATAAGGTTAATCTGTTTGTCAAATGGAAGACATGATGTGTATGTGTTTGATAGAAGAAATTAAATATATGTGTTTGACAGTTAAAAGTCATGAGGTTGATGTGTTTGACAGATAGATGACATGAGGTTGATGTGTTTGACAGATAGATGACATGAGGTTGATGTGTTTGACAGATAGATGACATGAGGTTGATGTGTTTGACAGATAGATGACATGAGGTTGATGTGTTTGACAGATAGATGACATGAGGTTGATGTGTTTGACAGATAGATGACATGAGGTTGATGTGTTTGACAGATAGATGACATGAGGTTGATGTGTTTGACAGATAGATGACATGAGGTTGATGTGTTTGACAGATAGATGACATGAGGTTGATGTGTTTGACAGATAGATGACATGAGGTTGATGTGTTTGACAGATAGATGACATGAGGTTGATGGGTTTGACAGATAGATGACATGAGGTTGATGGGTTTGACAGATAGATGACATGAGGTTGATGTGTTCGACAGATAGATGACATGAGGTTGATGTGTTCGACAGATAGATGACATGAGGTTGATGTGTTCGACAGATAGATACCCTGAGGTTGATGGGTTTGACAGATAGATGACATGAGGTTGATGTGTTTGACAGATAGTGACCCTGAGGTTGATGTGTTTGACAGATAGATGACATGAGGTTGATGTGTTTGACAGTAGATGACATGAGGTTGATGTGTTTGACAGATAGATGACATGAGGTTGATGTGTTTGACAGATAGATGACATGAGGTTGATGGGTTTGACAGATAGATGACATGAGGTTGATGTGTTTGACAGATAGATGACATGAGGTTGATGTGTTTGACAGATAGATGACATGAGGTTGATGGGTTTGACAGATAGATGACATGAGGTTGATGGGTTTGACAGATAGATGACATGAGGTTGATGTGTTTGACAGATAGATGACATGAGGTTGATGTGTTTGACAGATAGATGACATGAGGTTGATGTGTTTGACAGATAGATGACATGAGGTTGATGTGTTTGACAGATAGATGACATGAGGTTGATGTGTTTGACAGATAGATGACATGAGGTTGATGTGTTTGACAGATTGATGACATGAGAAATGAGGTGAAGTACAGCAGGTATGTGGAGACGGGTCAATACACGACAGACATTGACCTCAACGAATTCATCCGACGTAAGTCCACAACTCGCCTGGTTCTTTGCCACCTGTCTACTCCAGTCACCTGTCTACTCCAGTAATGACACATGACTCAGACATAACATACAATCCAAAACACGTTTTCAAGATGATAATTTAAAATTACTTAATTTAAATCGATAGTCAACTGTTTTGTTTCTAAAACTGCAATAAAATTTAAATTTATACTTTCATGTGATGTGAATGATTGATGTGAGTAACCAGTTAGTGTCCAGTGAATGTGATGTGAGTGACCAGTGGATGTGATGTGAGTGACCAGTGGGTGTGATGTGAGTGACCAGTGTGTGTGATGTGAGTGACCAGTGGGTGTGATGTGAGTGACCAGTGTGTGTAATGTGAGTGACCAGTGTGTGTGATGTGAGTGACCAGTGGGTGTGATGTGAGTGACCAATGGATGTGATGTGAGTGACCAGTGGGTATTATGTGAATGACCAGTGTGTGTGATGTGAGTGACCAATGTGTGTGATGTGAGTGATCAGTGTGTGTGATGTGAATGACCAGTGGTTGTGATGTGAGTGACCAGTGTGTGTGATGTGAGTGACCAGTGTGTATGATGTGAGTGACCAGTGTGTGTGATGTGAGTGACCAGTGGTGTGATGTGAGTGACCAGTGTGTGTGATGTGAGTGACCAGTGTGTGTGATGTGAGTGACCAGTGGTGTGATGTGAGTGACCAGTGGGTGTGATGTAGTGACCAGTGGTGTGATGTGAGTGACCAGTGTGTGTGATGTGAGTGACCAGTGGGTGTGATGTGAGTGACCAGTGGGTGTGATGTGAGTGACCAGTGGGTGTGATGCGAGTGACCAGTGTGTGTGATGTGAGTGACCAGTGGTGTGATGGGTGACCAGTGGGTGTGATGCGAGTGACCAGTGGGTGTGATGCGAGTGACCAGTGTGTGTGATGTGAGTGACCAGTGGTGTGATGTGAGTGACCAGTGGGTGTGATGTGAGTGACCAGTGTGTGTGATGTGAGTGACCAGTGTGGTGTGATGTGAGTGACCAGTGTGTGTGATGTGAGTGACCAGTGTGTGTGATGTGAGTGACCAGTGAGTGACCAGTGGTGTGATGTGAGTGACCAGTGGTGTGTGAGAGACCAGTGTGTGATGTGAGTGACCAGTGTGTGTGATGTGAGTGACCAGTGGGTGTAATGTGAGTGACCAGTGTGTGTGATGTGAGAGACCAGTGTGTGTGATGTGAGTGACCAGTGTGTGTGATGTGAGTGACCAGTGGGTGTGATGTGAGTGACCAGTGGGTGTGGTGTGAATGACCAGTGGGTATGATGTGACGCGAGTGACCAATGTGATGAGTGACCGGTATGTTGGCAGTCTACATCAACCACCGTCCAGTGTTTGGCCTGCAAGCTGACCGCCTTGACTGGGTCTTCCGAATCCTTGGTCTGCCGACGGACAGTGAGGGGACATCTGCACTGACCAGAGCTGACCTACTGGACGTCCTCCAGAACAGAGGTGAGTCTTTCCCATCCTGCCGAGGTCAACGTCTGTGGCCAGTTGTCACATGAATGCTTTTGACCAATGTCACCACATAATGTCACCCTGTCAATGTCACCACATGACATGACACTTGCCACATGTCATGTGATGACATGATATCATCACCAAGACGCAACACTGTCACCACATAATATAACACTCACCCTATGTCATATGATCGTATGGTGACATTGTCTTATGATGACATTATATTATGGTGACAGTGTCATATGATGAGAGTATCATATGGTGAGTCATACATAATTGTGTCACATAATTTAGTAATATCAAGCCGTGTGGAGACATGTCATGACATATTCGCAAAAGTACGACACTAACCATATAACATGAGTCATCACATGAAATGCCACTGTCACGAAAGTGTCACAATTCAGCAATGAAACCTGGATATCTTCCCAGTGTCTCATCATAGCTGTTGAACAGTTTCAGCAGAAGACACTCAAAGCTATCACTGGTGTCTCTGCTATATAATATAAGAAAAATATGGCATGAGTACAGACGAAATACATTTTATCAATGCATCATTACTTGTGCCAATCTGAATGTTTCCAAAAACATTCAGTGTGATTTTCCCATACGCTAATACAATACTTTGATAATTTATGCAATCATTCCTGCTAATAAAAACAATTGTGTTCTTAAAATGCCAACATAAATATACACACACAACTATACAATGTATTAAAATAATATAAATATATAATAATTAAAATAATAAATTTATTAAAATAAATGGATGAATAGCTGACTAATTAACTATGATCATCGAATGTCAAAATAATCTGTAAGAATTAGAAAAATTTATTCTGTCTCCATCACCAGGGGAGAAGATGACGGAATATGAACTGGCCGAGTATTTGACGACGTTGCTCGGCTATGTGGACGAAGGAGGGAGCAGCGAGTTAGCTGAATTTGACACAGATGTCGCTGCGACAGCGATCGAGACAGACCTCCCTCGTAACTTGACAGGGCCGACTCCTTCGCACAAGTCGTACTTGGCTTCAACCTTCACCAGCCGCCCATGACCATGGAGTCGGAAAAAGAGGCGTAGTAATACATCCGTTGTGTGAGAGGGCTAGCGCCTAGCAGTATTTCAGTCAGTTTATTGCTGGCTCTGTGATGCAAAACTGTTATCAGTTATGAGAGATGTGTACAACATACAGTGTAATGTGTCAAAGGCAGGAGTTAATGCTCATGTTTTTATTATTTAATATGTACACAATCAACTTAAAAAGTACCCTGGGACACTGAACTTTCCATAGTGTATACTGTACTAGTTTATTATCTTTGGCAAAGAAGTAATTTTTGTGTTTCGTAATTGGTATATAATGTTTGGTGTTGTAAGTGATCTATAAGTCAGCATGAAATAATGACATTCTATAGAAGTTTGTTTGTTTTACTGATGTTTTTGTCTATTATACATTTGCCAGCTGCTTTGGGAGATAGAACTGATGGATCCTGAAGTTCCATAAATCTTGTGACTACTTGTTTGACAGAGTATTACGGATAAACAGTGTTTGTGTTGGAAGTAGATGGTAAATGATATATGTGAATATGTGTGTATATAGTGTAAAAAACCTAACATTTTACCAATGGATGGTGAACAGTGTGAAATAGTTTATGTATCTTCTATTAAACCTTTTATTTATTTGCTCCCATAAGACACTTGTTTAGTTTTTTTTCTGCTTTTTACAGTTATAATTGTTCAGTTGGGAATCCGGAGTGCCTTGGTGGCCTGGGTTTCTGTGACGGCAATTTGAAATGGATACAATTTCAGTGCACTACATTTTGCCATCAGTAGGTTTGATCAAGATATAAAATGTAGTTCACTTTTTAGTTACACCATTGGTGACACTTGTCACATTGGTGACACTTGGTCACATTCAAATGCATGCTTTTTATTATATAGATGATTAGTTATCAAATCAGGGTGTGTCCCTTGAAAAAATTGGGCTTCCAGATAATGACCTTTCTGTAAAACGTATATGTAACAAAAATTACACGTGTCATTACATGTACTACATTTATTAATACAGCACACTATTAGTATTACAGTGTGTATTTAACTGTATTATACAAATCATCTTACATTGTTTAGTTTCAGTTTTTGAAATTCGCTTTAAAACCCCTCTAAAATTATGAAGCATTCACACGTAGTGGGATACTTCAGATATAAAGTATATTAAAACATGACACTGGCATGTGACATTACGATGACAGGTTATATAACCTAGTCTGGCAATGTTCTGACAGCTGTCAATCATTTGTCCACCTGTCAATCAACGGAATCAGACGAAGTGTTGTTAGTGTCTGTGATCTCGTGTAGAATGACTGCGGCATCGTGCCATTCCTTGACGACGTCAACATGGTTCCTTAGAACCTACAAGTAGACAATCTTTGTTTTATACAAGTTACTGGCTCCACAAAGTAATGATAAATGTAGCACTGTACATATAGACAAAGGTAATTCAGTGGCTTTTTAAACCCAACAATGTCAGCATGAATTTAAATTAGCACAATAAAGTTGATAAAACAAGGTGGCTATCTATGCAAAATAGATAAAATAGATAAGGAACTCGCTGAATGAACAGTAAATTTGTTTTGATAGTTGTTATCTAATAAGTTATCTAATATTTCTGCCTCAAACATCTCGTGTTATAAGGTTTCATTTAAGTTAAGTTGTATGCACTTAACAAGTAAAGTTAAAGGTTAGCTCTGGGAGTCTAAAGCCCTACCCATTAGACCACTGCGCTCCACTTCTGCAGTCAATGTTATGTATCTTATAATGCAGCCCCCAAACCTAGGCCAAGGACTTAGAGACTTACTTGCAGTATCTGCACAATGCAGTGGACTTAGAGACTTATTTGCAGTATTTGCACGGTGTGGTGGACTTAGAGACTTACTTGCAGTATCTGCACGGTGTGGTGGACTTAGATACTTACTTGCAGTATCTGCACGGTGTAGTGGACTTAGAGACTTACTTGCAGTATCTGATCCAGAAGTTGATCCAGTCGGTGCAGTTCACTCTCAGCTTGTCTCCAGTTGGTCTCTAGTGTCCTCATCTGTCAACATGACAAGTTATGACACAACACTCACCACATGACATGATAGTCACCATATGCCATTGCAGGAAGGAGACTTGTCATCTCATGAAAAGACAATATCACTGTATGACATATCTTGGTCACCACATGTCATGACACGTGACATTATAACATTTTTGACTTCTATAGTTATGTAACCAAGATTGAATACTGGTTTTGATCACTCAAAAAACTATTTTTTGATCCACAAATAAAAATGATTTAGACATGCAGTTGATTAAAAAAAATTGATAAGAAACATAAAACTATTAGAACAAGGAAGAAATATAGTTTGAATATTAAAAATGGTAATGGTATTACTCTTTCAAACATCATCTTAGAATGAGGTAGACAGAATTTACCTGTCCAATACATTGCTGTTTGTCTCCGACACAAGCAAAGTTCTGCTCATGACCTCTAGCAAACGTTGCCATGCCAACAATGTTGTCAATGGTTATATATGTGAATGATGTTATTATTGCAGCATTACATCTCCCACACGTGCACTGTTGTTGTAACTCACCCGTACGCTTGCTGCATAATGATGATGTTTAATGATGATACATTTAATAATAAGAAGAAGATTTATAAAGCGCCATAAATCTAGATAATATCCATTCGCTGTACATGAATATGTATACATGTATCATGGAATTATAATATTAAATTTGTTAAGGTAAATGAAATACATAAAATATGTTTAAAATGTAATAGTAATAAATGATAAAATAAATGAGTTAGCTAGAGGTGGTTATTAAAATAAATGGTATATTGATAATAAATATGAGTAAGACATTTTGTTAAAAAAATTGTGTAAAATATGTACAAGAAATAAATAGGTCAATAAATTAATTAAAAAAAATTGACATGTGTCTACACTTCATACACAGCCCTGAATAGATGGGTTTTCAATAATCTTTTTAAAAGTGACGAGGCAACCGCACTTGTGTCTGCCTCGTTACATTTGAGGACAGTGTAAACTACTGTTACATTTACAACAGTCATTACTTTCATCAGTACTTCATGTAATTAAATAAATTTCTTACTAATCACTTATTGCCCAGAAAGTGGAGGGAAAAAGGAGGCAAGGCAGACTGAGAATGCGATGGGAGGACTGCATTAAGAGAGATCTGGAGAGAGTGGGAAGAGAATGGAGACAACAGGAAACGATAGGAGAGGGAGACTGTTGATAGAGAAAACTGGGAGAGAAAAGTGAGGAGAGGGAAGAAAATACGACAGTTACCATGGCAACCTCACCCCTGACAACAGGGACAAGAACGACACTTATACAAAACACGTGAGAAGGACACAAAGAAAGTATAAACATATATTTCCATTGTAAAGGTAAGTTCGTATATACCCGCTAGTGCAGTATCCAGTCCTCGGCACTGCTCAAAGCACAATTAATGCACGAGGGCTGCACTACACATATCAACCTCTGTCTACAGCCAGGTACTCACTCACTGAGTGAACTGTGGTCATGTGACACAGATGTGTCCTTCCGTAGGCGTAGACAATCACCAATGACAGGTGACACATTTACCCCTGCACAGGAGCATTTGATTCCCCCGGCACAGACACAAGACCGGAGCCAATGGTTTACATTCTCTCTTCTGAAAATCAGAGGCAGTGTAGGATGAACTAAATCATTTTGATACAGTGGCAGAACCAGCACTGAACCACTGCCCAGCCACACTTGACCCGCGGATCCCTGAACAACTGCCCAGCACCCTAACTGTGTGACCACTGACCACTGCTCCGTTCAGTTGTACCTGGGCCAGCAGTGCCCCCCACTCACTCGTTTGTTGGCCTTGTCTGTGACCGCCGTGACGTCTTCTTGTGTCTGGACCAGTCGTTGCTTCAGATGACTCACCTGGGCAGGTGAAAACACAGGTGCATCCACATGTCATATTCCAATAAATTAAGAAAACTGTTCACTTTTTTTAAATAAACTTTACCACATAAAAATGCAATATACTTTTTACATAATTTTTTTTTATCTTAGGAGGCAGTATTATAATATATATATATATATATATATATATATTATAATACTGCCTAAGATAAAAAAATTATATATATATATATAATGTATGCAATAAATTCATTATTACATCACATGCAACTTTCTGTCATATCAATGATAATATATTGAAAAAAGGTTAAGATATAATTTTTTAAAGATATGCCATTTAGCTACTTTAAATGTGACATTTTACTAGGAGTGTGACCCTAAAACTGACTGCAAAGAATACATTTTACCTCTTTCTTCAGACCCAGGTTCTCACGAATGTAGTTCACTTCGGTGTCTTGTGTGGCGCCACCTGTCTCTTCCAGACGGGTCAATGTTGACTCGAGCATTTCTGCGATGATGGCATTTTCGCTGTCTTTCTGTTGGCTAAGTCGGGTCATGTGATCAACCTCTTGCTTCAAACGCTGCACAGTCACACACATAATCATTATGGAATTTCCGTAAAGGAATGTAAAACGACACATTCCTGTCATCTGCTGTTGCATTCTTTATAATACGACCAAAGCTATCCATCCTTTGGATGTCACTATAAACACATACACGTAGAAGATAGTTCCCAGAGTATTTGCTACAACCTTTACTTGCAGTTGTTCATGTTAATGTATGTTAGGTAAACCATTCACCAGTCACAAGGTAATACCCGTAACATTAGGACCAACTGATCTATGTTCATCTAAATATACGGTACAGAGATTAAACCAGGTAAGATTCCTTAACCTATGATAAAGATTGACAGACTACAGGCTATACTTCTCATCCCAAAACATCTGCCGCTGTGTTCATGCGACTCCAGTTTCTGTACCAGATTCTAGTATACACTGTTCATGTTCGATCGACTTTGGGTCAGATTGTATTCAGACTCCTAACAATTGAGTCGATGCGAACCATTTGCAAACCACTTGCCGTGTACACATATCTTATTTGCAAAAGACTGACCCAATTCTGTATAGTTAACCATTTCAGTGCTACAACCTCAGATGCATTCCCAGTGACCTGACAAAAACTACTATCGCTGCCGTTATTTACTTATTACGGTCGCCATTGGATATATCTGACAAAATACATAACTAATGTTATAAAACACTAAATTGTTACTTGGTAAATCACCATTGATGACATAAGTAACGTCATCCACCATTACTGCCACTGAAGATATTTCTTTAAAAAAATAAACCGGCCACTAATACAAGATTAGCGCTATTGCAAAGCTTAAGCGTCAGATGTAAAGGCGATATATATAATGTACCTCAACACAGTAGACAATTGTGTGTTAAAATGATTTGAAAAGCTGACATCATCAATGACACACTAGCGGTGTGTCATATTTTTAAGTGTCACACACTGTGTGGCCACAATAGAGGCCTGTCATACTGAAATGGTTAACTTGTGGCGTTTTTTTTAGATCATGGTCATGTCACTAGCCTATGTGCATTGGATTGGATGTGTCACAACTACACAGAGAGGTGGTCCTGGACTTTATGCCTTTTGCAGGCCATAAATACAACAGGCAGAGTTGAGAGGCAGAAAAGTGCGGCCACCTCACGGATTCTAGGTAATTGAGGCTAACTCTATGATTGTCACCCAAGCACGTACACACCTGTATGTAAGCATACTGGTCGTGGAGCTGCTCCAGTTTGAGAGTGCGCTGCTGGAGCAGCTCTCTCAGCTCCATCAAGCTCTCCTCCTGACACGTCAGTTGTTCGTGGGTCGACGCCAACTCCGCCTCCAGCAGCCGCAGCTTCAGCGCCATCTGGTGCTGTGCTTTGGCACTACCATCCACACTTGCACTTAGCACTGCCAGCTCCCTCTGGTGGGCTGAGTGGGCTTCACTCAGTGATGATTCAAGGCTGTGTCTGAAGGCAACATTATTATCAGCTAGTTAGTCCAACAGACACATCTGCAAAAATATGTGCCTCCTCAGTGATGTACCAAAAGTACAAACGCACTGAAGCAGGAGACAGTATTTATAAACAATGTTACTATGACATCAATGTTAACAGAACCTATTCACCAAAGGTGAACCATCACAATGAACCAGACCTAAGTCAGCCAGACCTGTTCCAAGTAGCTGTCTAGGTGATAATAATAATAAATAATAATATATTTATTTGGTAGAGCGCCACATCCATAATCGTTCGTGGCGCTTCACAACATATTACAATTTAAAAGACATAACAAGATATATGTATACAATAAGACAAATATTAGGGTTTTTAAATAAATGTAAAAAATATGTATAGGTATATAAATAAATAAAAATTAGTACGATATTAAATAGCATAGCACTTTTAAATATATAAATAAATTACGTATTAGTCATAAAACCACATAATAACCGGTCTAGTGTATAATTACATTGCAATGAGACTGGTAAATGACGGTATAGGTATAATTATTATTAGAAATAACTAGTTTTGTATAGTTTAAAACTGTAAAATAATCAATTTATTGATTTTGTCGTAAAAGGACACTTTATATTCTCACTTTTCACTGTTCAGTGTGAGTCCAGGCAGCCTCAAGACAACGACAGTAAATATTTTCCACAACATCATTAACCCTACATAATAATGAATTTCTGATCACCCAACATAGGGAAAAAACCCGATACTGACAGAGGGATATCTGTTTCTTGGTTTTATTTATTAATATTGTACGGATTACGAATAATCAGTATGATAAAGGGACACCACCTGCCAAAGAGTAATAATGTTTGCAATTTCAAAGTATCCATCTGCAACATGTTCAGATTGTAAACAAGACATCCTGTTTCATAACAAGTTGTATTGGCAGTGTTACCCATTTCCCATGGTCAGCTGCATGTACTGCCCATAGATATAAATACAACACACCAGTAGAGCTATATAGGGGAAAGATCAACAATCTAACTCTGTGGTATTGCCTCAGTCTGTCTGTCACATATCAGTGAAACTGCACAGGTATGCACTCGCTTAGTGGAGAATTTTTTATATTTGAAATTTTGGTGCCGTAGGTGCAGTCTATGAGAAACAGTGGCCATATATCCAACTCATACTTGGGTCATTCCGTGTCAAATAACCAAAAATAAAGACAAATTTTAACCTCACCACCTCAGATGTTGCTGTAACTTTATGTTTTGAGTCATTATATGTAAGAAAGACGAAATCCGGAATAATTCTTGCATCGGACCAATGGTTTCAGAAATATTTACCTTCAAAGTTTGAGTTTTGAGGCAAAAATGGATGTGACCGCCAATATTTATACACTGTTTCTCAGCAACCAGTGGGGAAAAAGGGACAAACTTGGTGTCACCGGAAAGGGAATTGGCTAAGGATTCTAAATATGTCAGTTTTGTTGTACCCACGGGTACTCACAGGCGAGCTTGTTTCTTCACATGTGATGCAGTCACTCCCCTCTTGACCTTTCCTAGTGCTGAGACAATCAGCGTGACAACGTTACACAATTCATCCACCTGTTTGTTTACTGGCAACTCATCCAGCGACGACAGATCGAGAACATTTGGCTCGGTGCCTGTGACGTCACGTGGCGCCACCTGTCGTTTCCGGCTGTGAATCGGATCGAAGGCGCTGCCGACGGAACTGCCAAAGTGAGGCGGATCTTGTTTGTTCGACTTTGTCTCTTTGTTGGCGGAGGAACTGTTGTTTGCATTGTCCGGTCTGATCACTTCACCACCGCCGGTACCACCACTGCCACTATTACCGCCGGTACGTCCACCATCACTACCCCTACCACTACCACTGTCTTGTGTCACAACATCTCTCTCTCCCATCTCTTCTGGTGTCTTGATGCCTTTGTCAACACTGACATCTGTGACATCAACCGGTGACGCGTCAATGCCACTGTCACCTGATGTGTTGGACAAGCCTGAACTGCTTTGTGACACGTCACTTGACATCTTGCGTTCTTCATCAACACACTGCCAACAAGGAAATGGAGGACATGGAACAAGACGACAACAACAAGACGACAACAACATGACAACAACAAAAACAAGACGACAACAACATGACATCAAAACATGATAATAAATCTTATTTGTTTACCACGACATGACTAAGAGAACATAAGATTCGCAAACCTCTTCCGAGATACGACATTGGTAAACCTTTATCATTTAAATAAAAAGAAAGAAAATATACATTCCTAAGAAATATCTTATAATCTGAATAAACTATCAGTAAGATAATAACTAAACTACTTAAACTAAATTAATCACTGCCTTAAAATTAATCATCAAGTAATACAAATTAATAACTAATAAAAATGCAATAAATGATAAAACCATGAGTGTCGATACATGGAGAAGATGCACTAATGCATTATGGGCCACGATAAGAATGGATAAGGTATATGACAGACGTTTCCTGTGTGATGACTGACTCACTTTGACTGGTTCTGAGAACTTGTCAGCGGCTTTCTGCAGTTCTTCGTAGAGTTTGCCGAGACCTCCAGCCAGGAGACTGAGAGAGATGACAGACTGTGCCAACTCATCGCCCTGGCACAGCAGTAGGTGATGGGACCGTAGCTTCACATTGTCCAGTTCATCTTGGACCGCCTGGTGTCTCCTCCTGGTGCATGGAAACAGTACTAGTACAACACTGACATATAAAATATCATATCTATCTGTCTTTGTCCCATACCTTGAGGGCCGTAGGGGCGACAGACTGGTGGATCTTGACAGACAGGTTTTCCACACTTCTCTATCATTAGCTGTTCTAATAAGTGGATTGAAACTGAGCCCAGTCTATTCTGTCGCACTGTCAATGACTGCTGGTTAAATATCATAACATAATTAATATTTTCTAATGTCACAAATATCACAGTCATTTCTATTTTTCACTAACATTATTCTCATCTCCCTCGTCACATCATACTCACATCTTATCACAAACATCACCCTCACCTCTCTATCGTTACAAACATCACCATCACCTCTCTATTGTCACAAACATCACCATCACCTATCTATTGTCACAAACATCACTCTCATCTCTCTATTGTCACAAACATCACCATCACCTCTCCATTGTCACAAACATCACCCTCGTCCTTCTATCGTCGCAAACATCACCTCACCTCTCAATCATCACAAACATCACTCTCACCTCCCTATTGTCACAAAGATCACCCTCACCACTCTATCGTCACAAACATCACCATCACCTCTCTATCGTCACAAACATCACCCTCACCTCTCTATCGTCAGAAACATCACTCTCACCTCTCTATTGTCACAAACATCACTCTCACCTCTCTATTGTCACAAACATCACTCTCACCTCTCGATTGTCACAAACATCATCCTCACCCTTCTATCATCACAAACATCACCTCACCTCTCTATCATCACAAACATCACTCTCACCTCTCTATTGTTACAAGCATCACCCTCACCTCTCTATCGTCACAAACATCACCTTCACCTCTCTCTTGCCACAAATGTAGCCCTCACCTCTCTAATGTCACAACTACCACCCTCACCTCTCTTTTGTCAGAAGTCTCTGTAAGCCATCTTTCTCAGCCTGACATCGAGACAACTCAAGTTTTGCCATGGCCAACTGCTGCTCACTGTTGTGTAAGGCTTCTGCCAACAGACGACGTTCTTGTTCATCAAAATCATCCATCTTGAAACCAGTGACTACAGCTCCAGCCTCGGTGTCACTGGTCAGGCCCTGGGTGTCACCATCTGCGGGTCAATGGAAGTACAACTTGCATACACTTTGCTTATAAATGCTGGTCATGACATGATCACTTGTATTAAAATGAGTATGTATTGATTGATTTATGAGTATATCTTGATTGATTTATTTGGAAACCATAAACTTAATAATGGATACATAATGTAGATTGGGAAAAGTCTGGGATATCGCATGACGGCAAAGTTGATTGAGAAAGTTCCTGATTCGCTATGTCCCAAGTGACATATGTCATAGAATTATATAGCTGGCAAGTCCAAAATACATTTTGAAGATGTTTGTGTTATTCACGCACATATAAATCTTAACATAAAGATTTAAAACTTTCCCTATAACTCTGCGAATAAGATTCCATTTCATATTCGCAGAGCTCTGCTTATGAAATAGAGTTAATTTTTTGGAAACCATTTTCTTTCATAAAGCTCGCAAAGCAGACACCTGACTCTGTAATATAGATCACATATAGCCAGTTGGCTCTGTGATTTGATGTGATCTTTTTGACCTTTGTAATATGTGTTTGGGATGAGGTTGAATGATGGAACTAACATACTGAGGTATTAACTTAGGCAAACTCAGGCACTGTAATGGAATGGATCAGTGATCACAAGCTTTGGGAATAATATTGTATTTCTTATTCGCATAATTTGGCTCTGCGTTCAGCAAGTGGTAAAATATAAATCAGATTAACATTATTGACTAATCATCTACTGGCAGTCTGCAGAATATTTGAATTTAGTAAATATTACTATAAACTTTTTATTATCTTATGATACCTTTGGGACGTATCATCTACATGCAGTTTAGGGAGCACTTGTATAGAAATAGGTTATAGAATCCACATGCCTAAATGTTGCACATTTGCCTATATTTAATACTTCCTCGCATTAATTAAATCATCATTAGATTGATTATCCCAGGAATATTTTTTTTTACAAATATTGCATTTTAGACACATTTGGTATCCAAATATGTAGCACTTTGATTTGTGCCAGCTGCAAGCTTAGCGGTCAAGAGTTACTGCACTGGACACTTGGAATGAGTAATGAACAAAGCTTGTTTATGCTGACCACGCCTTCTTTTTGGCCTCAAAAGCGCACTGATCTGTATTACCTGGTATTTATAAACATAAATATGCGTGGAATGGTTGGATTAACACACTGAAGTACCAAAAAAAATAGGCAGATACAGTTTATAATGCAAAATTGAGGTGGGTCTTAAAATTTAATCTACACAAGTGCCGTTTTAGGACATAAGACTAGTTGGTACACTTTGAAAAATTAGAACATAATGTCTGTTACACCAGACGTTATATCCTAAATCGCTTATGTCCGAAGAGAAAGTCACTTATTTCCCCCAACAAATAATAACAAGTTGGGGTAACGTTTGAAATGCGCAAATTAACAAAATTTATGCTAGCTAGCCAACATTTGTTGACGGTGTGTATAGTGCTAATATCCACCAGCGAAAATAACATAAAATCTTTAAAATAATTTAGGACATATTATATCGTCTACGTGACTTGGGACACTGTGCCACAGAACATTTAGCCGCTAGACTTAGAGGGCACCACTTACAATTAATTGTCCAACACTCCCGTGTACAAGCCTATAAGAAGTCCTTCTTTATAACCACAATAGAAACTTGGAATAATCTCACAGCCCAAACAGTTAATGCTCCTCCTCAGCCCAGGCGCAGAGCCAGGCTTTCAAGCAATGCCTCGACTCTTGTCAGTCTTGAGCTTGACAGCACTGCCTGCCGCTGTGCCGTGGCCGCTGATTTTAACACGCACTTGCACTTATATATTATTGCTATTTTTAGAAACATTTCAACACCATTATTATATTTTTTATTCAGCACTGACCAGCACTTGAACATGCGCACACGATAATTTGACATTATTTTGTTTACATTTTTATTTACGTCAATTCATAATTGCGGTGCGTTTTATCATAAATTAAATGGCTAAAGTCACCCAAGAGCAACTTGTTACCAGAGCAGGTTCGTCATCTAACGTACCACAAAGTGCTTTTGATGTCAGATTTGGTAAATTCATTTAGATCAATGGAATTAGCACAAATTCAGATATCTTACGCTTGAATTTTCCGCCATAGCAAGTAAGTAGCTTATCTGCAGCGATACATACTATGGGCAGAATGTTCGTGTGGTGGGAGGACGCACCGCGTTGCCTCTGACGTCACTGGTAGTGCACGGGTCCTAATTTTGGGGTTGTGGACACGTCGTACTATTTTGGCTTGACCTGTGTTTTATTTAACTTCAAACCTTTCTGAATAATATTCCAGAAGGCAAATTTCTCAGATCAGTGTACCTCACACCGAAAATTGCACTTACATTCAGGCCTGCATCTACAGGGTTACTGATCGAGTGATTACATTGTTATTATATTTCCATATTTTACAGAAGTTGCTATATTTAGTATCAATATACAATCTACGATGAGGACTAAAACGTATAACAATATAAATAGTATATAACACTTGTGACTAAACAAGTATTACCCTATAGACCTGAATGTAAAGCAACATTTCAGAGTGATCGAGGTACATTTATTTAAACATATACCTACTTGATCCACTCATTCACATAAAAATCGTTTTCTCCTCGCGTTTTTAACTAATTGTTGGAAAAAGCGAAGCTATCCAGTATAGAATACAATATCCTAGTTCGTTGGTGGACATGTGCTATAGTTCGTTTTGTAGAAACCAACAGCCAAATTGAGAACTATTTAGATTTTCGACACATGACATACGCATTTTCTCTTTAATTGTTCCTGCGACGGCCGCTCAATTGATTCCACTAAGAGACGTACTCGACACGTTGTACATGAAAGACAATAACAATATTTACAATAATTAACGCCGGCATCACGTCGTTGGAAGGCTTCCAGTCAAACAGAGACGCGGGAATAAGGGGAAGCAATTAAGGAGGCAGCTGCCCCTGTAATTTCGGCGTATGGCTCGATATGTCTCCCCACCCAATAAATTAGAAGTAATGAATGAGACATGCCAAAATGTGTCAACAGACGTACATTAATTAACCCAGATAGCATGGAAACGTCTAACGTTCATTTAACGTTGTCAAAAACGTTGGTTTAACGTTTAAACGGGAATGTGTTTTTTTGCGTTATTTTGCTCGTTTATTTAGCGTAGATCTACGTTTACATTCTAACCAAACAAAAACAACCACAAACTAACGTTTCGGGAACGTTAGAAATTTAACGGTAACCAAAATCAAACGGTTCTAACCAAATGCAAACGTTAATGTAACGTTTGCATGCTATCTGGGAAATTGTCGTTTTGAAGATATCCATGGGAAAATGTGAGGGAAAGGGGATTGCTGCGTGCCCGTCGAACTTTAGTAAGTTGGCAGATATGATTATGTTCTGTCACCCAGTAAAACAGCAGCAAAATATTGAGCGCCGCAGCCATGAACAATTTACAACAGCAGCCCCCCCGGGGCATCTTCCGATGACGAGACGAGAAGCAAAATTGTGGCTGCCGTGGCGATGGAAAATGTCCAACAGCAACCCTAGCTCCAAATAAATTAATATTGTTTCCGCGATGCTTCCAGCTAGTCGCGACACTCTTTTTTCAGGGTCCTAGACGAAGCACTATTCCAGCGTATTCGTTCTTCAGTGGCGAACACAACCATCTTCATCACCACACACACGTTTGTGTGTGCATGTGCTCGGGGCTGGCTGATGAGACTATATCCATGTCAGTCAGTCTCTGGAGCAGTGGGGCAGGTCAACGTTACTAACAGAACCGAGGCAGGTGATGACGCTGCTAGCCTGGACATTATCCCAAGACGAACACCGTGTACGCTTCAGCAGTGATATGAGTAAATGGGGTAGTCTCGCTTAACCGACTGTCGGTCGGCTGCGGAACTACGCCGAGAAGACAGACTGGTTACTTAGTCGGCTTTTGTTTGTTTATCCGCGTGACATAAACAATGCTGCCACCTGATTGATACTGATAAATCCTGCCTTAATTCTTATTTTATAAACAACTGTAAATTTGAATTTTTACTTATTTTTGTGTTAATATAACTTCAATGTTGAATACTTTTCATAGGATATAATTATCTTGTAAAAGTATATCGTTATTCTAATTTTTATTTCATAGTTGGCCTGAGAGCCAATCAGCGTCTCTACCCTAATCTGGGTAAGGCCGTAACAAAATAATGCAGAGCAGAGTTGAGGGGCTTAAAAGTGCTGCCACCTCACGGAGCCTGGGTAACAAAGGCTATCAATGGGGTTGATCATTTTAACCACGGAGTTATTATGCACTGATGTCTGGAATAGTCTGCCACAGTCTGTGGTAGATGCTCTATCAGTCCAATCATTTGAAGTAAAAATTTATAAATTATGGAAAAATCATCCTATAAAATATGATTTTACTGCACCACCTCTACTATGGACTGTCACCTTTTGACGCATGCGCACAGTCTCAAAACAATGCTCAAGACAAAGCTGGCACAAGAGGCAGGAATGTCTACTACATGCCAGAAAAGGACCTGTAAGAACCTGTAAATTATATAAAATATAGTATCTAGAACACAGTGCCAAACACACAATTCAAAAATGGCAAGGCGATGTATCACGTGCCAATTATTTATTTCGGCTTCTAATAATACTTCAGCCACTTGGGATAACGCTGCACATCAGCACAGAGTTATCGCGACAAATTACTGTTTACGCAATGGCGGCGGCAACGGTGAGAAAGGCGGTCACATCGTTTACTGATGTTGTTTTCCCAGGCTCATCAAATTACCACGGGCTTAATACCCCGCAGTTGTCAAGATCAGGTATGTATTTGCAAACGTGTAATATAACCATTTATAAACTTGCAGTCTTAAAATAATAATCCTAAGAAGTGCAATCTTACCTGTCTTCACTTGTTCGCAATGCTCGGTGCTCGCCGAGGGACCCCTCGCCGAGTGGCTTCTTAGGTGGTTTCCTCCAAACTTGGGCTAACGCAGGAGTTATCCTTCTTTAGAATTAGTGAGTGCACTACTACAGGTTACACATTTACCCCCTGTGTGGGATCTTTTACTTTACCTGGCATAGACACCATATAGAAGGGACCACCACCCCGGCTTTTAGTTTCTTCCGAAAGACACATGCAAATGTGGGGTTAACGAAATTGCCCAAGTTTCGAAACGGCGGTAAGTGGGTTTGAACCACCATCCCCTTGATTGACAGTCCAGCGCTCTACCGTGTAACCAACGCTCCGCACTAGGTGGCGGGAGAACCCAGTGGCAATGCTGTATTGACAGCACTGTGCTGTATGTGACAGACTGGTCTCGATAAGTTCAGATCGAGTCCTAGACTTGCCACTTTTTTAGTTTGGAGCACTCAGCAGAGTTTTATTAACTGATTGTTCTGTCTATAGTAGGTGAAATCTTAGAAGTTAGAGGAACTTCACAGAATCTAAGACAACAAGCCTACATTTCACATGTACGTACCCATTTAGAATATTGTAGTATTGTCTGGAACCCATACATCAAGAAGGAGGTAAATGAGATAGAAAACACCCCGCATCAGGCAGCCATATTTGTGCTATACAGTCAGAGAAAACGTGACCACAATGATTAACTACCTCCATTGGCATTGAGACTCCCTAGAGAAAAGAAGACATCTGTCTTGCCTTCTCTTGATGTATAGAATCAAAAACAAACTGATTGCCATTAATGGTAATCGGTACCTTACCCCAGCTCCCACCAGTACAAGGTTTCATCCAAGTAAATATCAGATTATCCAAGCTTGCATTCAGATCCACGCACTGTCTTCTGGTGGAACGCCCTTTCCTGGAATGTCTTGGTAACTCTAACCATCCGAGCATCTAGGGTAGTGGCAGTCTCGCCATTCTAAGCTGTGGTCTGTGTTTTTACTCACACCTCGTTGATACTTTACTTGCACCTTGTATATACTTTGTCTAGCACCTTCACACCTGGCACAGCACAATTGTATATACACACTCATCAGTGTCAACAATCTAGACTGGTGGACTCTGCTGATTAATCATGTAGATGTATTGTGGTTACAACGTTATGATTTTATGAGGTCCCATTGTCACATTGAACTACGGAGGGTAATCAGTATTTTTTCAGAACATTTATGCCATGGCCAAAGCCGGGTAATCTTCCAATTATCTGGCCTAAATTATTACTACCAGGTAATGTTAGTTTTCAAAACGGTTTTAGCTACTTCTTTTGTTGTGTTTGGAATATAATTTTACATCACTTCTGGTACAAAGAAGGCAGGTATTATTGTTTAAATTATTTTTAGACCAATTTAATTCCATTGAGCTGATGTTAACAACTCAATGTCACAACTATGGGCATCTGGGTGTTATTTTGGCATAATCTGCAAGTATAGTATGAAGTATGCATGTAAAAAAGGCAAGTTTTTATAAATTTAAAGATAAAAAAATCCACATATCAAAGAATAAATTATATCAGCTGATTTTTGAGGATGTGTTCGGAAAATCGTAAGAAATTGTTTGAAGACAAACCAGTGTATGTCAGTTTCAAAGAGCCATTGACGGTCACCAATGTATGCCCAGTGACAATGAGCTGTTACTGGTAGTTAATCTAGTGGCCAGCTAAATTCCTCCGGTGTTAAAAGTTGTAATCACCAGTACTGTCAGACGCCAGTCTGCCAGTCTTAAAGACTGGTCTCTGGCAAAGCCCTGCGTAAGAGCAGCACTATAGCCTCAAACTGACGATTACACCAGAATGTCCATATGCAATGTCTGTGATCCAGATTAAACACGTACATGTGTATTTCTGATTGTTACAAATAATTTCTTTTGTTAACTTGAATGGTATAAAAATACAGCTTTGATTGTATTTCCGTTGTAATAGAATGGTTAATTACACATCTATAACAGTATAAGTTCATAATTTGGGTACAGTTGCACTGTTTTGCATGTTTTCTTTCTGCAGGAAATGAGTACGTTTCCAATTTGCCACTCCAGATGGCGCTATACTTCAATGCCTTCTACTTCCCGTTCTGGCTTGTCACGGCCATCATAATGCTGGCTGCAAAGGTCAGTGCTCATTGCATCAGAGAAAACAATCTACACTATGCTGAACTAATGTACCTACTGGGTAATCTATAAACTAAGAAATGTTGTGGTTTTATTGTATAATTTATTATCACTGTATACATATGCATTTTAAGGTACTTAGTTAACAATTATCACATATGTTAAATGTTGCCTTCACAACAAAAGCAATTTGAAAGTTCTTCTACTTTCTATATTCACACAAGAAATTGTGATGTCACTTGTAAAAAAGTCTTCTGATTTCCATTGGAATCCATGGAAATGACCTATTAAATTATATATAAATTTGTTACATTTCTGGATCTAAGTAAAACATTTGACACATCATTGATGGCCACCAGTTTACTTATCTTAATCATTGGTATCTCATGTTAAAAAATAAACAAACTGATCACATTTTAATAAACTGTCACCCTGGAAGTATATATTATTTTGTAGATTCTTATGATTGTTTATGTTGTATGTGGTTAATGGTTATACAATTCCAAATAAAGCTTACTTTACATCTGATTAATTTTTTTATTGACGTTCTAATAATTGCTGTTATTTATGAAACTATTAATTTTACTACAAAAACTGTCATTATACACCAAACAGTGTCTATCATATGGAAGTGTACCTGATAATAATTATCACAATTGTAATGTTTACGTGGATATAAGACTGATTGATACACTACCTGTCAGCCTCTGAAATGTCCCTACTCTGTGTCTTTTAAAATCTCGAAAACGTATACACTTTGTTCTGACAAACAGGCTTTATGCAGGACCACATTATTGCTAGTCACACGTTTTGGTGGACGCATGGATTTTAACTGTTAAGCCAGTTTTCAAACTTTAAAATGTGTCTGATGACCTGAAATGGACTACAAACACACATGTGACATCATTTCCACCCACTTCTAAGACATAACTGACAATATCTATGGTTTTGGAAGACGTTTTTTGCTCATTAATTTTTTATCCATCCAACCATATTTCTACCCGTCCATGACAGGTTTTCCCCGTCCAAATGACGGGTGGACGGGTCTCTGCATGAAGCTATGCTGACAAGCATTCTCTCTTACATAGATAGTCCAGTGTTCTGTGTGAGTCAGTGTTGATTGTGTACTGTTTACTCTTCTGTGAATGATACGTTTAACCGCACTGAGTTATAATTCTTAAAAGATTTTGCACTATAGAAGAATCACCCATTATTATTGATCATCAATACCTTTCAGTACCACGCGCTGTCCAACGTCTACCAAATCATCTGCATCTCCATCCTCATAGTGATGACTCTTATTGAAGCAATCCGACTCTATGTAGGGTTCCTCGGCAACCTGAAGGAGCAGGTGAGTGGACTAAGACCTCAATAACAAGGTGACCCTATTGGTAGAGTTTACACGTAGGATTCATTTGCAACTAGAGTTTGCATGTCTGTGTTTGTCCCAGACACTTGTCGGTGAATCCCAGCCCAGAATCATCAGGCTTTATCTTTTTATGGGTCGCTATAGGGGCAGGGCTTAGTTTCTCCCGGAGGAAACCCTGCCTGTAGCATTGTTGACTAGATCACTGCAACCTGTTGTATCCCATTTCTACTTAGAACAATTTTGTTCAGTCAACACTGCCTTAACTGTATTATTGATCATCTACTGTAGACAGTAAAAAAGAGTAAAGGTAAGTTCTTATGTAGCGCAGTATTAATCCTTGGGATTGCTCAAAGCGCTTTACACGTTGACATTTTTAGTAACTCTTCACAATAATCACCACAGGAGTGTTAATGAATGATAAATACCATAAATGCTTTGCAGTTTGCTGCACACTGATGAGTTTACACTTATCGTGCATGTGCACAAACATCACCAGAGTAGTTTGTGATGCCTGCAAAAATGTAAACGCAACGAAGTAATAGTATCGTCCCTCTGTGCCAGAGCATGCATTATGTAATAATATTGGCCCTCTGCTCCATTTTGCCGGAGCATGCATTGTGTAATAATATTGTCCCTGTGCTCCAGGTGCAGGAGCATGCATTGTGTAATAGTATTGTCCCTGTGCTTCAGGTGCCGGAGCATGCATTGTGTAATAGTATCGTCCCTGTGCTCCAGGTGCCGGAGCATGCATTGTGTAATAGTATCGTCCCTGTGCTCCAGGTGCTGGAGCATGCATTGTGTAATAGTATCGTCCCTGTGCTCCAGGTGCCGGAGCATGCATTGTGTAATAGTATTGTCCCTGTGCTCCAGGTGCCGAAGCATGCATTGTGTAATAGTATTGTCCCTGTGCTCCAGGTGCCGGAGCATGCATTGTGTAATAGTATTGTCCCTGTGCTCCAGGTGCCGGAGCATGCATTGTGTAATAGTATTGTCCCTGTGCTCCAGGTGCCGGAGCATGCATTGTGTAATAGTATTGTCCCTGTGCTCCAGGTGCCGGAGCATGCATTGTGTAATAGTATCGTCCCTGTGCTCCAGGTGCCGGAGCATGCATTGTGTAATAGTATTGTCCCTGTGCTCCAGGTGCTGGAGCATGCATTGTGTAATAGTATTGTCCCTGTGCTCCAGGTGCCGGAGCATGCATTGTGTAATAGTATTGTCCCTGTGCTCCAGGTGCCGGAGCATGCATTGTGTAATAGTATCGTCCCTGTGCTCCAGGTGCTGGAGCATGCATTGTGTAATAGTATCGTCCCTGTGCTCCAGGTGCTGGAGCATGCATTGTGTAATAGTGTCGTCTCTGTGCTCCAGGTGCCGGAGCATGCATTGTGTAATAGTGTCGTCTCTGTGCTCCAGGTGCCGGAGCTCGCTGGGTTCTGGATGCTGACAGTCCTCCTTCAGGCTCCACTCATCCTCTTCCTGCTCTTCAACGAGGCGACCGTCATCCTGCCTCTGGAGCGGGCTGTACACGGCATCCAGACAGCGTTTGTGCTTTTCGAGGTGTTCTCCGGGTACTTTGCCATCCGTCACATGGTCAACTATCAGGTGACAAAATTCCACTTGAAGCAATTCCAGCAGCTGGAGCCACTGTATGGACAGGATGACCTCCAGTTCTACCCGGTCAGTCCCTCACCTGAACCACACCTCAAGCGGATCTGAGTGGCCATGTTGATAGGTGACCACTGACCGCCACAGTGGACCAAGGGTCAAGTCATGCAGGCGTATTGTGGACATGGGTCAGAAACAGTTGGCATGACCCACCCATTTTTAATTTTTGGCAGAAATTCATATATTATAATTCAATATATATCATCGTCGCATTTATTGTTCTCATCAAGTCATCCAAAGCTCATAAAACGTATGCATTTATGAGCACGTACGTTAAGATCTGTTGTGGTAAGTCAATTTGCTGTATACTTCATGAGAATATCAAATCAAAAACATGATGTTGTATGTACAAATAATAAAAATTACAACCGATGTCTTGCTTACAAACGTACGTTTACAATGGTGGAGACAATGCTTCCTGTACCACAAAATTGTGTTTTGCTCTTCTTTGAAATCCGAAGGTCATGCGCATTAGAATGACCTATTTAAATGTCTGTACTTTCTTCAATAGTTTTTATTTTATTGGAAAATTTAAAGTAAACTTTAAAAAGGCCTATTTGTTAAATAAAGTGATTTTAACTGATGTCTACTGTTTCCCAATGTATGGGTTTGAACATGCATCTGTTTTAGTAGTTTTGTCTGTTGAAACTGGACATTAAAAGATGTGATTATAAGGTATGCACTTCTGCCAAAATAAAAACAATGAAGTTGACATAGACAGTTATGTGCTCTTGTGCAGAATTGTCCTCTGTGTATGTCTGGGTACCTGCTTCAACTGGTCTCGTGATCTCACTAACAATTGTCCACACGTTAGAATGTAGTTGTTTAAGTAGCTGTGTATATATCTAAACTATTTATTACTATGAGCTATTTGTATACATTTGTAATAAAATGATACACATGTACGTCAGTTGTGTGATTTCTCTCACAGTGTCACTTTGGTGTCATATGTGTCATTTTGGTGACTCGGATGCATCCTTGTGGAGATAGAAGATGCAGTCTTGTGGTCGTGGAGAAAGTAAGCACATTGACCGCGATATAGTTTTAGTAGCACAATGCTTCAGTTTAACACTTCTTCAAGTTCAAGTAATATTAGTTTCGGTGATGTTTCCTCTGAGACACATTGCACCTCATTCAGTGACACGTCACTTAATTGACTTTCAACATTACTTCACTGACTTGTCACTTCAGTGAAATGTTACTTCAACATGTCACTTCAGTGATGTGACACTTCAATGACATATCACTTTAGTGATGTGTTGTTCAATGACATGTCACTTCAGTGAAATGCCACTTCAATGACGCCACTTTAGTGATGTGTCGCTTCAATGACATAACTTAAAGATGTGTTACTTCAGTGAAATGTCACTTCAGTGACATAACTTTAGCGGTTGTGGTTGGTTCAATGACTTCAGTGACACAGCACTTCATCGTTATGTCATTTCAGTGACGTGTCACAAGTGACGTTTCGGTGTTGTCGAATTTGTCGATTCGGTGATACAATAACAGGTGACACAACATATTGTATAATGTTTATTCTTGAAGAGGCCACTGTTGGATAAAGCTCACACACGCACACACAATTTACAAACATGCTGAAAAAAATACATATCTGCCCAATACTTGTCGCACCAGGAGACGAGAGTATGAACTGTCCACAGGTGACACAGAGTGTCACAGTCGGAAGACATTCGGACAAACCTATATCACATTCCTAATGACCTGAGGAAAACAATCTGGTTAAAAATGACGTTTTGTGTTATGTTTCCGTATGACATATTGTAAGATAATTTATCATCTTTACATAAACATACACATAACAATTCTTTAAGATCTTTTTTTTAAAAATGAAGGGCCAAATTGTTGTCATCTGGCCGAAGACAACTTGTTTACCTGAAACATTAATAATTGAAATTTCTCTTTCAAATTGATAGAAAACATTGACCATAAAACATCATACATATGAACAAACAGGAAGCTAATATACATATATTGGTAGTTCAATGTATGCATTGTTTACCAACATTACTTAAGGTTTAATTCAATAACGTTCTACACTACTTGCTATCACAGACACTGTATGTTGTTTATGTGAACTTAATTTGTCTTATAAATCGCAGCTGTTTGCTATATATACAATATTAAGGTGGGAAAGTCCGCAGATCTTCTTTGAAGCAACAAACAAAACCATGCTCATGTCTACATAGAAATATGTCTGGTTAACATAACCAAACTGTGAAGACTGGAACCGCTTCATGACCACTTCCTGTTAGTACTGCACTAAACAGTTGAGATAGTTATGATTGGGTGCTGAAGTTGTTAGGTCAAACAAATATGTTACAAACTAACAGAATAAATATTCTCTGACTGGCCAATTACACAATTCTTAGAATTATAACAGTGCAATTACTAACTGAAATATTTTAGTAATTGTATAACCATATGCAGCATAATCCATAACAATATGAAGCCATATATAACAACAGTGTTAAGGGCATAACACAAACCCATAACAACGAATACAAATAACAATATTAGCATATGGTACTTATGTATTAAAATAGAAACATATTTTTGTAATGCCAATTATTTTGAAATAAAATAAATAACACAATGAAGCAATGAAAATAAAGTTTCTGTATAAAGAGATTCTCGAATGCAGCAGTTATTCAGCAGGTCCCCAGCACATTTATATGTTCTGTATATAAAACAATCCATCTTGTACAGATAACTAATACTTTTCAACTATTATCAAAACGACACAATTACTTAACAAGAGAATAACGTTAATCATCACGAGATAATAATTAAGTTGCATTTGTACAGGAATTGTGTAATGTTGATATCAACTTTTTTGCATCAGTATAGATTTTGTGCAGTATATGACTGCATCACATTTTAAATATAAATCTGCTTCATGTGTTTATCACAAATATGAACGGAAATAAAAACTTGAGCAAGAGAAGAAAATAGTTTTGACAATCGGCAGTTTACAGAGAAATCAGCAGATTTTGTTTGACATAGATATGCTTACGTTGCATAGTCTGGTGAAGCAGTAAACTCACGCAAGTTTATTCTTCATGACAGTAGGTGACATGTAACTGGAGTAAGATAATTTTTTAAAATCTGGTGATTAAAAAATATAAACTTTCAAAATAAAATTGCAATATTGAAAGAGTAAATTTTTAAGTAGTGTAGTCGAGAAGCTATGTGCCATGCTAAGTTAAAAGTTGTGTGTGGTAACAGCTACTGAGACAGCTGTGGTAACAATGTCTATCTGACAGCAGATACAGCTGTATAACAGTACATAATGTTGTAAACCGCTAGACTGCACACAGCAATATTAACAAGTCAAGTTGTGTGATTCGACCCTACAGAACTCTGCCCTGCCTTGTTCTCTTAACTCAATCTGTGTAGTCATGTTTGTCCTGCTCTGTCCTATATAGATGTGTAGTCATGTTTGTCCTGCGCTGTCCTATATAGATGTGTAGTCATGTTTGTCCTGCTCTGTCCTATATAGATGTGTAGTCATGTTTGTCCTGCTCTGTCCTATATAGATGTGTAGTCATGTTTGTCCTGCTCTGTCCTATATAGATGTGTAGTCATGTTTGTCCTGCTCTGTCCTATATAGATGTGTAGTCATGTTTGTCCTGCTCTGTCCTATATAGATGTGTAGTCATGTTTGTCCTGCTCTGTCCTCCATAACTCCACACTAGTGTTCCCAGGCTACACCCTGTACAGTTGTACTTCCTATCAGCCACAACCTGTCTTGCTACACACACACATGTTCACTGTCTGTATTTGATGTGTGCTACAGCCATACACCAGATAATTGCTTATATTCGTCCTCGCTAGGCAGGGTGGGGAATAGAGATCACCCTCGAGTTCCATGAGTCTGAATATAGTTACCATTTGACCATTCTCATGAGCGCAGTAATCTGTAGTCTCGGCCTACTTCTCAAACCTCCCAAACTTTTATCAAACAATAATTATCTGCTGAGGTAATCTGCAGAGTTTTACAAGGTGTTGTGCCGGGACACTGAGACTGAGGTAATCAGCAGCACTCCTGCCACGAGAGGATGCTTATTTGCAGAACAAACAGAAACACTCCTATTTGAGACATCTACCATCAAAACGTCTGCCAGTGTACTGGTTTCAAATCCAGTTTCGACAGACATGTTTTTGTATACAGAAATAATATAAAATGGTATTACACATGACAGTTCAAATTATTCTCACTAACTGTTGCATACAATTCATAATAAATACTTTGGATTAAATGTACAGATTAATACAAAGGAAACCTTCCATTGGCTGGTTTATTTTTTCCCCAGCTGACTGACTTTCCGGTTGGTGGTTTCGACTCGCCCTGTGGTAGAGAGTGGCGCTCTCTACTGGTGGCTGATGTGTTTTGTGCAGCTGACCCGATGCGGCGCTTTGGTGGCGGCACCTGGAGGGACACATGGAAAGATGTGTAGTAGTAACACACACAGTACACATGGAGAGATGTGTAGTAGTAACACACACAGAACACATGGAAAGATGTGTAGTAGTAACACACACAGTACACATGGAAAGATGTGTAGTAGTAACACATACAGTACA